>CM075425.1:7085834-7234500 GCA_037832385.1 Rhizophora apiculata
AATTTCCATTCCTTAAAGGTGCAAATTGCCTTTGGTTTTTTTAGGGGAAAACATCATCAAATTTATGTAAAAGAAAAAACAAACTTAAATAATGAAGGGTAAAGCTTATTAGTACTAAAATAAACAAGTTACAATTATAGGCTATTTGAATAAATGGACTATCTTAAATACTCTTTTTTTTGCATACAAACTTTCAATTTTCTTGCTTGCCCTGCTTCCTTATTTTCTCTCAATCTCAATTCTCTTTCTTTCATTCTCTTTTCACATCTTATGGCCTTAAATTTCCTTTTTTCCTTTCAATTTTTGTTTTTAATCCTTAATTAACTTCATAAATTTATTAAGTCGCTAAAGTTTAAAGAGTAACAAGTTTATCATTAATTACAAAAGAGTATCTATTCTTAAACTCATCATGCATTACTTGTTGATCATGTTGCCATGATCTTCCTAACAAAACATGCTCATATGCATGGGTATGACATCATAATAGTCCTTATTGGCATATCTTGCAATAATAAATAATACTAATACCTTCTTATTTACCTTAACCTCTTAATATTCATTCAACCATTGAAGCTTATAAGGCTTAGGGTGCTTCATGATAAGTGAATTAAGCTTTTAACTAGAGTAGTGATAGTTGCATTTGTATAATTACCCTTTTTAATCATCATGCTAAATGCCTTATCTTTGATGTAGCATGGTGTATGGAAGATATTACCTCTTTGCACTTCATCATCTTCCTCAGCTTCCCCATATTAAGACTTACTTCCTTACTTTTGTAAGATTCAACCTTAGGCTTGTAATTAGTCTTTTCCTCCCTTTTGCTCCAATTTGGCTTCTAAGATGATGTAAAACCCAAATTCTATCCAAACTATGTAGAACTCTTTTGTTTAAGTTGCCTTTCAATTTTCATTGCCATATGCACCTTATCCTCTAACTCCATGTTTATGATGCAATTCAACTATGTTGGCAATGTCTTATTCACCCTTACAAGAATCAAGCCATGGTTGCTTCTCAATAATCTTTCACATTAGCCTAAACCATGATAATCACCATATCCTTATGGTAGTCCTCCATCCACACTTTTGGTGCCTTAAGTGAGCTCCTGTAGCCTTTAATGCAAATCCTTATAACAGTGATTAGGGATGAACTTCTTTCTCATGATAGCCTTCATCTCCTCCCCATGTATTAGTAGGGCTCTCACAATTCCTTCTCCTAGTCAAAACAAATTGATCATACCAAATAACATCATAATTAGTAAACTTAATGACAACAAGTTTTACCTTTTTCTCTTCAAAGTAATTGTGATAGTCAAAGGCCAAATTAACCTTATTTTTCCATTCTAGGTAGTCTTTAGGATCAATTTTTACTTAGAATGGTGGAATTTTCATTTTAATGTTGCCTAAATCATGATTATAGTGTCTACTTCTAAAAATCTCTCAAACCATTTATATTATTGGCAACTCTAACCAAAGTGGTTGGATCATCAAATTCATCATCTTTTACATCATCTTCATGGCTTTAGTGTCATCTCTCTTGCCCTTTTTTATTAGGAAACTCACAGCCCCCTTACATCCTTTGTAACTCCACAATTGTATTAGCTTGCTCCTTTATTCTATCCTTTATATCATCAAATATGGTTTTCTTGCACTCAAATTGTTGTGGTATAGCTTTGATCATACATGACACACCAGTACCTCCTTTTTCAACTTCACCTTACTCTTTGGAAGATGTAGTGTTAATTCTACACAAAATGCTTAGGGGACCTCACAAAACACTTCAACATGTGTTTTGCTCAAAAATTTGTCACACCTTCGTGTTTACACTTTTTCAAGCCTTTTCTCAATATGTGTCTACACTCTTTCTTTTAACCACTCAAATTTTCCCTTTCAACTCTTTAAACAACTAAGAAAGCTAAATTAAGAGGAATAAACCAAACTCACAAAATAAAGTAAATAAAAAGTTAAAAAACAAAAGAAGGATGTCATAAAATATAAATTTAATGAACTAAACTTATAAAGATAACAGATTAAAGGGTTAAAATTGAAAACATGAAAACATAGCAAAGTTAAAGTCGAACCAGAAAATTAGCCAATGTGACCAAATGATTTAGCTACTACCTTAACCACTCAAAGTTGATACATTTTTTCTTTTAATTTTTTTTGGTTGTTTCCTTTTCTTTTTTTTTTTTTTAGGCATGAATTTAAAGACAAGAAAAGAGATAGACCAAGGTTTATAGATTTCAAGGGATAAAAGGTCATAAATTGCAATCAAGAAGAAGGAGAATGAAAGAAAAAAAAAAAACTCAAATTTAGATAATCAAACTTGATTTAAGCCCTAAAGCTCTATACCAATTGAAGTGAACCCTAAAAGATGTCACTCAGTGACCCAACATGCATGAGAAATCAAACAAGAACTTGCGAAAGCTAAATTAAATTTCAATCATGCAACACCTACACCAAATGTTCAAAGGAATATGAACCAAAGGTATGGAAGAAGGATATGGATGGCACACTGTAGAAAAAAAAAAATTAGGAGTGATGACTTAATTGTCATAAAAAGAGTTAATTCTTAATAAGTTCTTTAGTTGTTAAAAGAACCAAAAACAAAAATCTTAACTTTTATTTTACCTAAATTTATGCCTTGTTTAATTAGAATTTAATTTAAAAAAGACTCAGATAAATCAATTTCAATCAAACTAATTTCAATTAGAGCAAGAACTAAGAGAAAGGAGCAAGAACTTAACTATGATGATATGTACATATACTTATTCCATGAGTACATAGATCTCATAAAAATTAGTAATTGCCAATTTATGTTTAACAATGTAGAATTTTGAGAAGTAGAAATAAATAATGATTTTGTTTATTGAGATAATTCTTAGAAATACATACCTATGTGAGGTATTGGTATGTGGTCAATGCACATTGTTGCATGTTGGCATACTTACAAACCTACCAATGACCCAAATGTTTTTCTAACTTGACAATAATGCTTTAGTTTCCCATATTGTACTACTTTATAAATGTTTTTATCATATCTTACTTACACATGCACCAACACTTTAACTTTATACCAAGTGTTATTAATTTTTTTGTATTCTTCAAGTCAATGAGTTTGAGGGACTAACATTTTAGCTCTAGAAATGGACACCCCTCTAAAGCCACTTTGCCCAAGGATCAAGAAGCATTGGCCTCTTTTATTAGTTCACCTTAACACCTAGGCAAGTGTGGCGAGCACTTTGAACAACTTTAAGCATGATTATCATATTTCAAAGGTGCACGAGGTTAAGAAGGATGAGTCCAACAAGTCTAATTACAAGAGAAATAATCAATCTAATGATAGTTCGAAGAAGCACAAAAAGCCAAAAGGAAAAAGGAAAGAAAAAATCTAGGTGTCATTTTTTTCAAGAAAATAGGATACCACAACTATGGGTGTTGTCTTCAAAAATTAAAAAAAAAAAAGAAGTAAAAGAAGTAGACACTCTCAAAAATAGAAAATGAAAAGCTTGTCACTATGATCATAATCAATTTAATTAAAGATGACACCGATTAACAAATTGATTTTATAGATACTTGACATGTTTGCTCTTACCTTGTATTGGAATCTAGCCATAACATAACTCCCTCAACAACTATGTCCATTCCCACCACAAGAGCTTGGCTTTGAGACCCACATGGTGAATTTTGATGCCAACAAGGACTACTTTTTCAACCTTAACAAATTTGCATGCCTCTATAACTCTTCTTTTGATGCCTCCAAAAGCACCAAGTCCTATACCAAGTTTACAATGTTGGTTTATTAGTTTTTGTTTGACTTTTCTTTTTTCCTTGGAAGACACTTGAGAAAACTAATTAAAATACAAGTTTACAGTTGAATCAGCCGCTTTTATGCTACTATTTAGAACAAGGGTTTTTTAAATGTAACTAAATAGGTTTTAAACTAATTTTTAATTTTTTTAGTTTAACCAATCAATTTAATTTATTTTTTAAAACATTGGTTTGCATGTCTTCTGTGTCACTTAGATAATTATTTGAGATTCCACTTGTTTTTGTAGTCTATTTGTTCGAGGCATAATTTAGGTTTGGAATTTTCTTTTATTTATGTTTTTCTTATTTCATCAAACAAACTCTCTCTCTCTCCTTGTGCTTTTCCCAACTTTAACTAGGCCATAGTAGCATCGATTCAACTATTAGATTGAAAGGTTGGTCAATGAATTATTTAGGCACTTTTGCAATCACAACAACTATGATTGGCAATCCATGCAAGTTTTTAACTTTTAATCATCATGAAAGCCTAAAAATTGCTAAAGTTGCTCACTTCATGATCACCGTTAAACCAAGAAAAAAAATGATATGGAGATGACAAGCTTAATTGTGTCAAAATAGTTACTTTTGGTACAACAAAAAATAAAATGTTTTCTTAACAACCAAGTCAAATGATTTTAGATTATATAAAATTCATGAATACCACATACGAATTAAGTAGTTTCTATGCCATGCTCATTTGGCAATCCTGTCCCTCTATGAGAGGGGATGGCTAGTAAGAGAGGACAACGAAGATAGCCTTTTACACTAACAAATTTACAATACATCTTCTAATTTCCACAATAAATAGTATTTATCAAATTAGAAACCATGCTTTTCCATAAATGCTACATTCAAAATAATTAACATGGCCAATTGGTCATTGATGTTGCTATAATGGGTGAAGTAGGCAAGGCTAACTAGTATTAAAGTATCAAACACTTGACAACCACCTGTGATTTGAACAATATCCCGTCCATCTTCTATTATCTAAGAAGTGAAAGGAAGCTACATTTTGTGTTAATGCTATGGAAGTGAATGTCTCTCATTTTCTCTCTTAATTTATGAATAGGAATTTGATGCTTTGTCCACATCTTCAAAACCACTTATTACAATTACATCCCCCACAATCACAACCTTGTTTGTTGATTTAGATCCAAAGCCAATCAAAACTTGCCTCCTTTTCGCCCCTAAAACCTGTGGAATGAGAAGATATCCAAGTATTAAACATTGCATTTTACACAAAACAATAATTTGATTGTCAAATAATTTATTGCAAGATAAAAACAAAAATCCTAATATCACGATAGATTAGAATGGAGTGAGAGCTGCCAAATTTTCCCAACTTAACAAATTTGCCTTTGGCTTGCATCTGACATATATTCAGATATACAAAAAAACAAAATGGTTTAAAGAATGCATCCCAACAATAAAATTTTTTGGTTGGTAACACCCATTTTTCTCTCTTCCATAGGTGTTTATTAGTAACTTACCCTTACATTTGTTTGCCATAAATGACTTTCAACTATGTTTCAGTTTTTGCATCTTTTTCTTTAGACTTGTCTCTTGAATTGAGACTATCCAAAATAGCCATTTACTAGTTTGAAAAGTGCTTTGTACGAGAGATAATTATGCATGAACTATATGACTTTCTTGCATGACCATGGCTCACCTTTTATCCTCTTACATAATTTTTTGTTACTAAAATGCATATAGATGTTTGAAGTCATTATGGACCCAAAAAAAAAAAATATGGGAGGTTCCCAAACAAGATGACCCTGCGAAAAGAAAGGCCCAACAGATGCGCATGAGTCCAGAGGCTGCATAATGCATCTCATGTTCGAAGGTGAATAAATGAATGTGCAACTAGAGCTTTTGCTGAGGATAAAAGCAAATTAATTGAATTTTTCAGACAACACAGACATAGAACACCTGATAGTGATACAACATGGTACACAGAATATGCATAATCTTCCATATGATTCTTTCCCATAAAATATCAAGGGTAAAGCCTAAGTCCTGATTGAAACAATGTAAGAATAAAACCTTAGTCATTAAAAATACTGAATCAACTGACCATAGTACTTCCTCAAACTTTTTCTTCCTATTAACTTAGAGGATTGGTGTTGCTTCTCTGCAACTTCAAATTAAAGTCTCCAATGCAGATGTGGCACTCACTGCAACCTTGAAACTTTAGCAAAAATAGAAGTAGATGAACAAATTAGGATCAAAAGCAATAAATTAAGCATGCAAGGATAAGCAGCAATTAAAAAGTTGTAATGATTAAAAACCATGAAGTTGTTTATTTGTAATGATGAAAGCCTATATGACTTTAATTATATAAGGCTTAGTAATTAATGAATATGCAAGTGTTATTCTTGGAAAACTCCTTCTGTCCTAAGCCTTTCAACACTGTTGCCAACACCAAAAACATTGCATAGCAAGCATAAGCCAATTTTATCCTAGCAACCAACAAGTTGGTATTAGAGCTACTTCTTTTGTTCTTGAGGGATCTGCACATCACAAAAAAGAAACACCAACTTGTGAGGAGAAACAAAATTTAGAGAGATTGACTCTAAGCTCCATCATAGATGGCTTCACTCAACTTCACCAACATCACCAAAGTTTTCTAGAGAAAACCATCTCTAATAGACTATGATGTTAAAGTCCTATCTCAAGGCCTTTGACTTATGGGAAGTTACAAAAAATTGCATTGTAATGGCTCCACTTCCAACAAACCCCATAGTGACATAATTAAAGAATTATAATGAGCAAACTTCTAAGCAATTGAAGGCCCTGACATGCATACATTTAGTTGTGACAGAGGTCATCTTTAATGGAATAATGACCTGTGAAATAGCTCAAGAAACTTTGAACAAGCTAAGAGAGGAGTATGTAGGATGTGAAAACATTAGATTCATGCAATTACTTAACTTAAAAAAAGAGTTTGAGTTGCTGAAAATGAAAGATGTTGAGAAAATAAAAGAATACAATGATAGAGTGATTAAGATGGTCAATATGATCATGCTCTTGGGAGGAGAACTTCCTGATGCAAGTATAGTGCAGAAGATACTTGTATGCTTGCCAAAAAGGTTTGAGTCAAAGATATCTTCTTTGGAAGATTCTAAAGACTTAATGAAAATCACTTTAGAAGAGTTGATTGCTTCATTGCAAGTACAAGAACAAAGAAGGCTGATGAGGCAGGAGGTAGTAGTTAAAGATGCTCTCCCAATCAAAGAATAACAAAAGAAAAAAAAGAATCAAGGTGGCAAATAAGCAAGCAAAGATCCTGAATGTAGCACCTTAGGTGGGAAGTAACCAACTCAACCTTATCCACATTTTAAGAAGACAAATCACCTTCCCAAGTATTACTAGTGGAGGCTAGATATTATATGCAGAAGTTGCAATGAAAAAGGGCATTAAGAGAAAGTTTGTCCAAAGAAGAAAGCACTAAAGCAACATCAACAAGCTTAAATAACCTATGATGAGGAAAAGGAAGTAGAAGAGCACTTATTCATGGTATAAAAGGGAGTAGATCAAAAGGAATATGATATTTGGTTGGTAGATAATGGCTACACGAATCATATGTCACCTAACTTGTCACTTTTTACCAGTCTAGATAGAAGCTTTGCTTCAAGAGTTAGGATAGGTAATAGAGATTTCATACAAGTGCAAGGCAAAGGTGCAACTGTAATACACAAACATGTAGGTACTAAATTCATCACATATGTACTATATGTGCCTCAAATCAACCAAAATTTCTTGAGTATTGGACAACTATTAGAGAAAGGGTATTCTTTAAAATTTAAAGATAATTCATGCTCCATTTAAGATTCATGTGGCATAAAACTTAAAATAATTCTTATGAAAAAAAGAGCTCTCAAGCGAACTTACAACATCTAAAAAGCTTTGCTATGCTTGCAACTCTTGATACCAAGACCTTATGGCACAAGAGATTAGGGCATGTGCATGATGCAAGGCTATTGAATCTAAAGAAGAAATAACCAATAATTGACTTACTAGAGATGGAAAAGGGAGGAGTTGTGTGTTAAGCTTGCCAGCAAGGAAAGTAGACCTAGATCCCCATTTCAAGTGATCCAAATTAAAGGAGTAAAGAGAAGTTGGAGTTAATACATTGTGACACTTGTGGTTCAATGCACAGAAAATCACTTAATGGTAGCAAGTATTTTGTGATTTTCAATGATAATCTAACTAGATTTTATTGGATCTATTTTATAAAACAAAAATCAGAAGTTGCTGTCATTTTTAAACAATTAAAATTCTAGTGGAAAATCACAGCTATTTCAAAATTAAAACCATAAGGACTAACAATGAAGCAGAATTTGCTTTAGGCACCTTCAAAGCGACATGCATTGCTCTTAGAATCAAGAAATAACTGACAGCTCCTTATACACCCCAACAAAATGGGGTGAGTGAAAGGAAGAATAAGAGCATCATGAAGATGTCCAGGTGTTTGACAAATACATGCCAAGGAAATTTTGGTAAAAGTTGCAAACATAATAATATACTTGTTGAATATGCTGCCATCCAAAGCCTTAAAGGATGAAATTTTCTTTGAGACTTGGTATGGATTTAAGTCATCTACAAGACATCTCAAGATCTTTGGGAGTTTATGTTATGCATTAATGATAAAGAAAGAAAGGAGGAAGTTGGATCACAAGGTTATGCCATGCATTTTCATTGGCTATACAGGCTTAACTTAGAATTATAGAATTTTCAATCCTCTAACTGGTAAAGTTAACATTAGTAAAGAATTGAAGTTTTGTGAAGAATAAGGCTAGAATTAGGAGAAGTCTTGTGTGGAAGACTCTAATGACTTAGCTTATGGGGCAAGCATATTAGGTGCATGATCAGATTGAGTTTGAGTTGTTTCAATCTGCGATCTACTACAATTCCAATGCTCAACTTCACTGAATTTAACATTTCTGGAAATCAAAACCTTTCTAAAGTTAATGTGATAGATCTTGTAGTTACAAGTAGTGTTTGTGTACCCAATAAAAATGGTTGTAGTTGCTCTTGAGTCTAACTTGTCTCTTTTCTGCTCAGGTACATAAACAAAATAGAGGCAACCAAAAATCTTCAGATGGTCAAGTGATGGTTGATATTGAAACCAAGCCTAAAACGGAGTCATGTCAGACAATGCTTTGGCCACCACCTCTCCCCAAAACCTTTTGGGAAGACTTTTATGAGCTAACAAGCACCTGGCCATGGACATTTTAGTCTTGTTTTTCCTTTCATACATCCCATTTTGATGGGGTGAATAGGGTGCTGTATAATGATTTTGAATGCTTGCATGTGAACAAATTTGTTTAAATGATTCTAAGGTATACTCAGAACCACTATCAGTCCTTAAAGCTTTAATTTTAAGGCTTGATTGAGTTTCAATCTAGGTCTTAAAATTTGAAAAGATGGGTGAAACTTTAACTTTTGATTTGAGGAAAAACACCCAGTAAAATCTACTATAATTATCAATAAAGATGATAAAGTACCTGTTACCCTTCATGGACTCAATGCTCATTAGTCCACACAAGTTTGTGTGTACAAGTTGAAGCTTTTCAATTGCTCTCCAAGGCCTTTTAGTGATAGAAGAGAACTTAGTTTGCTTGCCAAGTTGACAAATCTCACACACACTAGTAGGTTCAGAAATTTCTAGTATATACTTGACAAGATTTCTCCTATAAAGGGTTTGAATTCTAGCATAATGAAAATGGCCTAATCTTTTATGCCACAAGATTGATTCATCACTAAAGGTAGGTAATGCTTGATGAGAGACATCTTTCAAGTCTAAATAAAAACTTTTCCTTTTCTTTGGAACAATAGCAAGCTTAAGATCATATGCATCACAAGTGATACACATTTTGTTTTTGAAAACAAGAGAATAATTATGTTCAAGAAATTGCCCAACACTGAGAAGATTCTAATTGATATTAGGCATAAACAAAATATCAGTTATTAGTTTAGTACCTAAGTGAGTGGAAACAATAGTAGTCCCTTTCCCTTTCACCTGTAGAAGTTGTCCACTACCCACCTTGACCTTAGAGCAATAGAAGCCATCAAAAGTTCTAAAAACATCAAGGTTTGGAGACATATGGTTCGTGCAGCTGTTGTTCACAAGCCATGTCTCACATGCCTTTTTGGAAGTGCTACTACTAGCAATAAAAAGTTGCTCCTTAAGTTGTTGGTCATTATCTGCCACTTGTGCTTTTGTCTTGGTTGGTAGGTCTTGCTGATGCTAACTTTGTTTTTTCTTGTAGATCCTCTCAAAGTGCCCTTTTTTCTTACAAAAAGTGCACACAATGTCAGGCCTCCTCCAACAAAACTTAGCCAAATGGTTAGTCCTGTTACAATACTTATTTGGTGAGTAGTGTTTTCTTCGTTCTACTTTTGGATCTATAGACTTCCTTTCCTGCTTTGATCCTTGCTTTCTCTTTTGAGTACTCTATTTTTGCTTAACTTGGAAGGCACTTTCATCAATATCTTCCTTTCTCATTTGTCTCCTTTGCTCTTGAGCTTGAAGGGCATATAATAATTCTGCCAAAGTGATGGTGTTCAAATCTTTAGAGTCTTTTAAGGATGAAATCTTAGCCTCAAACCTCTTAGGTATACTAACTAGGACTTTCTGAACAACCAACTTATTAAGAAAGTCTTTTCCAAGAACCCTGATTTGGTTCACCACCTTTAGTAGTCTATCACTGTACTCCTTGATAGTTTTCGACTCCTTCATTTTTAGCAGCTCAAATTCCCTTATAAGGTTCAATAATTGCATGTTTCTGGTCTTCAAGCTACCTCCAAATTCTTCCTTCAACCTCTGCCAAGCCTCTTTGGCTGTGTCATCAGCCATGATTCTATTGAAGATACTTTCTACAATAGCAGAATAAATGCAAGTCAAGGCTTTATACTACCTTGAAACTTGCTTACTGTGGTGTTTCATTTGTGTCACTGTTGGATTAGTAGGGAGAGGAGAAATATTAGCACCATTCTCAATGACCTCCCACAAATCAAAGGCTCTTAAATATGCCTTCATCATGACTGACCACTGAGTGTAATTATCTCCATTGAATTTTAGTGGTGGTAAGGGTGAGAAGCTGGAGAATACCATTCCAAAAAATTGTAGGTGTATTGGATGAAGTGCTCTTAAGTGTTTTCCTCTCTTTTAGATCACTCTTTACAGATCTTTAATGGAGTAACCTACTCTGATACCAGTTGTTGGAATTTTGGCAGCAACAATGCAAAACAAATAAACCAGAAGACTTTCTGGTAGAAAATAGAGGAGGGAAAACAAAGGAAGATCTCAAATTGATGATCAAAAGGTTTTTTTCTTACATCATCCTTTCATGCTTCAATATATATAAGTGAAGCATTTTAAAGTGGTACACTCCTACATGATTACATCAATTTAAATTTAAAATACAAAGTTAACAGTTTAGGTACAAATTCAAATTAATTTGAATTTGTTCCTAAAGCTTATAAAAAAAGCCACTACCACTCCATTAAGCAAGTCAACTAAGTCTAATTTGAAATTTAAAATAACTACCTTAACTAACTTTCAAAAAGGAAGGAAACTTGCAGTATAGAATTTGAGTTTGTTGTGCAATACTCCAGCACCATGTGAACACCTTGTAAGGCTTCAAACTCTAACTCAAAAACTAATCAACACCAATTAAGAGAACTTAATGAAATAGAAACTGATTCAGATGCAAATTTTCTAATAAGAGGAACTAGACCTTTAGCTAATGTTTATGAAAGGAGTGTAATAGTAGCATGGGAGCCCATAAGCTATGCAGAGGCCAAAAGAAACTCTAATTAGAAGGAGGCAATGCAATTTGAGATGGACACAATTCATAAGAATCAAACTTAGATTTTGGTTAATAGATTAAAAGACAAGAATCCTATTAGGTTGAAATGAATATATAGGGTCAAATTGAATCTCGATGGCTTAGTCAACAAATACAAAGCTAAGCTTGTAGCAAAGGGTTTTACACAGCAATATGGCCTAGAATATACTAAAACCTTTGCCCTTATGGCAAGGTTTGATACAATCAAGCTGTTGTTGGCTCTTACTACACAAAAGGCATTGTTGGTTCATCAAATGGATGTGAAAATAACATTTTTCAATGGATAGCTAAATGAGGAGGTGTTTGTTGAGTAATCTGGAGGCTTTGAAAAGAAATTTGAAGAGTATAAGGTATAGTTGTTGAGGAAGGCCTCATATGGTTTAAAATAGGCTACAAGAGCTTAGTCTGGCAAGATCAATGATCACTTCCTCAAGCTCAATTTCAACAGAAGTATAAAAGAGGCCACTTTATATTTAAGGGAGTATCTCTTTATGTGGATGATCTGTTGGTGGTTGGTAGTAGCCTGCAACTTATGAATCAATTCAAGGCAAAATTGAAAAGAGTCTTTGAAATGTCTAACTTGGGAGAAATAAAGTTCTTCCTAGGTTTGGAAGTCCATTAAACTAATAAGGGCATCTTTGTGCATCAAGAAAAATATGCCAAAGAAGTCCTTAAAAGATTTCAGATAGAAGGTTGAAAGGCCTTGAGCACTCTTATGGCAATTGGGACAAAATTAACAAAAGATGACAGAACTACCAAAATTGATGCTAATAGATTCAGAAACTTGGTAGGATGTCTCCACTATCTAACAACCTCCAGACCTGATCTTATGCAAGCTATAGGTCTTCTCTCTAGATATATGCATAATCCTACTCAAGCTCATTTTAAAGTTGCAAAAAGGATGCTTAGGTACATAAAAGGGTTATTTAAATATGGAATCATGTTCAGTAGATCATATGACTTAAAGCTAGTTTGTTATACTAACAGTGACTAGGCTAGTTCTCATGAGGATATGAGAAGTACAACAGGGTATCTATTTACCCTAGGCTTAGAAGCTTTCTATTGGAATTCAAGGAAGCAATCATCTATGGCTCAATTAACAGCAAAGGCTAAATGCATGGCTATAATAGCTGGAGTGAATCAAGTGATCTGGCTTCGAAGGATGATGGATGAATTAAAAGTGAATTTAACAAAAGCAATAACAATGTATTGTAACAATCAAGCCACAATTGCAATCTTTAGGAATCCAATTCAACATAAAAAAACAAAGTATTTTTTGATAAAGCTTCATTTTGTTAAGAAAATGCATTAAAAGAATGAAGTAACTCTGTCTTGCTACTCGATAGAAAATTAGGCTGTAGATATGTTCACCAAGCCATTCAGCAAAGGAAGGTTTCTACAGCTCAAAGACAAGTTAGGGATGCAGTGCATCAACGCCAAGGAAGAGAAATGAAGGATTGGTGTTGCTGCTCTGCAATTTCAAACTGAAGTCTCCAATGTAGATGTGGCACTCACTGCAACCCTACAACTTTAGAGATAGCAGCAGCAAATAGACAAGTCAGGATCAAAAGCAATAGACTGAGGAAGCAAAGATAAGCAACAGTTAAAGTTAGGTAGGTTAAATAAAAGGATTGAAATTTGAATTTGCATTTGAATTTGAATCCAAACTTGTGATGATTATAAATCATGAAGTTGTTTGTTTGTAATGATGAAAGTCTATATAATATCAATTATATAAGACTTAGTAATTAATGAAAATATAAGAGTTATTTTTGGAAAACTCCTTCTGCCCTAAGCCTTTCAGCACTACTACCAACACCAAAAACCTTGCATAGCAAGAATACATGAGTCAATTTTATCCCAGCAGCCAATAGAACCTATTGCAATAAATTCATCAAAGGACAGATGATTCACTGCTACAAGAGACAGATAGACCAATGGATGACTCTAGAATGTCAACCACAAAAAAGATATGTTTCACTAATGTAAAAGCATATGCTATACCAGGATTTGCACAAAGTAATCTTGAACACATATCAATACAATATAGATCCAACAATGGAAGGCTGAGTTAAGAAAATGGAAGATCAGAAGATGACTTAATGTTCTGCAACAACAGGCAGAAAGGATTATTTTAATAGAGTGGTACTAGAACTTTGGCACTCTTATTTTGGGGCAAAGTCTCTATCTGAAGATTAGTCCTACCATGAAATGGTGGGTAGCCATTAAGAAGATCAAAAAAGAATTGCACCAATGATCCATTTGTTAACCTACATGATCACTTTCTATTTTCTTTGTATGCTTGAGATTGAACTACAAAGAGGCAATGAACCAAAAGAATGATAGCAAACCTACCTTATTGTCATATCTTTGGCATTGAAGAACTTCTGCCCTGGAGACCCACACACTTTCTCTGCACAGTTGCCTGGATGAACACTTATGTTTGATGAATTGAAGAGTGTCATTAACCCTTGGACTGTCCGATATATCTTCTATCAAACTTTAGCAAAGCGTTCTTACTTGTATAAGAAATGGAGTGAACAATTAATTTTAATTTGGTCTACTGGAATAATCACCAAATAAGATAACACAAGATCTAGTTTTGCTGAGACCCATCCTTCCTTAAGCTTTATTTTAGTAAATTACCTCGAGAAACCAAATCAGTTATCTTGAGAACCACATCACCCTCCCGGCTAGATAGTAGAATGTGAATAAACTTCAAGAATATCACTCTGTAGCAACAAATTAAAAGTAGAACTGATGAATGAAGCACGAGGATAGGAATTACAACTCAAATGACGGCTACCTAGCTGTTGCTTGAAGCCTCCAGCAATGTTCTCTTGAGCTCTGCCATGAAGTCTGACGTGAGAGGTCAGATTTCCTCCATCACAAAACTCCAGTGCCAGGAACATACAACTTCCAACCTAAGATTGAAGACAATAAGCTTGCAATTTGCCAAAAAGTAAATGGCATAATAATTACAATTGGAATATAGTACTAAATCGCCATTAACTGGAGATTATCCTTCACATTATACTGATAGCTGTCTACTCCAATTTGATTTTGGGTGAGCATTATTTAAACTTCCTAACAAATATACCCATTTGTATGGAGCCCTTTTAATATCCATACGCAAGGCAAATAAATTTCCATGTAATTTGTGTTGACAGGTAGCAAAGCTATAGTAAATAGCACATCGCACATATTCTTCCTAAACATGGGCTTTGGAAAACTAGTGAGAGGCAAAACCTGCCATTTACTTGATTCAGAGCTTTAAACGTAACAGGCCAGACGTGGTATCACCAGTCATATTTATTACATAAAGGCCAATTTTACAGGTTTGGGTGCTCGCAATCTTTGGACCAAAGGATTCTGCAGGCTACAGCCCTGTGTTTCTCCAGGAGAAAACTATCTAAATTAGCCAAAGCAAGTCAACAATTATGCACCTATCAAACGGCCTAACCAAACGAAGACTGATACCTCAAAATATTCCAAAGGTGCAAGATGAGTCCTTGACGTGTATACTAACCAGCAACCTCTCAAAAATGGTGCACATTAATGACAACAGTTGCAAGTGGCACTTCAGAAGTTACTACCATCTCCCACCTAAAGTCCCAAAACATGATCTTTCTAAGCCTTTCATTAATAACTTAATTCTTCACAACATGCTAAACCTAAAAAAGATACCATGTCAATTGACCTCACTCCCTTAGACCCAAAAAGTCATGTAGCTTTGTAACTAATAGAGAATAAAGCAAAAGATGACCAATTGGTCATATGTAGCCAATATTTTGTTTAGAAAGCTCCAGTAGACCACCTAGTTTTAGAACATTCCCATTTTTGCTACTTATTGTTATAACAAGAAGGCCGCAACTTGTTTAGAAAGATTGAAGAAGAAGAAGAAGAAGAAGAGAAAGAAGATGAAGATTATAGCAGCACAGCAGGGGAACCGCACAGGGCTATTTTTGTTGTAATTTTTCAATTACATTTCATTGTTAATCAAATGCCCTTATGAAGGGCCTTGGCGCGAAGTTCAAGCACAGCAACGATGACCAAACAACATGCTATCCATACGTGGTACTAAAAGCAGTCACCTAACCCCAGTAACTAGAAGCATTTACTGGTTTGACAGTCACTAACTCTAACTTAACACATTACAAAATAATTAGGCATTAGTTGCATCCACTAGACATGCTTAAAGACTAGTTACAAGGTGACCAAAAGGACATTACATAAACAAAAGATGCTTCCATTGCTTGCAGCTGTAGGTGCTATAATTTTCATGCTACAACTCAGATTCTGCTTCTTCTTTTCCTTCAATATTGATAGCTTGAACAATGAAGAAGCTAGGCCTCACAACACTTATTCTAGCATCAATAATCAATTCATTAGGCATCAAAGCTACATATGGGATCCATTTCCTTCAAATAGAAGTATGTCCTACCATAGAAAATTCATCTTAAATGACAAAAACTTAAAACTTAATGTTGTAATTGATCGTTATCGAATGATAAACTTGAGGTTTTTTCAGTCTGCATTGACCAATCTTTCACAGGAAGTGAGGTGATAATATTAGTAGTAGAAGAAGAGTATTTTATAACTACTGAGTGACAAGCATGAAAATATAAGTCATAATAAAATGAAGGCAAAGGCGAACACAAAAGGAACTAATCCTTAATAATCTGGTACAAGGACAAAACAGCAAAGATCTTGAAAATAGTAAGATGTAGTGTAGGATAGGTTAAAGTCGAAGAAATGAATGCAAACAAAATTGCTCTGCCCTTTGAAATATAAATCCTGGATTAAATAAAAATTACTCTCCTATATTACAATAATTTTGATTAAATTTTTTTCAAAAGAAAAAATACTTTCCCACCATACAAACTTATTAATTTAAATATTTTTCTTTCTTTTTTCTTCCAGAATTAAATGTCTCTTACTTTTTGTTAAAATCATTACATGACACTCAGTCAAATAGTATGTAGAATATAAAATATTATCTAGTATGACAATTCAAATATAAACATTTTTAAATTTATTCAAAAATATTTTTTTAAAAAAATTTTATTTTTAATAGTTGAATAAATAAAAAAATATATTTAAATCATTTTTCATAACTCTTTTAAAAAATTAAATTTAACAATTAAAAACATATATTTTTAGAAAATATTGATGTCAATAATGTTCACATATCATATCAATCAACATTTTAAGTCTCATACACTACTCAACCAAAAGTAATGGAGCGAATTTAATAAAAAAGTGAGAATAAGGAACATTTATAATTAACAACATTATTTATAACTAATACCATTAATGTAGAAAAATAATTCTAGAAAGTGAAAAAAGAGAAATCTATAAATTAAAATATTTTGTAAAGTACAAAGAAATTTAAATAAAAAATACTTTAATTAAAAATTATCGTAATGTAGAATAATAATTCTTAATTTAATCCTATAAATCCCAAAATAGTCATATGATAAAATGAACTAACAACCAATATAAAAAATTAAAAAAAAAAAAAACAAAAAGAGTTGACTCATTCATAACTTAAAAAGTTGTTAGTTCAACAATTCATATCTCTTAATTTGTCTGGCATTGTAATCTTATTTTGTTCATCCTAACTAAAAAAGGTCTCTTATTCATGCTCATAATTTAATACATGCAATGGTTATTTCTGGATGTAGATTGTGCACTTAGATAAGAAAAAAGAAAAAGGAAAAAGCAAAAAATAGTGAAAAATGAAAAATATAATGATAAATAAAAAATAATAATATTATTACTTCAAATTAATTTTATAATTTAATGTATAATTATAATATCCACTCACCTTGAAAGAAATAACTTATTAAACCTAAAGCTAAAAATTACTTGTAAATATAAGTTCCATTATCAAACCATAAAAAGAGACCCCTCTCCTTTTTAAATATCTTAGACCAACCACTTAAGTACAATAATATCAGTCCATCAACCCTCTCTACAAAACCCAATAGTTTGATATAAGTGCATATCAAATAGATTAAAGATCCATACAATATTAAATATAAAGATGATTCTAAGTGTCTAACTGAAATCAATATTAGTTGTCCATCGAAAAGTAGGTCAATTTGTACCATTCAACAAAAACAATTAAAAATCAACGATTAATATTAGACTTATTTTATTATAAAAGCAAACCTCGTTAACAAGGAAAGTGGGGTAGCAAGCCAAAAAAGGCCAAAAAGGGCCAATAAAATAAAAAAAGAAAAAACTATTCAAAGGAGAGTATTAATTGAGAGACAAGGTAGCCATTATTTTGGCACCGAAAAATCCAACAAAAGATAGCATCTATGAGATCGTTCAAGATAAAGAGATTAAATGATATCATTTGTGACGGACCTTTGTGTTAGTTGTGACTTTAATCAGACCTAACTATTCTGCTGAACCTTGGCATATGCTGGTAAAAATAATCGAGTCACCTATGGTGCCTTAATCACACTTACATGATTAACGGAAATTCCAAAATTAATATACATGCATTATGGTGCTCCTTGTTGTCCCAATGTCCCTCAATTCGTAATTTACAACATTTTTCCCCGCAAAACAGGAAAAAATGAGGCGATGAACGCTGCGCCTCCTTGCACATCTGCTGCGCTGCCTAACCTCCTGAAAAACCCGTTGTGACATGTGGCACAAAGCATTGATTTGTTAAATGTTCATAACATTCAAAAACTTTAATAGACAGAGGAAGCAAAAAAAGAAATTAAACCTAGAAGATGTGGAGAAGATGAGCGATGTTGGGGTGATTTACAAAAGACAAGAAATTGAGTTTTGAGAGGCAAGCCTACTTCATTGACAAAACCTCGCCCCATGCCCTGTGTTCGGCTTTCCATAAGGTGGCCGGCACTCTCACCCAGTTTCAATTTTAGTATAGATTCTTAGATCATGATGGCATCATCAGAAATGCTATTTGCTATTGTTGTTTCAGGTTCTTCAAGATCTATTTGCGTTGCTGCTTTCGTGATTCCAGAAGACCTTATCCTTGGTTAACTTGGCATATTACTTGTGTTTTCTTCTTTAAAATATAAAAAATTTTAAAAATTTATGTATTACTATCTTATATACACATATGCGTCTATTTATACTAAAAAAAAATTATATATATATATATATATAATTTTAGTTGATATATTATTTTTAAATTTTAATATTTTAATATTTTTAATTATTTTTATCATTATTTTTTATTAAATTATTAATTAAATTATAAAATAAAATTAATTTTTTTTATTTTAATAATTTTTTTAATAAAAATAAATATTTTAAAAATAAAAATTTAAATTTTTATTTATTAAATATTTTTATTATATATTTTATATTTTTGTGGTTAGCAAGTCCAACTGGACGCCGCGATTTGTCCTCCAGCTTTCAACATCTAAAAGAGGACAAAAGTGGGTGCAATAATCTATGTAGTTCATAGGATACAACGTACGAGGGTTCATAAAAGACCCGTGTGTTTGATTTGGCCAATAATCTAGCTCGCCCATGTAGGATCATAGTGACGTATTTTATATGTTCAACTTTTCGCCTATAATAGGAGCCAACGTTGCCGAAATCGAAATGCAGAAATTAGATTTACTGTAAGAACGACTACACTAAAATTGAAGTAGTGTTTTATAATAAATATATAGTTATTCATTAATAAATATTTTTAAAAAAATAATAATAACAATTATATATTTTATATTTTAATTAAAATTTATTTTTAATTATTATATTTAAAAATTTTTAACAAAAAGAACTTATTTAAAAATTTGATTATATATTAAATTTTAATTATAATGATTAAATTGTAAATTTAGATAAATATTTATAAATCAATTTTAAGTTTAAATAAAATTTAAAATTTAATTACAAATTAAACAAAATTT
This sequence comes from Rhizophora apiculata, assembly GCA_037832385.1. Lineage (NCBI taxonomy): Eukaryota > Viridiplantae > Streptophyta > Magnoliopsida > Malpighiales > Rhizophoraceae > Rhizophora > Rhizophora apiculata. The sequence goes on from CM075425.1 coordinate 7,105,404, forward strand.
AAAGATTAAATTATAATATTTTGATGTTTTAACGTGAAAAGTGGTATAACCACATGCTGGACCAGTTTTCCATTTCTTTTCACAATATTCATGAATCAACTTGATTTGACTAGCTTTGCTGAGGTGAATTGAACTCGAAGTTTGATTCGTTCCTGATTTTTTTTCAGTTCAGGTCCAGTTCTTCTAGGGAGGCCTGACGCAACATTGGAGTGATTCTGATGCAGCCTGATGTAGGCTACTCGGATGTTGGGATCGGGAGATTGACTTGCACACGTGGAACAAGATAAATAGTAAGTACAGTCCTATGTAAGCTCAGGAAAATGGATCTAATTTTGTCGATACAGATCGGAATGACCTGATTCGAAAGCCAAATGAACAAAGACTTCTGAATTAACAATTTCTCTGTTTTGAGTTTTCTCAAATAAGCACTGTAGGCAGGACGAAATCGGGGTGAAAATGGACAGATGTAAATGGACAGAACAGAGGAAAAGATAGAACTTTGTTGGTTGCTCTTCCAGGCCTCCAAGGGAGTGGATAGGGCACCGATTCTTCAAGAACAGAATGAAAACTTTTTAAGGTTTTCAGGAGTACAAACTCTTTAAGACTCAAGATAATTACTTAATATAAAATTTTCATTAATCAAATTCGTCTGTTAAATATATAAAGTAGATGGTTTTTTGTAGAAAGTATAAAATATTAAAAAATTTAGAAACTAAAAATTAGGTAAATACTCAACGTCTTCTTGATCATCCCAAAATATCTTTTAGGCTTCCAATGTATAGGGAAAGACAAGGATTTTATTGTGGCATGGACTTGCGAATGAGACTCTTGGTCTTCAGATTGTGTCCCTTCGATATCTCCTCGACTGGTCGAGTGACTTGTCGAGCTCAGATGCAGGCTGATCTCCTTGGTCGAGTAAGCTCGTCTTCGATGCAGGCGGCATTATCAATCTGGCCTGCATCAGATTCTTTTCTCTTCCTTTTGTTCATTTTAAATTTCTCGGTTGAATTAACAAACACAATCAAACAACGGCCATATAGATTATTCGAGTCCGAAGTTTTTCTATAGAAAAGGGATTCCAACGCAATAACTTAGATAGAGAATATGGGAAGATCATCCTAGAACAATGAATCTGCAATCATATTATTTTCCGGAAATTTGAATTTAGACCTCATTGTCACGTGGACACTAAGTCCAGCCCGTCTAGCAAGTGAGAAGACAAATATTGGAGGCCAAATTAAGCCTCTGCGGGCTGCCAACATTGCCTAGTCCCCTTGGTAGCCCAAATCCAACAAGCGGAATGTCACGTGGACACTAAGTCCAGCCCGTCTAGCAAGTGAGAAGACAAATATTAGAGGCCAAATTAAGCCTCTGCGGGCTGCCAGCATTGCCTAGTCCCCTTGGTAGCCCAAATCCAACAAGCGGAAGTTCCTAGAAAAGTGTTGAAGTATCTGGAAGAGCCCCATCTAGAGACTTCCAGCAAAGTCCAGCCAAGACACTCACCTAGAACCTTCTTGAAGGGTCCCCTTAGATGCTCTCTCTAGAACATTCATTGTACATATTCTAGATAGTCATTTGTAGCCACACATTGAGGAGGTGGAGCAACTATAAATAGGCCACTCCTCTCACTTGTAAACACACCTTTGCATACTCAATACAAGCTCACTTGCAAAGCTCTCTTGTGCTCTCTCTTCATACAGCAATCGCAAGTCCTTACTTGCCGCCTAACGCTTTCCGCTGATTCTCTCAAACTCTCCAAGGCTTACTTAGCTCATCTTCACACGCAAGATCGACTAAGTGCCGTGCGGGTTAGCACGTTCAAAGCCTAACTCCGTGACAGGTGGTATCAGAGCCAAGGTCCAAACGTTAGGTGCATCCATTTGTTTGTTGTTTGCAGGGACAACGAGCATGGCAAGCGAAGAAGGATCTGTTGCAACCACTGTGGAGGAGCAACAAGCGGACCATCAACCTCGTGGGCGTGAGGAGCAGCATGCTCCAGCCAAACGTGGCAAGTCCAAGGCTCCAGCAAAGGAAACCATAGACTCTCGTGTTGGTGGTTTGGAAAGGAGTGTCGCTGACATAAGCTCTGTTGTGGGCGACCTCAGCGATCAAGTCGACAACTTGATCCATGAGAATGCAGAGATCACGCGGGCTGCCAAAGTCATGATCGAAGAGTTTGGTCGCTCGTTTAGGGGAGAAATACGCTTCCTAAACCAAGATCTGTCCAATCTACGTGAGTTCGTTGAAGCAGAGATTCATGACCTCCGTAGGGAGATGGATTCGCTGCGCCGAAACAACTCATTCGCTAGTACAGCTGCCACTACTAGCGCCACTGCAGTACATAGTTTGAAGGTTCCTAAGCCTTCCATGTACAATGGCACACGCAATGCCACTGCTGTGGAGAACTTCCTGTTCGGCCTTGAGCAGTACTTCGAGGCCATGGGGGTTGTTGATGACCTCGCCAAGGTAGGCAATGCCCCAATCTTCCTAAGGGATGCTGCCCAGCTCTGGTGGAGACGAAAGCACTCCGAGAGGGAGAAAGGCTTGTGCGTCATCGACACTTGGGAGCAATTCAAGGCTAAAGTACGTAGGTACTTCCTACCACACAATGCAGACAGCGAAGCAAGGGGAAAGTTGCGCCGCTTATGCCAGACAGGTAGTATTTCCGACTACATCAAGGAATTTACTACCCTTATGCTTGAAATCGAGATGTCCGATAGGGAACTTCTCTTCTACTTTAAAGACAGCTTGAAGGATTGGGCGAGAGTCGAGCTGGAAAGGCGTGATGTGCAGACCCTAGATGCTGCCATTGCCGCTGCCGAAACCTTCATCGACTACTCTGCCCATTCCAAGAGCAAGAAGCCAAACTCTGGCAAAAGTGGGGGAGAGAAAGTCGGGCAGAAGAAGCAGGAAGCTGGCCGCAACGAGGGTGGACAGCAGCGACCCTCAGGTGGCCGTCCCAAGCATGAGAAGAAGTCTGCAGGTAAGCGCAGCTCAACTAATCCCCCTAGTCCCTGTTTCATTTGTGACGGACCACACTGGGTGAAAGACTGCCCCCAACGTAAAGCAATGAATGCTATGATGGCGGTACTCAACCCAGAGAAGGCCGACGAGGAGCCCCAAGTTGACATGGGATGTATCCAACAATTGGGTAATCTCTCAAAGCAAGCCTCCGCAGCAGTCCCTAAGGAGAAGGGATTGTTGTATGCTGACATTGCCATCAACGGCAAAGCAGCCTGGGCGATGCTAGATACAGGGGCAACGCACAACTTCATGGATGTGCAAGAGGCCAACCGATTAGGCCTCCAACTGACGAAGGGAATTGGCACCATTAAAGCAGTAAACTCAGAAGCAAAGCCTGTCCACGGCATAGCACATGAAGTAGCCGTCCAAATTGGTGAATGGACTGGTAAGATGGACTTTACTGTTGTTCCCATGGACGACTTTAAGGTGGTGTTAGGTCTTGCATTTTTCTGCAAAGCCTTGGCTTTTCCCGTTCCTGCCTCAAGATCTCTTGTGGTCGTTGACGCTCACAAGATCCGAGTAGTCCCCTTGAAGCGCAAGGAGAAGTCTCAACCATCGATGATTTCTGCCTTGCAATTCAAGCGGGGTCTCAAGACGGGTCCAAGCTACGTAGCTACCATAAGGGAGTTGAGTGAGGGGAAAGACGTAGCAGCACCAACTCCAACATTGCCACAACCCATCCAGGCGGTCCTTACCAAGTTTAAGGACATCATGCCTTCCGAGCTGCCGAAGAAGCTTCCACCAAAGCGAGGTGTGGATCACCACATTGAGCTGGAACCTGGTGCCAAACCTCCTGCCATGGCCCCTTATCGTATGGCACCCCCGGAGCTCGCTGAACTGAGGAAGCAGCTCCACGATCTGATCGATTCGGGCTACATTCGACCATCGAAAGCCCCTTTTGGTGCCCCTGTCCTCTTCCAAAAGAAGAAGGACGGATCGCTACGGATGTGTATCGACTACCGAGCCTTAAACAAGGTCACTATCAAGAACAAGTATCCAATACCCTTGATAGCTGATCTTTTCGACCAACTCGGGAAGGCAAGGTACTTCACCAAGCTGGATTTGCGTTCGGGATACTACCAAGTCCGAATTGCACAAGGTGACGAGCCAAAGACGACCTGCGTAACACGCTACGGAGCATTCAAGTTCCTAGTAATGCCCTTTGGCCTCACCAACGCGCCAGCCACTTTCTGCACACTCATGAACCAGGTACTGCATCCATTCCTTGACAAATTCGTAGTAGTTTACTTGGATGACATCGTAGTGTACAACAACACACTTGAGGAGCACGTTGAGCACCTCAAGCAAGTCTTCCAAGTTCTACGAAAGAACGAGTTGTTCGTCAAGAAGGAGAAGTGCTCGTTTGCCAAGCAAGACGTGGACTTCCTTGGTCACCGAATCAAGGATGGCAGGTTGATGATGGATCTAGCGAAGGTGCAAGCGATCCAACAATGGGAACCTCCAACCAAGGTCCCAGAAATGCGATCCTTCCTGGGGCTTGTAAACTACTATCGTGGTTCATCAAAGGATATTCTGCCATAGCAGCACCCCTGACCGACTTGCTAAAGAAGAACAACACTTGGCATTGGACGAGTGAATGCCAAGCTTCCTTTGAGAGATTGAAGCAAGCAATCTCCGAAGAACCTGTGATGGTGCTCCCAGACTACGAAAAGCCTTTCGAAGTCCACACCGATGCATCCGACTTTGCCATCGGGGGAGTCCTAATGCAAAATAGGCATCCTATTGCCTATGAAAGTCACAAGCTTAATGACACGGAAAGGTGATACACCATCCAAGACAAGGAGATGACTGCCGTCATCCACTGCTTGCGCACTTGGAGACACTATCTCCTTGGAAGTAAGTTCGTGATCATGACTGACAATGTTGCTACGAGCTACTTCCAGACACAAAAGAAGCTCAGCCCCAAACAAGCTCGTTGGCAAGACTTCCTGGCAGAATTTGACTACACTCTGCAGTATAAGCCGGGGCAAGCCAACGTTGTTGCTGATGCGCTGAGCAGAAAGGCGGAGCTAGCTGCCCTCTCCACTAGTACGCCTAAGAGCAACCTCCTTGAACGAATCAAGGAAGGTACTGGACAAGATGGCCTGGCCAACAATTTGCTGAGATTGGCTAGCGAAGGGAAGACTCGTCGATTTTGGGTGGACGACGGAGTCCTCATGACGGTCGGGAACCGAGTCTTTGTGCCTAAGTGGGGAAACTTGCGGAAGGAAATCCTCAAGGAATGTCACGATTCCCTATGGGCTGGTCACCCAGGTATGGCACGAACCCTTGCTCTTGTCCAACAACATTACTTCTGGCCGCATATGCATACAGATGTCGAGGCCTATGTGCGGACTTGCTTGGTTTGCCAACAAGACAAGGTAGAACAGCAGCAACCAGCGGGTCTACTTGAGCCACTACCCATCCCCGAAAAGCCATGGGAAAGTGTCTCAATGGACTTCATTGTAGCTCTACCAAAGTCCGAGGGATGTGGAAGCATCATGGTGGTGGTAGATCGGTTCGGCAAGTATGGTACCTTCATTCCAGCCCCTGCTGATTGTAAGGTGGACGAAGCTGCTCGCTTATTCTTCAAGAACGTAGTAAAGTTATGGGGTGTGCCAAAGAGCATAATCAGCGACAGGGACCCCCGCTTTACGGGTAAATTCTGGCGCGAGCTATTCAAGCTGCTGGGAACCGACCTAAACTTCTCAACAAGCTTCCATCCCCAAAGCGACGGGCAGACCGAGCGAGTCAACGCCTTGCTCGAGCAATACCTGAGGCACTACGTCAGTGCTCACCAACGAGATTGGGCAAAGCTACTCGACGCTGCCCAATTCTCATACAACCTCCAGAGGAGCGAGGCCACAAATAAAAGCCCATTCGAGATTGTCATGGGACAACAACCGCTCACGCCAAGCGCCATTGCCTCTCCCTACACTGGCAACAACCCGTCTGCCTTTAAGTTTGCGAGAGAATGGCATGAGGAAGCGGACATAACGAGGGCTTGCCTTGACAAAGCAGCCAAGAAAATGAAACGATGGGCTGACACCAAACGACGCCCAAGGGACTACGCAACGGGAGACATGGTGATGGTGAAACTACTGCCCAACCAATTCAAGTCTCTACGCAAAGTCCATAAAGGCTTGGTAAGGAAGTACGAAGGGCCGTTTCCTGTGGTCAAGCGTGTAGGAAAGGCTACCTACCAAGTCCAACTCCCTCCAAAGCTCAAGATCCATAATGTTTTCCATGTAAGTCTTCTTAAGCCTTTTCATGGGGATGACGAGGATCCAAGTCGAAGCGAGTCCAAGCGCGCACCAACAGCTGTGGTCACCGAATTTGACAAGGAGGTCGAACAAATCCTTGCTGATCGAGTGATCCGGAGAAGAGGAGTTCCCAACTACCATGAGTACTTGGTAAAATGGAAAGATTTGCCGGACCAAGAGGCTAGTTGGGAACGAGAGGACCAGCTTTGGCAGTTTGCTGACCACATTCGGCAATATAAGGCTGAGAATGCGACGAGGACGTCGCAGGATTAAGTGGGGGAGGGTGTCACGTGGACACTAAGTCCAGCCCATCTAGCAAGTGAGAAGACAAATATTGGAGGCCAAATTAAGCCTCTGCGGGCTGCCAACATTGCCTAGTCCCCTTGGTAGCCCAAATCCAACAAGCGGAATGTCACGTGGACACTAAGTCCAGCCCGTCTAGCAAGTGAGAAGACAAATATTAGAGGCCAAATTAAGCCTCTGCGGGCTGCCAACATTGCCTAGTCCCCTTGGTAGCCCAAATCCAACAAGCGAAAGGTCCTAGAAGAGTGTTGAAGTATCTGGAAGAGCCCCATCTAGAGACTTCCAGCAAAGTCCAGCCAAGACACTCACCTAGAACCTTCTTGAAGGGTCCCCTTAGATGCTCTCTCTAGAACATTCATTGTACATATTCTAGATAGTCATTTGTAGCCACACATTGAGGAGGTGGAGCAACTATAAATAGGCCACTCCTCTCACTTGTAAACACACCTTTGCATACTCAATACAAGCTCACTTGCAAAGCTCTCTTGTGCTCTCTCTTCATACAACAATCGCAAGTCTTTACTTGCCGCCCAACGCTTTCCGCTGATTTTCTCAAACTCTCCGAGGCTTACTTAGCTCATCTTCACACGCAAGATCGACTAAGTGCCGCGCGGGTTAGCACGTTCAAAGCCTAACTCCGTGACATCATGCTCTTGATATTTGTTTCCGAGGGAAAAAAAATTCAATATCAATTAATCCTTAGTCTTATATTATCAATCTCAATTTGCACAGCATCCGAACAAACAATTGAACATTCTTCTTACACATTGCAATTCACTTAATAAATGTATCAATCACAAAACTCCTGCTTCGTTGTCACTGATTTGTCTATATGGTTATAACAAAGTATTGAAGGAGTAAATATATCAATCAATTGGCTTAATTTAGTGAACGGTTACAAGTTTAGTGATACACTGAAATCGACTTCAAAACTGAAAAGCCTGAATTTCGGAAGCCAAATGATAGATCAGAAAGGGAGGAAAAAGAAAAAGAGAAATTGAATGTTGACAAAATCATAGCTTATGGTTCATACATTTCTCTCGCTCCCCTCTCTCTGGTTTCTGTTTTTTTTTTTTTTTTTTCTCATTAGAGATGTAAAAAGATAATAAATAATATTGTGACAATAAAATGACATGATATTTTTTTTCCCCTAAAAAAAGCTATAACAAATAAGCAAACCCCACATAATTTTCTGTTATATCAGCTCCTCCCTCCCTTGAAATCTAAGCCTAGTATAGTGTAGATCGATGGTTAGTGTTTAAAAAGATGGAATCTAGGGCTATGTGCTAGATTGACTTTTTTCCTTTCTTCTTGAACCAGATTGACATTTTTCTTAGCAACCCATAATCATTGACGTTGAATGTGTATAAGGGAAGGTAATCCCATGTGCCATGGGGCGGTATCTTGCGCATTCTCTTGATTTGGTAGAAATATATCACATCACCTCATCATCAAAGTTTACACCCCAACCATTTTATCAGTAATTTATTTTACCACGTAAAGGAGCTCTTAGTTCCTATATAGCATGGATAATTTCCTTTTCAACTGTTTTTATAGAAGGGAGAAAGAACAACTACAATAATATCTATGAGATATTCTCATGTTTAAGATACGTATCTCTTTTTATTTACCTAAACAACAAGAATACATAATTCTCTGTATTTATGGTAGATGCATTAACTATCGTAGTCCATTTCTTAATAGATGGAGACTACATAACAACGTCATAATCAGCCAGCAGAGGCGCGCGAGCCTGCATGCCCCCTAAAGATACCATGTATAATTTTTTTTTTTAATTTTTTGTTTTATAAAATTAACTAATAAATTTTTGTGAAGAGGATAAATTGGACAAAATTACATGGGTAATATTGAAATTGCCTAACACAAAATATTTTGAACACAATTTTCTTATTGGAATAAATTTATTGATATGAAACATACAAAAATTAAGAAGAATGATTTATTTTTTGAAATAAATTTTCTTATTACAATTACAATGCATAAATTTGAGAGTCAAAATAAATTGAGTAGAAGACGTACATCCAATCATATTAATTATCAAATATAGACTTTCAATCACTAACTAAGCTTTTCTAGCCTATAATTGATTTATTTTAGAAGTGTACATTGATGATATACAAACTTCTTTTTTATAGGTTGCTAAGAATCATGTCGGCTGTTAATTCTTGTCTAGTTTCCTTACATTAGGATAAGTGGTTGTAACTAGTTTAAATCCAAACTAAATAATATAATTGGGTAATTAATACTTTAATTATCACCTTAAGGAATAAATATTTTTGTATTAATATTTTCGTATACAAACTAAATAAGATAATCCTTGGCCCGTATGTTTCCAAATAGATGATACCTTTGATAATGGACATTACTTGTACTACCCATACAAGTTAGTCTTAAACTATATTTTGTTTAACTAGAAGTTTCTATATATGGATTATGACAATTATGAGACACTCTTGGAAACATCTACTTTTATGTATTATAATGCTAGTGAATTTCTAATGAAGCACTTTATCAAAGCAAGACTCTATTGAACAAAAATATATATATATATTTGACCTCAATTCGTTCAAGTCCTAAATAAATTTTATGGAAATAATTTTTATGTGCAAATGATCAAAAGGTCTCCAAAATGCCAAAACATAAGAGAATATAGTCAAAAATAAAACTTAAGTAGATCTAACAACTCTCATATACTCAATATAATTCTTATATGACTTAGTTGGCAATTCTTTAGTCATAAGATCAATAACCATGAGCTAAGTACTGACATACTTTATTATAATTTCTTGCTCTTTAACATGATCTTTGACAACTAAAAACTTTGTACTAATATGTTTGTTTTGGCTTCCACTTTTATTATTTTTGAAAATAACATTGTAGCTAAATTATTATTATATATCTTCAATGGTTTATAAATAAAATCCATAATTTTCACTCATATGATAAAATTCCTTAATCATAAAGTCTGTGTTGTAGTCTCATGACACGTAATGGATTTTACTACCATAGTAAAAGAAGTAATAACAATCTACTTGATGCTTCTCCAAGATACAACACCTTCAATAAATATAAAAATGTATTCAATTGTAGACTTTTTGTTGTTTACACAACTAGTGAAATCAATATCTAAATAATTGACCACCATTAAATGGTTGATGTGTTTGTATGTAAGCTTGTAATTCTTGGTTTCTTGTAGCTAACTCATAACCTTTTTGGCAACTTTCAAGTGTTCTTGCTCAAAATTATTTTTATACCTCCCCAACATTCCTATTACAAATGCAATGTTAGGTTTAATGTAAACTTATGCATATATAAGGTTACCAATTGTTGGTCCATATGATATGCACTTCATTTCATATTTCTCTAAGTAATTATAAGGACATTGTGTAAGACAAAATTTGTTTCTTTTGACTATAGGTACTACACTGGAAGAACAATTTTTCATCCTAAATCTCTCTAAAACCTTTTTAATGTAGGCCTTTTAAGATAGTATTAATAGTCTCTATGAATTTTTATGCCAGTGACATAATGATAATGTCATAATTGTGTATCATCTATGTTTGATTTTTATAATTTATGCTTGTTAAATTGGTTATTTGATATGTTTAATAAGTGTTTTGTAGGTAAGTGATTTTAGAAGTAACTTTTGAAGATTATGACATGAATTGGAGGACAAAAAGGCTAAGGAGTCAAAGGAAACTAATTTGTAAGACATCCTAATCAAGTTCTTGTTGTCAACCATTTCAATGCCTTTAAAAAAATATAGGAGTTGATGTTGGATTGATGTGACTCTTAAACTGACGGAAAGCTTAGACATGGGGCCACAACTTTTGAGTTTATAGCTTGGTCTAATTCAATCATTTTCAAGGCAGAAACTTCATTGCAAGTTGAATTTGTTGGAATTACAAGATTTAAAATGTGATTTTATTGAGATGATTGGGCATGATTTGTGGAGAAAGATCAGCAACTAAAATTGTACAGCTATTTTAGGGATTTAAGGAAACTTATCAAGGAAATAAAGCACTAAAATTAAGGGGACAGATTAGGAAAGAAGAACCTAAAACAGAAGCATATAGCTAGTTTGCAGAAGTTTTAATTGCTACGGAACATTAGGGACATGTGTTTACTGGACGGATGGTAGCTAAGACCGGGAGAAAAAAGATTACATGATAAGAGGTGATATTTTACTACAAAAAGGGAGCAAGCTGTTATTCAAAAGAAAGAAAGAAAAAAAAAAAAAAACCAACAGAGAGAGGGGCAAATTTGAGGGGCTGAAAGGTGTGAAATTAGGTTGGAAAAAGGCAAATGTTCTTTTGGAATTAATTTTTCTACCATGTTTGGTACTTGCTTTGTTTTGCCATGCTATTTATGAACTAAATTCATAGCTAGAAATTTGATGTAACCTACACAAATTTCCTTGTCTTGTGCTTGAGTTCTAAATCAATTCAATATTTTAATTTCATTCATTATGCTTAATTCTATATTAAGTTTATATCATCCATTATCTATATAGAATATGAACTTAGTAGGTTATATGAGGCACAACTAAGGAAGACACCATATTCATATGTTTTGTGTGCTCTCTTAAATGAATTAATTCTTTTTAATGCAAACACCATGCTAAGATAAAATTTTGGTTTTTATCGTTCTTGTGGGTTAATGAGTTTTTAGTCATTAAATGAGTTAGACACCAAGGTAGTTTAATGATTAGGAATACTTGATTATAGTTGGATGCCAATGGAGTGATCATACCAAGGGCAAACGAACCTTAAAATTGAACCAATAATTGTTGAAGACATAAAATTGATCTGTATGTTGAAATCAAATTCCTAGTGTTTATCTCCTTGTGTTTAGTTACAATCTTCTGCTATAGCTTCAATTTATTTTACAAGTTGCTAGTCTCTTTTGAATAGTTTAGACTATTAAGTTCTTTATCATAACTCCTAATTTTTTGTGGATTTTTATTTTTTGGTACCCATTCAACTATTGTCATACATATGACATAACTTATTTGTTGCAAAGTTAGATGATTTGAATAAATTAGACAAATCCTAATGGAATTGACCCTTGCATTTGTAAACTATACTACTATTGATTTGTTCACTTATGATGTACACCCTTTTGTTGATCATATAAGAAATTTCATCTATACCCTTTCATTTCAAAGTTTTAGATATAAATTCTTTTATTTTATGTAGCAATCTCAAATCATTGCATGTAGGCAAAATATCATTGACATATGGGATTAAAATAATGTACTTATTCTCATTAACCTTAAGATATAAATACTAATTCACAATATTTTTTGTAAAGTCATATCAGACTATGATATTGTGAAATTTTATATATTATTGTCAAGAGATTTACTTGATTCCATATATGGATTTTTTAAGTTTACATACCAGGTGGCTCTCTTTATTAGTACTAAAACCTTAAGGTTGACTCATGTATACCTCTTTTTCAAGATCCCCATTTAAGAAAAGTAATTTTCACATTCATTTGATGTAGCTCCAAATCAAAATGAGTCATAAAGTCATGATAACTCTAAATGAATCCTTCTTTGAAACTAAAGAGAAAGTTTCATGGTAGTCAATATCTTCCTTCAAAGTGAAACCTTTATCCATAAGTCTAGTCTTGTATCTCTCAACATTACCAAAATAGTTCCTTTTGGTTTTATAAACTTATATGTAGTTAATAGTTGCAACTCTTGCTAAACATTCAACAAGTTCCTAGACTTAATTGTTACCAATAGATTTCATTTCTTTATTCATGACATTATACTATAATTCAGACTTTTTACTTTGCATGGCTTGTGAAAATGTGCAAAGATCATCTTTATAATTAACATTAATCTCTTGTAAGTATACAAGATAGTCATCAAGAATTATAAGTCTCTTTAGTCTTAAGGATCTCTTAAGCCTATCATTTTGTGGGTTTTTATTATGTGATTTAGGAATTATAGATAAGTTGATTGCTAGTTCTCTTATGCTAGAACTTATATCCATAAAGTAGAATACATTTTTGGAAATAAAGAATACATTTTTTTAATACCTTTATCCTGCCTAATTCTCAAATTCATCTTTAAAAAATGAAATAGAATTTTGAAAATATGGAACACATGCACTAAAAGGAGTTTTTTGTTTACCTTTAACAAAGAAATTACCCGTTTTGCCCTTATGCACACCATTTCACCAAAATAAGATATGTAGTTCACATTTACATTGTATCAATTTTTATATGGCTAAGTGGTTTTTCTATTCTCAATAAATAATTTAAGAAAAAATCAACTTACAATGCACCTTTTGAATGCAATATAATGAATTTATGTAATAATGGGCTCTCCTTATTTTTCATATTTATGGTATTAACCTTATTTGATTATCATACCATAACATTTAATTGCCAAGGACTCAAAAGCCTCTATTAATTCAAAAGCTTCCCCCATTCTTGGCAACTTCACCCGAGAGAGAGAGAGAGAGAGAGAGCATAAGGTAGAGAAGAGCTCTTTGATAAATCCATTGTTTCAGTTATCATTTGAAATTCCATTGGATTCCAACAAAAATTATATAGTAAATAAGGAGACAGAATTGAGCCTTTATGGTGGAATATTTCTCTAATTTCCTCTTGATATTTAAGCTCTATCTTTTTTAGTTCTCTTCTCAAATCTTTACTATCCTCCTTAGACAAAGTGGAAATATTGCTAAGATTACTGTAGGTAACACTATTATTACTCATGTTCATTGATTTACCCTTGTTATTTGATGTTGCACCCATCTCTATTTCTTTCAAAAAAATAATAGAGGCTTTTTTCAACACTTGCTTATCAAACTATATAGTTGCAAATTCCATAAAGAAACATGAATGGATAGATAACTTTTTACCATTTAACTCAATAGATGCTGTAGAAACATGGGACATTCTGGGAAACATAAATTTCAATCATTGTTAAATGTTGTTGTTTGGAATCCTTAGCATGAGATATCATCTCATCAAGTTTAGTAACACTACGACATTCATCCATCACAGGCATTGATCCTCCATGAGAGCCAAAATAAGGGCAGCATAAAGACCATGGATGATTGATAGCTTGACAATGATTTTTGGGAAACCCATTTCCTTCTCTCCATTTTCCAACAAATGACAATCCTTATAGTGGTGCCTAAGGGCATCTTTTCTATTTGGAGGAACATGCTCACTATAAAAATCCTCATGTCGGTGCCATGAACATAAGGGTGCCTATTAATACATACAGAGTCACATAATAGGCCAACATCAAACTAAGGAACCAAAGATGAAAATTTTGTCATGTTTAAGGAAACCCCAATTAAAACCATCAAACTATGAACAATCCTAGTCATCTGAGAATCCTAGTAGGGGTACTGACACACCAAAACTCCATTGTATCATAGGAAAAGTTATAACAAGGAAAAGAGAAGAAAAATACTAATTACACTTTTAGCATATGCTTGCTCCATAATAATTACTAAACCAAGATCACCAATTTACTATGTTGGTAAACACAAAGCATGTATTATAAATTAATTTATTTTTAAAGACTAATTATCATATTTTCATACTTGGTCAACTAGTCATTTTATACTCAATGGGCTAGTCATTTTATGACTCTTGAACTAGTCATTATATGATTATTAGACTAGTTATTATGTGTCTGTAACTAACTATTAATAATAATAATAATAATGTTAACCATTTATTACCATTAGAATTTATGTTAAATGTTATTACTACACTATATGAGTTATTAAGTCATGATTAATATATATTAGTCTCTTCTTATTATTCTTTAAAAAAAAAAAAAACAAACAGATGATGGATATTATTTCTAACAATTCATTACTTATTGTTGGGTTAATCAAAAAATTGTGTTATTTCTATTGCGTCACTATTTGAGATGCACATTAGTGGGAAGGTTTATCATAACATAGGAGAATAAATATTATAACTAGTTGTATTAGGACAATTCGTGATGAATCGCCACAAGAGTTAATGGATGAATACTTGTCATATGGTGAGCCTAATATGTAAAATATTTGAAATCATCTCAAGTACGACTTGTTGTCATAAAATTTGATGCAACTTATATGATACTTTAAACTAGTATGTGTTTTATGTTATGTAAACAGAAGTTTTTAAGCAACTCAAGTAAAGATGCTTAATTATTACATGACAAACAAAATAGCAATTATTTTGGTCATCTTCATATTATTGGCATCTCACTCATTTATTGATATCATGAAAGGTTGTTGAGCATTACACTTTTTGATTAGATAAATCATAACAATATAGTTGCATCTTTGTTATTACTTTTTCTTGCAAAAGGATAATCATGCTTGTTTGTTCTCATAATTTTTTCTAGAACCATGTATAAGGGATTGTATTGATGACATATTTGGATATGCAAAATGCAATTGTGTGAAATAGCTATTACTTGTAAGGCAGCAAATTAAGGTTGCTGGAAAGGGTGCACTTATATACCTTCACGGGGCATTGGTTTGGACTATAAGCTTTATGCTTACACCTCATTATAATATTTTATGGTGAATTTATGTTATATTGGAAGAATATAATGATGTTAAATGAATCTTTGATTCAAATGAGATGTGTTCACCTTTAAAGATGAAGTAATGGCTTAAAAGCCTAATAAACAAACAATTATTACGTAATATACATTAGATCTAAGGTTATAGTTTTAAATATGGCAAATGTAAAGACAAATTGGCTAACAAATTTTTTAATAGATATTTTATCATGGGTGAAACTAACACTATAAGTAGTAATGTATTATGATAACCAAGCTTGTATTACTCATGTCAAGAGGAAATCATATAATTAAAAAAATAAATATGTTTGCTTAACTCATGAATTAATAAAGCAAATTGCCTAATGATAAAGTGATCACTTAATTTTGTATGGTTAGAGATGAATTGAAATGATCCTTTAACTAAATCATTAAGCCAAAAATTAGTGCAAATTACATTAAGGGGAATGAGACTAATACCTATATAAAATGGTCAAGAGGGATGGAAATCTAACCTATATGATAGGAGATCCCTTCAAATAGGTCTATATGAATAATAACATGTCACTAATTAAACTTGGATGCACTATCAAAATTATAATTCTATTCCTATGGTGTATATAATGCAATAATTCTAATGTTGAAAATCAAGTTATACTATTAATGAATTTTATAACACTTATGGGTTGTATGTTATTGAAATGCACACTTAATAAATTTAACCATATAAATTTCTATAAGTGTAGTCTCGATCATCTTCTAAGCTAAATTATTTTTGCTCTCCTCCATAAAATGAGAAAAACCTCTATTTATACGTATCTCTCTATTACAAGTTCATCAATAATACATTGGTTTTGTTAAATTTATAATAGATGGTTTCATGGGAAACCAACATTTGGTGTGGATTAAAATACCATTTACCTTTTGGTATTTGGTTAAAAGATAAAGGATTCCTTAATACGAGTAATAGAAAAAATAAAAAAATTTTAAAAAATAATATTTAGTTAAAAGATATGAGTTTTTTATTAATGATAATAATACTAATTCTAATTAAAGGATAAAAGGGTTTTGTACTTCTTTTATGAAAAAGAATATCGTACCTTCGATCAAATATATTTGTATAATATAAGATTTAGTTGTACATGCTTTCGTAGAAAAGACTAGGGATGGAGCCTGTCATTTAGTTGACGAGAGCTTGGGGCACGCGGTCCGCTTAGTAATGAGACTGATCATGATAAGAAAGCGAGTTTATTGGGCTCTGAGCCTCTAGACTTGTTTTAGGCCTATCCTTATCGAGATTATTAGCAATTTCATTTTTTAAATTCTTAGTCCAATAGGATTCCTTCTACTTATTTAGTAATCAGGACGGGGCTATTTAACAAAAATCCTATGCCTCTAGGTGGGTGCATCAAATTAACTTCAAGCTCTACAGACAATGTACCATTAATTTCTCGTTACGTTAATTTAAAATTTCACTTCAACTTAGAAAGTGAGGTTTGAATTTTTAAATTTAACAAAATAAGATAATTTTTGTGAATTTTAGTTTTTTATAAATAATTTTTCATAATGGTCTAAGGAAGTATGTGTAAAAATTAAACTAAACATTAAAAAAAGTAAAAAAAAATTCCTGTTCATCTCTTTTGCATGTCTTTTATATATAAATTTTCAACTTTCTTGATGCTTTCCAGCATTCAGATTTAGTGAGCATACAAGTTGGTCCTTCGTCCATGTGCCCACTTGCGCAATTTTTTCCACTTTTTCCTGCCTAAACAATAAAAAAGTTTTTGAGTACGAGTAATAAGTACATTATATTAATGATTTTGTATATAATTGTACTGAAATATCATTTAATTATTTTAATATTTAAATAATTAATTTTTTTATAATAAATATTAAATAAAAATATTAATTAATTATTTTAATTTTAATTTATAAATATAATTATTATTTTTTTAATATATATTTTTTGGGTTAATTTTGATTTAATAATTTTTTTTTATGTATTTAAAGAAATTAGATGAAAACGTTTATTTTGGAAAATCACTTGAGTTGGTTGGGAGGAGTTTTTGTTATAAACGGAATTTGAAAGTCAAATCTCATCTTCTCATTTGCGACTTCAAATTCGCATGTCCCGTTAGGCGGATACTAGAAAAATTAGATCAATTGAAGTATCAAATTGTGGAATCCAGGATATCACAATCACACGGCTGCTGACGCCTCTTTTGTCCATATTGTGAGACTTTGACTTCACATGGACTTGTTTTTTTTTTAGGTGTAAACAGACATCATATACAGACTTTGAAAACTCTCAAATTAAAAAGATGACTTTTCTAACCACAAGACAATTCCACGACGGTGGCCTTTTCTAGCGGGGCGAATTGACTCCTAAACCATTGTAATTCAAAAAGTTTTTAATAATAATTTAAAAAAAGAAAAGAGAAAGATTTATATACTGACGTGTTGACTGGTTCATAGACGACTTCACGCATTTTGAATTGTAGTGGGAGAATGCTTCTTTTCAGTTGACTTGCTTAATATATGTGTCTTCCATATTGTAATTAGCCGAGGAGGAACACACAATACACCTCATGGCTTCTCTCATCATATTCTCTCTCGTTCTCTGCTCATTTTCAATAGCCGCAGATGCTCAACAATGGCAATTCAACATTAGCCTAGGTTCTTCTCTAAAACCCAACACCAAAAGCTCTTCATGGGTGTCACCTTCTGGTCTCTATGCCTTTGGATTTTACTCTCAGGGCAATGGCTATGCTGTTGGCGTCTTCCTTGCTGGAATTCCCCAAAAAACGGTAGTGTGGACTGCCATGCGAGATAACCCGCCGGTTTCTAGTGACGTTACCTTGCTCTTCAGCAGTGATTCAGGCCTCGTCTTGCGATCAGCTCAAGGCCAGAATACTAACATTGGTCCTGCTACGCAATCGGCTTCTTCAGCTTCCGTTTCCGATTCGGGCAACTTTGTCATCTATGATTCTAATCGGAAAATCATATGGCAGAATTTTGAGGACCCAACTGATACTCTTCTCCCAGGTCAACGTCTCCAAGCAGGAACAGAGTTGGTTTCTAGTGTTTCAGAGACTGACAAGTCAAAAGGAATTTTCCGCATCAAGATGCAAGGCGATGGAAATCTTGTGCAGTATCCGGTGGAAACTCCCGATACAGGTGCGTATGCTTATTGGGCATCTGATACTGATGGAAGCGGTAAGAACGTCACACTGAATCTTGATCCTAATGGCCATCTATACCTGCTCAATGCCACAGGCGTCAATATTAAAGATCTCGAGCAGGGAGGGATTCTCGCAAATGAGACAATATATTTGGCAAAAATTGATGTAGATGGCATTTTTAGGCTCTATTCGTATAATCTGACAGAGAATGGCAATTGGTCGATTGCCTGGTCTTCCACAGGAGACAAATGCAGTCCAAAGGGATTGTGCGGTCTTAATGGCTATTGTACGTTAAACGATCTGGAACCCCGATGCGAATGTATTCCAGGATTTTCTCCTGTTCACCAAGGAAATCGGTCTTCCGGCTGTGAAAGGAATTTTGTCGCTGAAAGTTGCAAAGGAGAGAATGTCGGCACCAAATACAGCATTCAGGAGCTGGCCAATACCGTTTGGCTAGAAAATTCATACTCAACTCTCTCGTCAGCAAGCACAGGAGACTGCGAGAAAGCCTGCCTAGAGGACTGTAACTGTGAAGCAGTATTTTACCAGGATGGGCAATGCAAAAAGCAAAGTCTCCCCTTGAAATATGGGAGAAGAGATCCAGGTAATTCAAACTCAGCTCTTATAAAGGTGGGCATGCTGAAATCAGTCTACCCTGGCATGGACCGAATTGGGCCTCGAGACAACAGAAGCAGCAAGAAAAATCTCAATAAAGAAATCTTAACTATCAGCGTTTCATGGGTTGTTTCGGTGCTCGTTATGCTAACAATTTTAGCAATAGTCATTCGCAGATGGCATTTACATGCTTATAAAACCATTGACAACGACAATGTCCTGTTTCGTGAGCAAGTTTCTATTCGACTGTTCACCTATGCAGAACTAGAAGATGTGACCAATGGTTTCCAGGAAGAGATCGGCAGAGGATCCTTTGGTATAGTTTATAAAGGGCTGATATCAGAAAGTCAGAAGTTTGTGGCTGTCAAGAGACTTGATGGAGTTTTAGACAGAGGGGAACAAGAATTTCAGACTGAGATTAAGGTTATTGCGAAAACCCATCATAAGAACTTAGTTCGCTTGCTCGGTTACTGCATTGATGGACCAAACAGGCTCTTAGTATTTGAGTATATGAGTAATGGCTCCCTAGCTGATGTACTCTTTTCCCCGAGAAAAGACCAAATTTCGCCGAGAGATTAAAGATTGCTCGCAATATAGCACGGGGGATTCTATATTTGCACGAAGAGTGCCAGTCACAAATCATCCATTGCGATATAAAACCTCAGAACATACTGATGGATGAACATAGGTGTCCAAAAATATCAGATTTTGGATTGGCAAAGTTGATGAGGCCAGACCAAACCAAAACTTTCACGGCTATTAGAGGAACGAGAGGGTATGTAGCACCAGAATGGCATCGCAACCTTCCGGTGACTGCCAAAGCAGATGTTTATAGCTTTGGAGTTGTGTTGTTGGAGATCATATGTTGCCGTAGGAATGTTGATCATAGTCTTCCTGAAACAGAAGCCATTCTTGAAGTATGGGTTTACGATTGTTTTGAGGCTGGGGAATTTGAAAAGCTAGTGGGTGAAGAAGAAGAAATGGACAGGAGACAATTAAACAGGATGGTCAAAATTGGAATTTGGTGCACTCTTCACGAGCCATCTTTGCGCCCTTCGATGAAGAAGGTTCTGTTGATGTTGGAAGGGACGGTGGACGTCCCAGCACCTCCAAGTCCCACTTCTTTTCTTTGTGCCATATAGTCTTCGTTTGCTTCTATAATGGCTGAATATACATTTTGTCGTCAACATGAAGATACATATTTTGTCATAAATCTCAGATTGCATTTGATCTTATAAACTGAGTTTTTTTTAATTAATATTATATTAAAATTTAAATATTAAATAGATAAATAATTATTCTGATATTTATTATATATTTCAAATATTTTAATAATTTATATATCTTAATAAAATATAATATAATTTTTTTTTCTTTTCTTATAGTCTAATTATCTATACAACACTTAGATACATAAAATTACTAAAAAAAAAAAAAAAAAGAAAGAAAAAAATTTGTTTCATATAATTTAAAAATAATTATATTAATCTAGTTTAATATATAAAATTTATATAAAAGAGAACTTATTATATAAAAAAATAAAATTATTTAAATTTTTATTTTAATTAGAGTTGAAATTCAAATTTTTATAAGAAAAAAAAAAAAAACAATTGATGAGGTTGGATTTCCAAGCCTACCATGTTTTGCGACGGTGAACTTGTAAATGGACGCCCTGATCCAATTTGGACCCAACAAAAAATTGTATATTCTTAGAAAATTCACTTTCACCCTTTTATTGTAGATGGAAGGCAAAAGCTAAACCAATGGGTCAAGCGTCAAGATAAAATTAATTGACACAATATAGAATTTCGGGTACACAATTAGGCGATCAATTGCCTCGAGATTTGGAAATGTCTTTGCACTGTCAAAAGCCCTCAGGTGGGTTGTGCCAGGTTGCAGTGATCAAAGTAGGCCGAAGATCTGATGGGGTGGGGCTTAACACGGAAAATGTAATAGCTGATCATAGAATAAGGCCCAAAGGATCAATAGATGTTTCCTCTTAGGATTTGTACTGATGTGGCTTTAAATGTTATGGGCCAAATGACTCAATTTAGCTCAAGCATCTCTTCGTTACCAAACTCTCCCAACATATTGGTGGTTAAGTATTGAAACTTCTTAGAATTCAGCCGTAGGTCTTACTTCTCAAATAAGAGAGACGCTCACTTTCAAAAGCTTACCCAAAGAGAAATTACTTTATAGTCTATTTATTTCTTACTATAAGAATCCTTTCTTATTAAACAATTAAAAAAAAAAAAAGAAATTCACTTTTAAGGTCTTACCATGGCCTACATGATCAATGTTTTTGTACCGCATGTTTCATCTAAGAAATGAAAATGATGCGTACCATTTTAATGAGATTTTCTTTTGATTTTTCACTTTTCTATTTTGTATAATTTGCTAGAAACAGATGCTGAAGGCATCATGGGAGCTGTAGAAGAGTACATGAGGGTCCAACACGATTTTAGATAGTTTTGAGAAAGAGTCCCGTTAGTGGAATCAATTATAATCAACGGACGGATATAGTGGTGGGCCATGTAAGTAACATCATCGTGATATTATTTATAATAAAATAATAATTTTTTTAAAATTTATTTTTATTAAAAATTATATTAAAATTATTAAAATATTTAAATACATGAAGAAAATATATATAAAAAGTGATTGAATATATAATACCATGAACACTTATTATATTTTTTCCCTTTTTTTTATACATATTTTATTATATTTTTTATATATTTTACTAATTTTTATACATATTATATAATTTTTATAAAAATAATTTAAAATTTTAAAAAATATATATTATAAATAGGTGAATAAATTATGTATAAAAATTAATTAAAAAAACACTTGTTATATTTTTTCAGATTCTTCATGTACATTTTGTTATATTTCTTATATATTATGTTAATTTTTGTTTATATTATGTAATTTTTATCAAAATAATTTAAATTTAAAAAAAAACTATATTATATTATAAAAAATGTTGCTATGTTAATTTTATCCACATATAAGATAGGTTGAAAACCACGTACATGAATTGTTTTCCATTAACAAATCATGTTTTAAAGGAAAGTTGAGTTCTCTCTCTCTTATCTTGTGAATCTCAATCTCTTAGCTCTTTTAATCTCTTCTAATGAGCAATGGTACTTACAAAATAAAAGAAAATATTCTTGTTTAATCATGAATGTTGTGCTATCTTTCAAAAGGAAGATGGGTCTAATATGTAACACATTCGTTAATATTTTATTCTTTTAGTTGATCATTATTGGCACTAAAAAGCTACTCTTTACACTCCAAGATTGCAGGTGGCAGCGGTGTAACATCTCTTAGAATTACATTTCTGCAACACGTATTTTAGTAAAAGGAAATAAAGTCCATAATATATATAGAGGATAAAATAATCAAATTGTTATTTTTCTTTAGTCTCTCCTGTAATGAATTTAGTATACTTTATAATCCCTTAAGTCTTAACTCTCTCTTTCTCCATTTTTTTTTTCTTTTTTTCAAATCATTTGTTGGATACCCTTTAGAATTCCCCCCTCATTTTCTTTTATTCCCTTTTTGGCTTTATTTAATATTTTTCAAATTGAAAATTTAATATGTAGATAATTAAATGTTGCATAAAATTTAAAAGGAGATACTCTCAAATTTTAGTAAGACTAAATCAATTTTCTTATCTCTACATGCCATATGTTATATATCTACAACTTAAAGCAATATTTGCTCTAGGATATCAGAGGAATTAGGCTTTGTTTTCAAAATAGAAATTGCATATCTATCTCATATCTTTATTTTGTCATAAGAATCTCATCAATCTAAATTATAGGTAGGAAGTTATGTTTATAATACCCTAGCATGTCAAATCAAAATACTTTCTTTCTTTTTAGTGCATGGTGTATGACTACATTGATTCTCCTTTTAAATGTCATGTACATAATTCTTTTGGTCTTTTTTGAGATCATTGATTATTTTTCTTATATTTTCACCATTGAGTTTCATATTACCTCTTAAGACAATTTCACAATATTTAATGCATAATCATGTTAATTGAGATGTTGTTATCACAAAAATCACTAATTTAGAGATATGAAATTGTATATAAAAATAAGTTTATCAGAGTACCTTTAGAATTTGGCTTGTTAAATACATACAATATTAAGTATTTTTTTTTAGAAGTAGTATTTGACTGCAATGATATCTATATCTATAAGGATTTACTTATAAAATTTTTGGCTTGTTTTCAAGTCCTGTGACTAATAATATCATCTACAAGGAAAGTAGAATTTCATAAGAAATTATACATAAAGCCCTAAAGCCTAGTAAAAACTGTTTGAGAGATAGGATTAATGATTATTAATATGCCCTCCGACTTGAGGATCCATGTGTGTGTGTGTGTGTGCGTGCGTGTGCAAGTGCCTATTCTTAAGTATAGTCTTTTATAAGAAACATATTTTTGAGTTAACCTACACTTAATCAAAATTAAATTCACCAATGTATAAAGTTCATTATAATCTAACTTTTAGTTAAAAAAAAAAGTGAAAATTAATATATGCAGGTGTACAATAAGCATAACTTGGCTTACTTTGTTGCTAATATCATAACCAATATGACTTATATGACTTACTATTGTGCAAAAGGATTTGAGATCTACAGTCCAAATTTTATGTTAACTTTTTGGATGCTATCAATCCCTAAAAGAACACATTGCTTGTTACAATTTTTCTTTTGCTTGAATTACTTTGGAGATGAAATTGTATAGGTAGGCACACTAGTTGAGTATAAAACGACACAAGAGAAGTTGTAAGCACAAAATATAGGAGCTCAAACTTTGGAAAACTGAAGATACAATGGCTGGATGGATATTCATAATTCTCAACTCTTTATGTAATAAAGATTAAGGAACTAACTCAAGAAATTTGGATTTATACTTAATATAGAATTGCTTGTCTCCTAATCTTTTGTTTGCTATAAAAGAGTTTGATGCCTCTTGTTGCCCTTATTCTTGTTTATATTTAGTTCAATACTAACATGATTTGACTACTTAATGCTTTTGTTTATCATAAGAAATTACTTTTAATACTATTAAAATTAGAAATATTTTTTTCCTTTCTCAAGAAACAAAAAAAATGAATTTAAGATTATTTTTTCTATTTTTTGAAATTACTTTTTTTAATTATAAATATTTATATTATATAAATTGTAAATATATATAAAAAATTATTAAAATAAATTGAATAAATTATAATATATATTAGATCATAATTAAAAAAATTAATTAAACTATGTTAAAATTTTAATTTTATTAAAATTAAAAAAAAACTATATATTTATTATCAAATTAATATCAAATATTACAATATATTGAAATTTACTTAAAAGAATATAATTTAAATTAAATATTTAAATATTCCTATAACTAACCAAATATTATTATGGAAGAATTTTACATGCTTCTTTTCAACTTTAGTAATTATAATATATTTATATATATATATACACACACACACATTAAATTAGATATATACGATTTATAAGTTTATATATTTATATATTTTATTTCAATGAGAAAAATAAAAATGTATTTAAATTATGAGTATTTTTGCTTTTAATAGAGTAAATTTTAAAATCATTTTTTTTTTCTCTTCAAGAAAACAAAAAGGGAAAACAAAATGGATTTAAATTATGAATATTTTTTTCTTAAAATTTTTTAATAACAACATTTCTCTTTCATTGTAATGGCTCCTTCATGCAAAATGATCTCCTAATTAACTTTTTTGTCAATTGTAAACATTATATTCTTTGCAACAAGCTTGTTTGTATATCGTTTGGTACTTTAAATTCATTGAATTCCTTTAAACAAAGCTTTGATTGATCTTGATTAGACTTTCTTATACCTGTTAAGTGTTTTAATACTTGAATAATGAGACCAATTCTTCATTTCTAGCTAACAAGGCTCTTTCATTCATTGCAACAACTCATTTACTCAAAATGATGGTGAAATTAACTTTTGTGTCTACATAAAACATTGTATTCATTGGAACAAGCATGCTTGCACACCTTTGGTACTCTAAAGCCATTGAATTCTATTAATTAAGTGAGTAATTGATCTTTTATTAGCTTTCTTTATAGGTTTTGAATGGTTTAATTTTTGAACAATGAGATCCTTTCTTCATTTTCGATAACATGACTTCTCTTTTCATTGTAACGACACATTCACACAAAATGATAATGTAATTATAATTTGTACTAATAGCAAGCATGATATTCATTGCCACAAACTTGTTTGTACATCTTTGGTGCTGTAAATCCTTTGAATTCCATTGAGAAAATAGTGTGATTGGTCTAGATTACATTTTTCTCAAACATATTAAGTGTTTTAATTCCTTAATAATGAGACCATCTCTTCATCTCTAGATAACAAGGCTCCTTGCTTCATTACAAAG
The DNA here is from genome assembly GCA_037832385.1 of Rhizophora apiculata. Lineage (NCBI taxonomy): Eukaryota > Viridiplantae > Streptophyta > Magnoliopsida > Malpighiales > Rhizophoraceae > Rhizophora > Rhizophora apiculata. The sequence goes on from CM075425.1 coordinate 7,130,800, forward strand.
ACTTGTTTACAGAAAATGATGATGAAATTAATTTTTATGTCTATATAAAACATCATATTCATTGGAACAAGCATATTTGCACCCTTTAATACTCTTAACCCATTGAATTCCATCCAACAAGTGAGTAATTGATATTTACTAGCTTTCCCCAGAAGTATTGATTAGTTTAATTTCTGAACAATGAGACCATCACTTCATTTTTTAATAACAAAGCTTCTTTTCTCATTAGAAGGACTCATTCACACAAAATGATCTCATAATTTACTTTTGTGCTAGAAAGAAACATTATATTCATTGTAATAAGCTTGTTTGTATATCTTTTGTGCTCTAAATCCATTGAAGTCCATTAAAAAAAGTGTGATTGGTTTAGATTACTTTTTCTTTATATGTATTGTATGTTTCAATTCTTGAATAATAAGACCATCTCTTCATTTCTAACTAACATGACTCCTTCTAAATGTTATCAATATCATAATTGCAAGTCTAAATATGACAATGTAGAGTTTGGAAAACATGAGAACCAAATAGGCCTGTGACACAAACTTGATTGAACTACTCTTAATAAGGAGTCATGAAAATGATTGTGTTGTTTATCACTTACATAGATAATTGTTGAGTTGTTTAAAGCCAATCAAGTAGCAAGTTTTGACGTTATCCCAACATTGATGAATTTGTATTTCTGTTAATGTGAACTAGGCTCTTGGCTTTATTGTATGTGCCAAACATTATATTTATGAAGACAATAATGACCTTACAATTGTGACACTCTGAATCCATTGAATTCCTTCAAACAAAGGAGTCATTTATCATAATTATCCTTTCTTGTAGGTATTGAATGGTTCAATTCAAAAAGAAGCTATTGCTTTATCTCTTGTTAACATTCTTCCTCTCTGAGTTACAAGGATTCATAGATCATAGAATTAACATTGGTGTATGCACCAAACTTTATATTACTTATAATAGTAACAATCTTATGACTTTGACACTCTAAATCCATTGAATTCTATCAAACAAAGGAGTCATCGATTATGATCATCCTTTCTTATAGGTATTGAATGAATTCTAGAAGAATGAAATTAGCATTTCATTGCTTGTTAATAAGTTTTCTCATTTATTTGTAAGGTCTCATTCACATAAATTGATCATGAAATTATCATTAGTGTATGCACTAAACATTATATTATTCATTATAATAGCTACCTTATGACATTTACATTGTTGATCCATTGATTTCCATCAAACAAAAAAGTAATTGAACATGATTATTTCTTCTTGTAGGTATTGAGTGGTTCAATTCAAAAAGAACGAAATTGTCACTTTATTTCTTCCTAATAAACTTTCTTTGGTTCAATTCCTTATGCGATTTGGATTTGCCAATAACCATATTTCATATCAAGTTTTAAAAAGATGTTGGCTTCATAAAGCTAGTTTAGTAAATCCTTTTTATTAGGTATTGGGCACCTAATCCAACATAAAACCTTATTTAAAGGTTTGTAATTAATTACCAATATTGGAACTTCTTATTCCAATTTAGCTGCACTTTCTACATAAAATGCAAGACAACTTTAGGGGATATTACTTTTTCTAATAAGCCCTTTCTTTAAGAGTTTAGTAATTTTTGTTTTACAAATTTCTAAATCTCAAAAGAATTATCTTCTTTAAGAACTTCAATTTCTAAATTTGATTCATTAGAATCATTTTTTATTAAGACAATGTGCATCAAGGATTTTCTAAGACCTTTGTCAAGAGTTAACTCTTGAATTTTTTGCTTTGTTTTGCACTTATTTGAATAGTGCCCTATTTTGCCACATTTATAGTGAACAATTGTTTTCATTGGCTTTGTCTTTACAGGCATTTTTTTTTGCTATATTCCTTTCATCTCATAAGAAGTTCTTCATTCCACATAAGGTTGATAAACCTTTCTTTTTCATTTTGTTGGGATATCTTATGCATGGATAACCTATTTGCTTGCAAAAACTACCCAAAGCACTTTTACCATGAGATTTCTCATTTTGCAACTACTTATGTAGTTTAATTTCATTATAAAGTTTAATTCCTTTAGTGATTACTTCAACAACTAGTTCAACATAGGTGCAGTGATTATAATCAATTATTGTAGAATGATTGTGTTGTTCCCACAGCCTTATATAGGTTGTAATTGTTGTCAACTAAGTTTACGTGTGCAAGAAAGTAAACCCATATGGAAGGGCAAAAAGGTAAAACCATACGGAAGGGCAAGAACGTAAAATTGCCACGTAAACCCTATTAGGGTTTTATGGAGTAGAGTATATAATGGTCTTGGAAGACAAAGAACAGGGTGAGTCGGCAATATTGAGCATTCAGCAAAACCTAAACAACCGACTAATCAAAGAGAATACCAAACCCTACACGCAAGAACACCACCGGCAAGGATGAAAAGAGTAAACAGTGCAGCCGACGGACGAATCGAGTGAACAGTAGCCGTCGTGAACAGTAGCCGTCGTGAACAGTAAGCTTGACAGAAAAAGAAGAGAAACCCGACGGGAGAGAAAACCGATTACGGCTAGACGGGGCTGGACAGCAGGACGAAGAAAAGCAGACCGGCGGAAGAAGAAATCAGACGGCCATAGAAGAGAGAGATACCGACGGCAACAAAGAACAACCGTCGAGAGAGAAAGAGGAGACAACCGGAACAGAGGAGATCCGGCAACAGCAGAAGGAGATCCGGCAGGGACAGAGGAGATCCGGCGACAGCAGATCCGGCGACAACAGAAGGAGATCCGGCGACAGCAGAAGGAGATCCGGCAGGGACAGAGGAGATCCGGCGACAGCAGAAGGAGATCCGGCTGGGACAGAGGAGATCCGGCGACGGCGTGAGAGAGAGCCGGCTGGGACGGTGAGAGATCCGGCAGAAGGAGATCCAGTCGACGGTGAGAGATCCGGCAGAACTGGGATCCGGTCGACGGTGACAAATCCGGCAGACGGTGAGACAAATCCGGCAGGAAGAGAGAGAAATCCGGCGAGAAGAGAGAGAAATCCGTCGAGAAGAGAGAGAAATCCGACTAGACAGCAAGAGAGAGAGAAACGGACAGGCGAGCCGTGAGACAGTGAGATTGTGGGGCAAGGAGACAGGTGAGACCGTGAGATGGTAAAAGCAGGAGTTGTGTGATACAACGTAGAGAAGGAATTCGGCGAAGCATTGAACTCAACGTATTTCCAGACTTCTTCAAGAGAGGTTAAAAAGCGTTGTGGTGAACTTCTAAGCAGCAGTGGAGCAGCCTTTCAATTCAACAGAGGCAAGACAAGTTAGAAGAAGGGTAGACACAGTAAGTGACACTCTTTGTATTGTACTTGCTTAGTAATTGCAATAGTGAAAGGAGCAGAGAATCAAAGACATCCATTGTAACCTGAATTCTCAAGTATAGTGGATAGTCTCGGTAAGGGAGAGTCCCTACCACCGTGGATGTACGTCACGTTGACGGAACCACGTAAATCTCGTGTGTCCTTAATTTGCTTTAGATTCTGTGTTTTGAATTGACTTGTGAATGCAGCTGAAGTATCAGCCAACTCATAACCTAACGAAGACCTAAATAAGAACATCCGTATTGTCTGCTAGGCAAGGTGTCTGAAAGGTGACTTTGGGGACTATTGTGATTAGTAGGTAGCAATAGATCTACCTTAGTCGAGTCTGAGAAAGAGTTTGCTTTTAAGAAGAGGTTGAAGTTGTTCACTTACCTGCGAATTGCGAATTGTGGTGATACTGATTCACCCCCCCTCTCAGTATCATGAACTAGTAGATCCTAGGGAGAAGTCGGGAACTTCAGATTGGCTTTAAGCCTAGTTTTAACTCTCTCAGCAAATAAGATAGGTAACCTAAAGAGAAATTTTTCTTTCTAGAAGATACTTTTTGACATTTTCTCGAGTAAATGATACGAACTCCGATTATATGTAAATGGAACCCAACACCAATGTTGGTATAGGATCGTTCTAACAAAGGTTAAGGGATTTTGGAGTTCTAACCCAATGATTATAAACAACCAAGAACCAGAACTATAAGATTTAGATGTCACTCCTAACAACAACAATGTTGAAGAAGATAAGTCTATTGAACCAATACACTCAAGTATGAAAGTTCAGAATTAGTTCTCAAAGAACCAGAGAAAATAGCTTATACATTCATGAAAAATCAGGTTTCTCCTCCAGCCACCCTTTCTGCCCTTTTTATATGCTAACCCCCAAAAACCTTAGCTAATAAGATGGGCTTATTAAGGAAATTTATTCAACCCACTATATAATAATATAACCCATGAAAATAATCCATTTAAATGCTAAAACATGAGCTCCCAAATCCAACTTTCTTCCTAAGGCCACGGTTCTTAAATTCCTCCACAGATGACACATTTGCAAGCCTTGGTAAAGCCTCCATCATTCTTAACTTGTACCTAGCAACTTCCTAATAGTAAATGTTACACAACAAGTTGTTGAGAGCTTCCTTTATTTTCTTTGACCTTGCCCTTGTCATTGGTCCTCCAAGGTTTTGCAAAGCATCAACTCCCTTGTTGATTTGAGCTGGTACAATATGGCTTCCATTAGTAAAGACCTTAGAGAAAAATACATCTTTGTACCACTTAAAATTAGGAAATCACAAATTAATGAGTTATTCATAAGTCTTGTCTATTCATAAAATGGTAGTACCAATAAAATGATTAGTGATTGTATAAATTAGTGTGTTTACACAACAAGAGATCAGTATTCTTGCTTTTGGTTTCATAGCAAAAAAAAAAATTGATTTTTTACCTTATTATATAAATAAAAATCCCACCAGCCTTTAAGCTATTTTGTAAACCCATTTATTACGATTTTAGCAAAATGAGGGTCAAAATTACTCTTTGTTTTGGTAGCAATTACAAACATCATCATGTAATGCAACAAAATTAGAATTTGATATTCAATCACACCATTGGGATTCCATTCAACTATACTACTACCATTATATTGAACATAATTGTACTTCCAATAAGAGGTTAGCATGTATTGATCTAGGATAGCATAACATAGTAGGAACCTTATTAAAGGTTATTTTATTAATGGAATGAGTTCCTTCATATGAGAAGGACTACTCTTAAATGGCTGTTGTTCTAATAAGAACATTTGTTCAAGTTGATTTAACTCTTTTAAGTCTTCTTTGATATTTTCACCTTTATTGTTAGATTTAATCTAATTTTCTCTTTTCAGACCAATAGCTTCTTTATCTTTTAGACCAAGGCTTTAAACTATTTAACTATTTCCTTCATTAGTTCTATTTTTTTAGAACTACTCTTAGTCATATTATAGTTAATATCTTTAAAGGATAGGGGTTTAAATAGAACCCTTTTGTTTATTTCTAATTTAACTAGAGCCATAGGAATAGAGTCCCATTTGTGAAATATTTCTTTGACTTTTTCCTCTATTCTAATAAATTGAGAGACCACTAATTATGATACAAATAAGTAAAATTATCTCACTATATACAACACTGGTCATAGCTTTGGCCTTAATTTTTAAGGCAAATTTATAACCTTACTTTCCTTAATTTTTAAGGAAAGATTTAAAGCAGAAGGGCAAATATTAGTAACCTTTTTGCCCTTTTTGGTTAAATAATCTTGGTAAGCTTTTTCAAGGATTAGGTAGTTTTTTGAAGCCAAAAAATTAGGAAAAGGTTTTTGTTGTTCCCATAGCCTTGTATGGGTTGTAATTGTTGTCAACTAGATTTAAGTGTGCAAGCAGAAGTGGCTCATTCAAGCATTCAAGGGATGAGTTTTCAATAAAAAGAAAAGGGCAAGAAAAATAAATTAAGAAGGAGGATAATGCTGAATTTTGAATGGAACATTAATATAAAGCCACATGGAGGGGCAAGAAAGGAAATCTGCCGTAGTTACAGTAAGCCCTACTAGGGTTTTTATAGAAGGGAGTATATAAACTAAGACTTATCTCTTTAAAAAACCAAAAAACAACCACCCAGAAAATAGTGTGAGCAGACCAGAAACGTGAGAGCAGATTAAGACCAGACCTGGAAATGTGAGAGCAGATCAAGACCAGACCTGGAAACGTGAGAGTAGATTAAGACCAGACCTGGAAACGTGAGAGCAGATCAAGACCAGACCTGGAAATGTGAGAGCAGATCAAGACCAGACCTGGAAACGTGAGAGCAGATCAAGACTAGACTTGGAAACGTGAGAGCAGATCAAGACTAGACCTGGAAACGTGAGAGCAGATCAAGACCAAACCTGGAAACGTGAGACCAGATCAAGACTAGACCTGGAAAAGTGAGAGCAGATCAAGACCAAACCTGGAAACATGAGAGCAGATCAATATCAAACCTAGAAACGTTGGAGCAGATCAAGACTAGACTTGGAACAGATGAGACCAGACTAGACCTGGAGCAAGTGAAATGTGAGATTTGGTGAGACCAAGTGAGGCATGAGACCAGGTGAGACGTGAGACCAAGTGAGGTGTGAGACCAGGTGAGACGTGAGACCAGGTGAGGCATGAGACCAGAAAAGGGTGAAACGGGTAACACCAGAACACACCAGAAGACCAGAATTGGTGAGACCAGAAAAGGGTGAAACGTGTGACATCAGAACACACCGTGAGACCTAGTATCAGTGAGACCAGAAAATGGGTGAGACTAGACCAGGTGAGATGGTGAGACCAGAAAACGGGTGAGACCAGAAAACGGGTGAGACTGTGAGATCATGAGACCAGAAGACGGGTGAGACCGTAAGATGGTGAGATTAGGAGTTGGGTGAGACAACCTAGAGAAGAAATTCGGTGAAGCATTTGAGAGAACTTAACAAATTTTCAGATTTCTTCAAGAAAGGTTAGAGAGTGTTTTGGTGATCTCCCAAGCAGTAGTGAAGTAGCCTATTCAAATCAAACAGAGGCAACACAAGCTAGAAGAAGGGTAGACATAGTAAGTGACATTCTTTGTATTGTGATTGCTTTGTATTTGTAATAGTGAAAGGAGTAGAAGATTAAGACATCCATTATAATCATAGGGGGATACCACACTGGTGTTATCAAGTATAGTGGATTGTCTTGGTAGAGGAAGAATCCCTACCACCGTGGAGTATGTCACATTGACGAAACCATGTAAATCTCTCGTGTCCTTGCTTTGAATTTACATTCTGTGTTTTGAATTGAGTTGTGAACACAGCTAAAGAATCATCAAACCCATAACCTAAAAGAAGGCCTAGTTAAGAACAACCGATTCGTCTAATAGGCAAGGTGTCTGAAAGGTAACTTTGGGGACTATTGTGATTAGTAGGTAACAATAGATCTACCTTAGTTAAATCTGGAAAGAGTTCATTTTGGTTTAAGTTATTAGAGTTTTTTTTAAGGGGTGTGATACTGATTCACCCCCCTTCTTAGTATCACCGACTTGTAGATCCTAAGGTGAAGTTGGTAACTTCAGTTTTCATTGAATATTATAAATATTTTGAATATAAGTAAAAATATCAACAATACCCATTTTTGCAATATATTTTTTATGCCTTTAATGCCAAAGTTTTTGTTGTCCTTGATTAAATGTCAGAAAAAAAGATTTCCTTTTAAGGCATTTTTAGAAGAGCAAAATAACACTTTTACCATTTTGTCTATCTCATTATATTCTTAAATAGTGAGACGATCTCTACATTTTTAACTAACAAGGCTCTTGCCTTTGTCACAAGGACTTATTTCGACAAAATAATGGTGAAATTAACTTTTGAATTGGAACAAGCATGTTTACACACCTTTAATACTTTATACCCATCGAATTCAATCAAGTAAAATGCATCATTGACCTTTATTCGAATTCATTATAGGTATTGAATAGTTTACTACCTAAACAATGAGACTATCACTTCAACTTTTATCACAAGACTTCTCTTATCATTAAAAGGACAAATTTGCACAAAATGATAATGAAATTACCATTAATGTCTACATAAAACATTATATTCATTGCAACAAGCTTGCTTATAGATCCTTTATGCTCTAAATCCATTTAATTTTATCAAAAAAAGGTTTGATTGGTCTTGATTATCTTTCAAATATGTATTAAACTTTTCAAATCCTAAATGAGATCATCTCTTCAATTTTAGCAAACAAGACTTGTTCCTTCACTGCAAGTATTGATTCACATAAAATGATCATAATTGACTTTTGTGTCAACAACAAACATTATATTCATCCCAACAAGCTTGTTTGTACATATTTCGCACACTAAATCCATTAAATTCCAACAAAAATTGATGTGATTTGTGTAGATTACCATTTCTTGTACACATTTTGTGTAAATGAGTGCTTTTAATGAAAGAAAGAGCTTTGTTAGTTAGAAATAAAGTGATAGCCTCATTATTTAAGAATTGAAAATCTTGACACATAAAAGCATGTTTGTGTCTACATAAAATAATATAATCATTGAAACTATCATGTTTGCACACCTTTGGTACTTTGTACCCATTGAATTCTATCAAGTAAAATGAATCATTGATCTTTATTAGCTTTCCTGATAGGCATTGAGTAGTTTAATTCCTGAATAATGAGATTGCCTCATTAATCTTTCATAACAAGACTTCTCTAAAGTCATTAAACATCTTTGGTACTCTAAATTCATTAAATTTTATAAAAAATGGTGATACAAACTTTGATTATATGTAAACAGAACCCAAGACCAATGTTGGTATAGGATCATTCTAACAAAGGTTACGGGATTTTGGAGTTCTGACCCAATGATTATAAACAACCAAGAACTAGAACTATAAGATTCAGATGCCACTCCTAACAATAACAATGTTGAAAAAGATAAGTCTATTGAACCAACACACTTAAGTATGAAAGTTCAGAATTAGTTCTCAAAGAACTAGGGAAAATAGCTTATGCATTCATGAAAAATTGGGTTTCTCCTCTAGCTACCCTTTCTGCCCTTTTTATATGCTAACCCCAAAAACCCTAGCTAATAAGATAAGCTTATTAAGGAAATTCATTCAACCCACTACATAACAATATAGCCCATGAAAATAATCCATTTAAATGCCCAAACATGGGCTCCCAAATTCAACTTTCTTCCCAAGGCCATGGTTCTCAAATTCCTCTACAGATGACACATTTGCAAGCCCTGGTGAAGCCTCTATCATCCTTAACTCATACTTAGCAACTTCTTGATAGTAAATGTCGCACAACAAGTTGTTGAGAGTTTCCTTTATTTTCTTTGACCTTGCCCATGTCATTGGTCCTCCAAGGTTTTGCAAAGCATCAACTCCCTTGTTGATTTGAGCTGTACCATACGGCTTCCATCATTCTTGCTCTCCTCAAAATGATTTGTCCTCAAATCAGCACCTACATCATCAAAGAGAAAAGGAGAAAGGTCAGAAACATTAAATGTTGCACTCACATTATACTCACATAGCAAGTCAAGTTTATATGCATTATCGTTAACTCTTGCCACCACTTGAAAAGGACCATCTTCCCTTGGTTGCAACTTTCATTTCCTTTGCATAGGAAATCTATCCTTCCGCAAATGTACCCAAACCTAATCACCAGGTTCAAAAGTGATATGCCTACGACCTTTGTTGGCTTGTGTTTCATATTGTTTGGTTTTTCTCTCAACGTTAAGCCTAGCTTCCTCATAAAGTTGCCCAACCACTTCAGCCTTCTTTTCCCCATCTAAATTAACCCTGTCCTGTATAAGCAATGGTACTAAATCCAAAGGAGATAATGGATTAAAACCATAAACAAGCTCGAAAGGAGAATAACTTGTAGCACTATGAACAACACAATTATAGGCAAACTCCACAAAAGGCAAACATTCTTCCCAGGTTCCAGAGTTCTTACCAATAACAGCACACAACAATGTACCAAGAGTTTAATTTACTACCTCAGTCTGTCCATCGATTTATGGATGGCAAGTTGTAGAAAACAACAACCTTCTTCCAAGCTTACCCCACAATGTCTTCCAAAAATGGCTCAAAAATTTTGCATCACAATCTGATACAATACTCTTTAGCATTCCATGTAGGCGAACAATCTCTCTAAAAAATAAGTCTGCAATATGTGTGGCATCATTTATTTTGGTGCAAGCAATGAAATGTGCCATCTTTGAAAACCTGTCAACTACAACAAGAATACAATCTTGACCCTTCTTGGACCTAGGTAACCCAAGAATAAAATCCATAGAAATGTTGATCCAAGGTTCGCAAGGAATTTCTAAGGGCATATACATACTATGGGGAAAAACCCTAGACTTAGCTTGTCTATAGGTAATACACTTGGTACAGACTCTTTCAACATCCCTTTTCATATGTGGCCAAAAGAAATGTTCATTTAAAACATCAAAAGTCTTTTGAATGCCAAAGTGTCCCATTAAACCACCCCCATGAGCTTCTCTCACAAGTAATGCTCTCATAGACCCTTGAGGAATACAAAGCTTATTTACTCTAAACAAATACCCCTCATGTCTATAGAACTTACCAAAGGTAGCTTTCTCACATGTAGCATATACGTTACTAAAGTCAGCATTATTAGCATACAAATCAATAATGTGCTTAAACCCCAACAACTTAATGCTCAAAGTGCTAATCAATGTGTAACTACGTGACAATGCATCAGCAACAACATTTTCCTTACCTGATTTGTATTGAATTACATAAGGAAAAGTTTCAATAAACTCAACCCATTTTGCATGTCTCCTATTCAACTTACCTCGCCCCTTCAAGTATTTTAAAGACTCATGATCAATATGAATTACAAACTCCTTGGGCCAAAGGTAATGTTGCCATGTTTCTAAAATCCTAACAAATGTATACATTTCTTTATCATAAGTTGGATAATTCAATGTTGCCCCACTCAACTTCTCACTAAAGAATGCAATGGGTCGTTTCTCTTGCATGAGAACTCCCTCAATCCCAATGCCCAATGCATCACATTCAATTTCAAAGATCTTAGAAAAATCAGGTAAAGCAAGAAGTGGTGTATTACACAACTTAGACTTAAGCAAATCAAAGGCATCTTGTTGTTCCTCACTCCACTTGAAACCCACACTCTTTTTAATCGCCTCAATCAATGGTGCAGCTATGGTACTAAAATCCTTAATGAACCTCTTATAAAAGCTAGCCAAACCATGGAAACTCCTTACATCACTCACACTCTTAGGTGTAGGCCATTCTTGAATTGCCTTAATCTTCTCTTTATTAACCTCTATGCCATGAGTAGACACAACATAACCCAAGAAAATGACATGATCCTTGCAAAAATTGCATTTCTTTAAATTGGCATACAATTTCTCTTTCCTTAAAACATCAAGCACATAATGCAAATGTTCAACATGCTCTTCTAAATTCATGTTGTATACTAATATTTCATCAAAATAAGCCACAACAAACTTTCCTAAGAAAGGTCTCAAAATATGATTCATTAGTCTCATAAAAGTACTAGGTGCATTAGTCAAATTGAAGGGCATAACTAACCATTCATACAAACCATGCTTGGTCTTGAATGCAGCTTTCCATTCATCTCCTTCCCTCATCCTAATTTGATGATACCCACTCTTAAGGTCAATTTTAGAAAAGTAACAAGCACCATGTAATTCATCTAGCATATCATCAAGTCTAGGTATATAATGTCGATACTTAACTGTTATTTTGTTGATAGCCCTATAATTGACACACATCCTCCAAGATCCATCTTTCTTTGGCACAAGCAACACTGGCACTGCACATGGACTCATGCTCTCCCTTAAATGTCCCTTCCTCATCAACTCATCAACTTGCCTCTGAAGCTCCTTTGTCTCCTCAAGATTACTTTTATACGCTGACTTATTGGGAATGGGAGCTCCAGGAATAAGATCAACATGATGTTTAATCCCTTTCCTTGGTGGTAAACCATCTAGGATCTCCTTAGGGAATACATCATTATAATCCTACAACAAAGATGAAATAGCACTAGGCAAAGATGAATCAAGGTTAGTGTTAAAGAAATAAGAATCCTTGTAAAGGATCAAGATCATTTGTTGCCTAGCTTGGAAGGCAACCTTAACATCTGCTCCTTTTTCAAACACACTCACTTGTTTTCTTTCATCTTAACTCTTGTGAACCTGACCACTCTCGTACTTAGCACTCTTAAATGCATTTACCTTGTTTTTCTCTCCTTCACTTTCTTTTCTCTCGACTCTCTCTTTCTTTTCACTCCTCCTCTTTTGCTCACTTTCATAAAGTCTCACTTGGTCTTTATACACCTATTTTGGAGTCAATGGAACAAGTGTAAATGGTTTTCCATCCATGGTGAAAGAATATCAGTTCTTGTAACCATCATGCAAAACTTTTCTATCAAATTGCCAAGGACGGCCCAATAACAAATGCCCGGTTTGCATAAGTACAACATCACAAAACAACTTGTCCTTATATTTACCAATGGAAAATGGAACCACAACTTGTTTAGTCACTTTCACCACTCTACTGTCCTTCAACCATTGCAAATTATATGGCCTAGGATGTTTGGTTGTAGGCAAGTTCAATTTTTTCACCAATTCTATACTTGCTACATTACTGCAACTACCTTCATTGATGATTAAGCAATAGAGTCTATCTTGAACCAAACATCGAGTATGGAAAATATTTTCCTGCTGCATCTCAACATTATCCTCCTCTTTAACCTGCACACTAAGGGCTCTCCGTGCTACTAAAAGCCTTCCACCATGCTCTGGATACTCTATCCCTTCATCAACATCACTAGCATCTTCTAGTGGCGGCATTTGGTCTTCATCACTAGCATCACTGCTAGACACATAGTCACCATTCTCCTTAAGGTACATAGTTCTCTTGTTAGGACATTGTGAAGCCACATGACCCCTACCTAGACATCTAAAGCATTTGATGTCTCTAGTTTTTCCTTGGGTGCCCTCAAGGTTTTCTTCAAATTTGCCCCTTTCCAGGCTGCCCCTACTAGTCTTGGGTCTATGTGAATTGGTTTTAAGCCTAGAAGTCATCTTCTCTTCCTTTTTCCCCCAGTTTGACTTCCAAAAATGATGAACCTAAGTTATGATTATTTCTAAAAGTGCTCCTTCCCTTAAGTTGCCTCTCAACTTTCATGGCAATGTGTACCATGTCTTCAAGCTCTACATAGTGTTGTAGTTCTACCATATCAGCTATGCTTCTATTCAACCCTTGGAGGAACCTAGCCATGGTTGCCTCCCTATCCTCCATTACATTTTCCCTAACCATAGCAATTTCCATCTCCTTATGGTACTTTTCCACACTCTTGGAACCTTGCATAAGGCTCTGCAACTTGTTATACAAATCCCTATAATAAGAGCTGGGAACAAATCTCCTTCTCATCACAGTCTTCAACTCATTCCAACATTTTACGATTCTCTCAAAATTTCTTCTCCTAGTGGTAACTTGCTGGTCTCACCATACTATAGCATAATCAATGAACTCTGCCACAGCTAACTTCACTTTCTTCTCCTTTAAGAAGTTGTGGCACTCATATATTAATTCTACCCTTCATTCCCAATCTAAATAGACATCAGGGTCAACTTTCCCTTGGAAAGAAGGTATTTTCATTTTAATACTACTAAGATTTTTGTCTATTCCTTCCTCCACTCTATTTCTATTATCCCAACGTCTATTGTACCTATTGTAAACATTTCCATTGCCTCTTACTCCTTTACCATTCCTATTACCACGTCCTCTTCTAAATCCACCTTTGAAGTTTCTACTAGCATTATCACTATCATCATAATAATTATCACCATCTTCACCAAAGTCATGTTTAAATTGTTCCTTTATAACCCTCCCAGCTTGCCTCTTAGGATTGACACTTGATTCCCCTTCTATTTTATCCATCCTATCTTGAACTTCCCAAAACATTTGGTCAATCTTATCAAACTTCTGCTTTAAGGATTTCATAAGAAATTTGAAATCTGGAACAACTACTTCCTCCCCTCCATATGGGAAACTGCCTTCTTTAGCATTAGACATTGGATATGCAAGATTGTTAGTAAATAAAGAATATACCTCACAAAACTCACTCCCTTGCATGTTTGCTCTCCACTCAACTATAGTAGTCCTCAACTCTCATGTTTCACACAATGAATTGCAAGACTTTAAGAGCTTTTTCAATAGTTCCAAGCAAACTAAATTTAGAACAAACAAAACTTAAATATATCAATCATAGACCTACCTCTTTAGAGAAGTGACACGATCAAGAAGATGGGCAATAAAGCAAACAGAATGTCAAGGAATTCAATGATATGAGTAGTGTAATCAAACAACAATCAATTATTGAATATAATTGAGTAAATGACCAATTGAGCAATGAAGCTAGGTTTTTTTTTTGGTTAACTAATGGGTATTCCTATAGAAGAAACAAATATCAGAAAGGAGACCCAAGAAATACATGATTTTTTTCTTCTTCTTCTTCTTTTTTTTTATTTTTTATTTTTTATTTTTTATTAATTATTCAACCAATAATGAAGAATGCATGAAATAGATGATAACAAAAGTATAACTAACTTGAGTTAGAGCCAAGGCTCTGATACCAAATGATACAAACTCCGATTATATGTAAACGGAACCCAACACCAATGTTGGTATAGGATCGTTTTAACAAAGGTTAAGGGATTTTGGAGTTCTAACCCAATGATTATAAACAACCAAGAACCAAAACTATAAGATTCAGACGCCACTCCTAACAACAACAACATTGAAGAAGATAAGTCTATTGAACCAACACACTCAAGTATGAAAGTTCAGAAGTAGTTCTCAAAGAACCAGAGAAAATAGCTCATACATTCATGAAAAATCAGGTTTCTCCTTCAGCCACCGTTTCTGCCCTTTTTATATGCTAATAAGATAGGTTTATTAAGGAAATTCGTTCAACCCACTATATAACAATATAACCCATGAAAATAATCCATTTAAATTCCAAAACAAGGGCTTCCAAATCCAACTTCCTTCCCAAGGCCATGGTTCTCAAATTCCTCCACAGATGACACATTTGCAAGCCTTGATGAAGCCTCCATCATCCTTAACTGGTACCTAGCAACTTCCTGATAGTAAATGTCACACAACAAGTTGTTGAGAGCTTCCTTTATTTTCTTTGACTTTGCCCTTATCATTAGTCCTCTAAGGTTTTGCAAAGCATCAACTCCCTTATTGATTTAAACTGGTACAATATGGCTTTCATCAAAAGGTGTATTTGGTCAAGTTTATCTTTTATAATATGTATTAAGTGTTTTAATTCCTCAATGAGATCATCTCTTCATTTCTAGCTAACAGGGCTTTTTCCTCCATTGCAATGACTTATTCACACAAAATGATTTCAAAATTAACTTTTGTGTTCACAATAAACATTATATGCAACAAGTTGGTTTGTACATCTTTAGTACATTAAATTCATTGAATTCCATCAAGTAAAATGAGTCATTGATAAATTACAAGTATTGAATGGTTTAATTCCTAAGCCAATTTTTCATAACAAGAATTTTCTTATCAATGGAAGGACAAATTTACACAAAATAATGATGAAATTAACATTCGTGTCTACACAAAACATTACAATATAGCAAAATGGTTGTTTGTGAACCTTTAGTAGTCTATATCTATCGAATTCCATCAAAAATTAGTGTGACTGTCTAGATTACCATTTTTGATTCATATTTTGTGTAAATGAGTGCTTGCAATGAAAGAAGAATATTTGTTAGTTAGAAATGAAGAGATGTTCTCGTTATTTAGGAATTAAAGCACTCAATACATATAAGCATGTTTGTGTCTTCTCAAAAGATTACTTTGATTGGAACAAAGCATGTTTGGGCACCTTCCTTATAGGTATTAAATAGTTTAATTCTTGAATAATGAGAATGTCTATTCAAATTTTTCATAACAAGATTTCTCATTTTATTCAAGAATTGCAACAAACATTATATTCATTGCAACAAGCTCATTTGCATATCTTGGGTACACTAAATCCATTAAATTCCATCAAAAAATGGTTTGATTGGTCTAGATGATAATTTCTTATACATATTTTGTGTAAAGGAGTGGAAGAAGGAGATTTGTTTGTTAATAATGAAGAGACAATCTCATTATTTAGGAACTAAAATACTCAATACATTTAAGAATGTTTCTGCCTACACAAAACCTTATAATCATTGGAACAAGCACATTTGCATACCTTTGGTACTTTGTACCCATTAAATTCCATCAAGTAAAATGAGTTTATCTTTATTAGCATTCCTTTCAAGTATTGAATGGTCGAATTTATGAATAATGAGATTGCCTCTTTAATTTTTCATAACAAGACTTCCCTTATCAATGGAAGGACAAATTTACACAAAATGATGATGAAATTAACATTTGTGTCAACACAAAATATTATATTCATTAAACCAAGCTCATTTGTACATCTTTGATGAATTCACTCAAAAACTTGTGTGATTGGTCTAGCTCATCATTTCTTATACATGTTTTGTGTAAATGAGTGCTTCCATCAAATGAAGAAGCCATGTTAGTTTGAAATGAAGAAACAAGCTCCTTTATTCTGGAATTGAAATAGTTGATATGTATATATTGATTTATGTCTACACAAAACAATATATTCATTGGACTAAGCATGTTTGTGCAACTTTGATACTTTGTACCCACCAAGTAAAATGAGTCATCGGTCTTTATTATCTTAATAGTATTGAAATGTTTAATTCTTAAACAAAGAGACAGTCTCTTTGATTTTTCATGACAAGACTCCACTTTTCATTAGAAGAACAAATTTATGCAAAAAGATAGTTAAATTAACTTTTGTGCCTACATAAAACATTATATTCATTGTAACATGCTCATTATATTCAATGGATTTAGAGTACCAAAGATATACAAACAAGTTTGTTGCAATGAATATAATATTTGTTGTTAATTACAAGATCATTTTGTGTGAATGAGTCCTTGCAAAAAAAAAAGAGCCTTGTAATAAAAAAAAATAAAAATGAAGAGACAATCACTTTGTTTGAAAATTAAACTATTCAATATCTTTAAGGAAAGTTAATCAAAATCAATGATTTATTTACTTGATGAAATTCAATGGGTTTAGGGTACCAAAGGTGTCCTAACGTGCTTGTTTCATTGAATATAATGTTTTGTGTTTGACACAAAGGTTAATTTCATGATCATTTTGTGTAAATGAGTCCTAGAAATGAAGGAAAGAGTCTTTTCAATTAGAAAGAAAGACATAGTCTCACTATTCAACAATTGAAACACTTAATAAATATAAGAAAAGGCAATATAGATGAATCACATCTTTTTTTGATGGAACTCAATCAATTTAGAGTACCAAAGAGGTATAAACAAGCTTGTGGCAATGAATATAATGTTTGATGACTTAAAAGTTAATTACGAGAACATTTTTTGTGTCAATGAGTCATGTAACAAAAAGAGAAGTCTTGTTATAAAAAAATAGAGAGAAAGTCTCATTGTGAAGGGAAGCTAATCTAGATCAATGGATCATTTACTTGATGGAATTCAATGGGTTTAGCATACTAAAGGTGTGAAAACAAACTTGTTCCAATGAACATAATGTTTAGTGTAGGTATAAAAATTATTTTCACCATCATTTTGTGCAAATGAGTCCTACAACAAAGGAAGAAGCCCTGTTGATTAGAAATGAAGAAACTGTCTCATTATTCACTCAATATGTATTAAAAAGGTAATCTAAACCAACCACACCTTTTTTTGAATGAAATTTAATGGATTTAGAGTACCAAAGATATGCAAATGAGCTTGCTAGAAAAAAATATAATGCTTGTAGTTGACAAAATGTTAATTATGAGATGATTTTGTGTCAATGAGTCCTTGCAATGAAAAGAGAAGCATTGTTATCAAAAATGAGGAGGTGGTCTCATTGTTCAAGAATTAAACCATTCAATGGGTTCATAGTACCTAAGGTGTGCAATGATATTCAATGGGTTTAGAGTATCAAAGGTTTGTAAATGTGCTTGTTCCAATGAATATAATGTTTTATGTAGATATGAAAGTTAATGTCACCAACATTTTGTATATATAAGTCTTTTCACTAAGGGAAGGAGCCTTATTGGTTAGAAATTGAGAGATGATTCCATTATTTTAGTAATTGAAACACTCACTATGTATGTTTTATTCTTTAATTAGTTTGATGAGCACTATTTTCAATGGAGACATGAGTGTCTGTGGTCATCTTTCATAGAGGAAGATGAATTATAAGTTCAAATCTAATAACAATAATATGAGTTAATGAATGGCTCAAAAATATAGACAATTCATTCTTTATCATGTGAAATTCAATTCAAGCACCAAGGCTCCTTTGTTCTTATGTCACCATTTAATGTACGTAAAGATAATGAAGATTTTTGAACAAAAGATATATAAAAGCTTATTGAACAAAATAATTATACAAATGAAATTTTATTAACAATTGGCAACCGACTCTTAAATGTGGATGCTACTATATCAAGTTTTTCAATTTCAAAAGAAATTTCAAAATTTGATGCCTCTGCTATGGAGTTTTCAGACCTATTTTAAAATCCTTTTAATTTTTAAACACATCATCAAATGAATTTTAGGAAGCCTTGAAGCTCAAACTATAGGCTATAAAGGACTCTAAACTCAAAGCATTAACAAGCAAAGATATAGAATCATTAAAGGTATAACATCTCAAAGTGGAACCATTGGGAATGTCTTCAAAGATATAATATCCCAAACCCATAGCTCCTGACCTTGCTTTCAAAGAAAAGCCAACTTTTCTTCAAACAAAATATAGTTCCAATTCAATTTATGAGTTCAACATTAATGGATACTTTGAACATCAGATTTTGAATCTCCTTTAACAAATGTCTATGGTGTCCAATGCATACAAGACCCATAGTCATACCTCTAGCCATGCCATTGCCGAGATTCTCATTGTTGGATTCTTAGGATAGCTCAAAGTCTAGTTGGATCACGTACTCACTCCAACAGAATATGATAGCAATTTCCAAGCTATCAAGAGATGTTGATGGTGAACCTCTCCTTGATAATAACCAACACACAATACCCAATGTTGTGGCAAGTCTTATCTTTGCCATAATAAAGCACTTTATTAGTGATCCATCTCACACAAAGGATAAGAACGTTGAACTCTTATCTAATCTTAAATGCAAATATTTGCACAATTTGCATTGGTACAAAAATATATTTCTAACATGTGTCATAAGACGATGCGAATCAAGTATTTGTAAAAGAAAAGTTTTTGGTAGGATTACCAAGGCTACTTAGTAATAAGGTAAGATCTATATTGCAAGCTTAGTATAATGGCCAAATTTCTTATCATCAGTTGGCCTATGTTAAGCTAATAATTTTTGTCTAGAAAGAAGGACTGCAAATCTATGTAGATCTAAAGCTCCAAAAATAGATTAAACGGGAACAAAAGTTGAATCAGAAGGAGTTAGGATCCTTTTGTGCCCAATTTAATGATAACCTCTATCACAAAGAAAAGACTAAAAGAAAGCATAGGCATAATACTAAATCAAAAAATCCTTTTTACTCAAAATCTAAGCCAACCAACATAAACAATCTTCTAAGCCTAAAACAACTTTTAGGCACAAACCTAATAAGCCTAAAAAAATAAAAGCCTAGACATCCAAATATTCTGTTATAACTATGGTAAGCCTGGTCACATGTCCAAACACTATAAACTTCACAAAAAAAAATCCTTGCCTTTAAACCGCCTAATACTATTCAAGCCCAACTACAGGCATTGTTGGTTAAAACCTTAGAAGCTAGTATTTTTGAACTTCTTTTAAGGATAAAGTTGGTCTTTAAGTTGATGAACTCAAAGCCTCCTCTAAAATAGGGTCAAAAGAGAAAGAGGCAAGCATCCTAACATGTGCTCAAGAGCAAATCCTCAAGAGACTAGATACATTAGGAAATGATCAAGCTTAAGCCCAGTTTCCACAAAAGTTCCATGAAAGCCCATTAACTTGAAATCCAAACCCATTATAATCTTAATGATGTTCTAAAAAGGTTTGACGAAGCTTAAAGCAAGCCTCATCTCAACTCATTAACTATCTCTGTTTGTCCTTCACCCCCTATTTTTCAGCTTGTGACCCTCCTTATCTTCCTTGTACTTAATGCTCCCTTTGCCATTCATGCTTGCCTCTTCATCTTCCTTGCACTTCAATGCTCCTTTGGCCATTCATGCTTGCCTCTTCATCTTCCTTGCACTTCAATGCTCTTTTGGCCGTTCATGCTTGCCTCTTCATCTTCCTTGCACTTCAATGCTCCTTTGGCCATTCATGCTTGCCTCTTCATCTTCCTACCTTCTAGAATGGATTATTCCTCAACTTGGACATTAATCCTAAGTGGTTTGGACATGACTCCAGGCCTTAAATTGGGATGGTGGAGTATCATGGCCCAAAACATACAAATTAGCCTAGTTTCCAGCTCCAAGGAGGCTTGCTGAACTTCACCTGTGCATAACTCCATTCAGATGGTGATGGAAGCCATATTGTACCAGCTCAAATCAATAAGGGAGTTGATGCTTTGCAAAACCTTGGAGGACCAATGACAAGGGTAAGGTCAAAGAAAATAAAGGAAACTCTCAACAACTTGTTATGCGACATTTACTATTAGGAAGTTGTTAGGTATGAGTAAAGGATGATGGGGCTTCACTAGGGCTTGCAAATGTGTCATCTATGGAGGAATTTGAGAACCATGGCCTTGGGAAGGAAGTTGGATTTGGGAGCCCATGTTTGGGCATTTAAATGAATTATTTTCATGGGTTATATTGTTATGTAGTGGGTTGAACGAATTTCCTTAATAAGCCCATCTTATTAGCTAGGGGTTTTGGGGGTTAGCATATAAAAAGGGCAGAAAGGGTGGCTAAAGGGGGGAAAACCTGATTTTTGATGAATGTATGAGCTATTTTCTCTGGTTCTTTGAGAACTAATTTTGAACTTTCATACTTGAGTGTGTTGGTTCAATAGGCTTATCTTCTTTAACATTGTTGTTGTTAGGAGTGGCATCTAAATCTTATAGTTTTGGTTCTTGGTTGTTTATAATCATTGGGTCAGAACTCCAAATCCCTTAACCTTTGTTAGAATGATCCTAGACCAACATTAGTGTTGTGTTCCATTTACATATAATTAGAGTTCATATTAGATGACCTTATCTTCTTCTATTTCCTTCACAAGATTGTAGCTCTTTGAGTTAGCATTCTAAGGATTCAAATTTGGCAGCTAAACTCCTTCCCATTTATGAGATATGGTCGAAAAACTAAGCAGTGCGTAGTTGATCTGCTCTGTTCGGTGCCCCTCTCGTAATCAAAGTTCAATATTTTGCCTTATCCAATTGGTTTAGAATTTGCACATGGTTTCTTAGTAGTAGTCATAGCTTAGTCTTTTAGCTATCCATAGAAATTAGTTTCGTTAAAGGAAACCTCCTATAACTTAAGAAATAATCAAGTACGTAAACTACACAAAAACTAAATTTTACCAAATTTTTCTGATAATTGGACATATGGACAACTAAGTGAGAAGCTAATCAAATTACATTATCTAGACTATCAAACATGCATAAAATATTAAGTATGAGGCAAAATATTATGTAAAACTTGGTTGTTATCAATAGTGCTACCATATCTCCAATGCCTATACCAATGCACCAATCTCCTTATCATAGGTGGGATAACCAAGGGATTTCAACAGAGCCCTTTTTGGAAGCATCTATCTTGACATTTTTGAAGGCATTTGAATGGGGTATAGCTCAGCAAGGGCATTCTTTAACACCGACTTTTTATCTATTTAATAGCTTATGTATGTTTCTCCATCCATGAAGGCAAATTCTTCTTTAATCTTTCATATAAAGGTTTAACATCATAAGCTAAATCCTTATAATATTCTAAAATATAATTCCAACTTCCCAAAAATCTTTGTAATTGTTGTTTATCTTTAATTTCATTAGGAAATTTTGAGGCAAACTTATTTGCTCTATCAATGGGAATAATAAAACCATTCTTAATGAAGTGTCCAAGGAAGCAAATCCTAGTTTAAAATAACTTCATCTTTTTTGTTGAAGTAGCTAGTCCTACTCTTCTTGTTACATGAATGAATATATTAAGATGTTTAAAATGTTGCTCAATGGTACTAAAGAAAACTAACAGATCATTGATATGAACAATCATAAATGCAAAGTAAGCATTAAATATCTTATTCATAACCTTCTAAAATTTGGAGGGAGCATCTTTTAAAACCAGAAGGCATGACATTCTATTCTTAATGCCCAAAAGGTACTATAAAGGTTGTTGTATGCTTATCATTTTCACAAATCTAGATTTTCCAATAACCAAATTTTATGTCAAAATTTGAAAATATCTTGGCTTTATAAAGCCAATTAATCATGTCTCTTTTATTAGGTATAGCATACCTAATCCATCTTTGTGCCTTATCTAAGGGCTTCTACTTAATAACTAATCTAGGAATGCCTTGTTCTAATTCTACATTATTCTTTACATAAAATGAAGGACAACTCCAAGGACTAAAATTTTGAATTAGTCCTTTCTTAAGTAGCTCTTGTATATTTGTTTTACAGATGTTTAAATGTTGAGGGCCCATAGCAATGGGTTTAGCATTAGTTGGACTTTAACTTTCATTAAACTTTAACTTATAAGGTAGGTCAACAATATGTTTATTCCTATGCTAAAAAGTAGTAGAAATTTCTTAGCATATCATTGATTCTATTGCTTCTTTTATTTCTTATACTTTAGTTGTAATAATGAGAGAAGAAAGTATTTTTTTTGTAGGTGCTTATAAGCAATCTCATCTTGAAGAGAAGAAACAAACTTTTCTTTTCTCTTAATATTTTTCTAAAGTAAATCTATCTCTCTATACTAAGGGACGAATATAAATTCAAAGCTAATAACCTTGCCATTAATTTCTATATAAATACCCTTGCTATTAATTTCTTTAATAGGGTAGAGCATATGAAGAAAATGATTTTGTAAAATAACATATTGGCTTAACCAGCACAAAAGGAATTTCAAGACAAATTCCTTTATTGCAAATAGGAACTTCAAATAACTTGTAACTAATAACAAGTTTATTTTTATCAACAGTGCTTAACATTTTTGTTATTTTTAAAAAATATTTTAAAGGTATTATACCCTCATTAATACAATTCATTTTAGCACTATAATCAAATAAGGTGATAGGAAAGAAAATATATTCTTTCTTAACAATGACTATAATATTTGTATGCTATTTAAATTTATCAATGAGTTTAATATATTAAAGACTTTCAATATTCACATCTTCCTTTAAGGAAGTTTTGGACGCACTAAAGATGTTTCTTCCTTACCAGGAAAAGTTTCCAAATTTAAAATTCTTTCTTTTAATTCTTTTTCTTCTATCTTAATGGTATGAATTTCATCTTTCATCTCTTTAATAGATAGATCTTCCCTACATAACTTAGGAGGACCACTTTTGGTATATTGTATAATAGTATTTAAACTATAATTTTCTTAAGTTGCATAGCCTTAATAAAGAAAGCTAATCAAGATCAATGACTCATTTACTTGATGGAATTCAAAGGGTTTAAAGTTCTAAAGATGTACAAATATGTTTGTTCCAATGAATATAATGTTTCACCATCATTTTGTTCAAATGAGTCCATGCAATGAAAAGAGAAGTCTTGTTATCAAAAGATTAAGAGATAGTCTTATTGTTTAAGAATCAAACCATTCATTCTAAGGAAAGCTAATAAAGATCAATGACTCATTTCCTTGATGGAATTTAATGGATATAGAGTACCAAACATGTATAAAAGTGCTTGTTAATGAATAAAATGCTTTATTTAGATACAAAAGTTAGTTTCACATCACTTTGTGTAGATGAGTCCTTACAATGAAGGAAGGAGGCTCTTTGCTTCATTGCAATGGCTTATTCACACAAAATGATCTCATAATTAACTTTTGTGCCAACATTAAATATATATTCATTGCAATAAGCTCGTTTGTACATTTTTGGTACTCTAAATCCCTTAAATTCCAGCAAAAAAAGTGCAATTGGTCTATATTATGTTTTCTCATACATATTGAGTGCTTGAATTGCTGAATACTGAGATAGTCTCCTCATTTCTTGCTAATAAGGCTCCTTTTGTTAGAAGGACTCATTTACACAAAAGATGGTCAAAGTAACTTTTGTGATGAGATTCACAGAGGACTTGATGCATGGATGGAAGGTTTCTAAGGATCCATTGAGCATTTAAGAAAGGCCAACGACATATTCAAGAGATAAAAGGATAAAAGAGGTAGTGGATTGACTGAAGAAATTTTGGCTAAAAAAGATAATTCATGCTTGAAAGGCAGCAAAGCATATCTTAATGTGGGCCAAGGCTTTATTAATTTAAATGGAGCACCTAATGGGCTAGGTTTATAATAAAATCAAATCCTAAATAGAAGTTTGTTATAAAATATTAGTCTACAATAAAATAGGTAGATTCTTACATTTTAGGAGTTTATCATTGTCTTTATTTTTAGAGTGTTTGGGGTTGTTGATTCGTTCTATAAATAGGTTAGATTGTATTGTTAAAAAGAGCAAAACATTAGTGAAAATAAAAGTGAGAATTTTCTCCTTTGGTTCTTTTAAGAACTAAATCTTCTTGCGACATTCAACCTAACTTATCACTCCTAAATCTCTTATTTGCTTAGTGTGGCATCCATATCCTTCTTTATACCTTAGATTTCTATTCCTTAAACATTAGGTCTATTTATTGCATGATTGAAACCTAATTTAGCTTTCTTAGTTTTGTGTTCAACTCCACATGCGTGATGGGTTCCTAAGCCACATCTTTTGGGCTTCACATCATTTTATGTCTACAAAAAACATTATATTCATTGCAAGTAGCATGTTTGTGCATCTTTGATACTCCAAACCCATTGAATTCCATCAAGTAAATGAGTCATAGATCTTCATCAGCTTTCCTTACAAGTGTTGAATGATTAAATTCTCAAAGAATGAGATCGCCTCTTCATTTTTTTAAATACAAGGCTTCACTTTTTGTTGTAAGGACTCATTCACACAAAATGATCTTATGATTAGCTTTTGTGTCAATAGAAAACACTATATATTCATTGAAACAGTCTTAGTTGTATATTTTTAGTACTTAAGTCCATTAAATTTCACCAAAACAAACATTTGAATTGTCTAGATTACCCTTTCTAATATAAGTTATGTGTTTCACTTTCTAAATATTGAGTCTATCTCTTCATTTCTAACTAATAAGGCTTCTTCCTTCATTGTAAGGATTCATTTACACAAAATGATTGTAAAATTAAGTTTTGTATCACCAAAAGAAATGGTTGAATTGTCTAGATTACCTTTTCCAACATGCGTTATGTGTTTCAATTTCTAAAAAATGAGTTAGTCTCTTCATTTCCAACTAACAAGGCTTCTTCCTTCATTGTAAGGATTTGTTTACACAAAATGAATGCAAAATTAACTTTTATATGTACACAAAACATTATATTCATTGTAACAAGCACTTTTGTGCACCTTTGGTACCTTAATTTTGTTGAATTACATCAAATAAATGAGTGATTAATCTTGATTAGATTTCCTTAAAGGTATTGAATGGTTAAATTGTCAAACAATAAGACTATCTCTTCATTTTTTGAGAACAAGGCAATAAGATCCATGAAGAAGCTGATGCATAGAGGGATTCTAAGGATCTATTGAGCATTCAAGAAGGGCCAATGACACATTCAAGAGCTAAAAGGATGAAAGAGGTACTTAGTAGGTTGATTGAAGAAATTTTGGACAAAAATGCTAATTCAAGCTTAAAAGGTGGCAAAACATATCTTAATATGTCCCAAGACCATACTAATTTAATTGGAGTACTCTTTCTAAATTTCAAAAAATTATGAACAAAATTTTTAATGCTTATTTAGCATTTACTCTTGTTTATATCAATGGTGTATTGTTTTTTTCTAATACCATTGAACAACATTTTAAGCATTTAAATATTTTCTTAAATATCATGAAATCAGAAGGTCTAGTTGCTTCTTCTATAAAATTGAACTTATTTCAAACCATGATTTGCTTCCTTGGTCACTTTATTGAAAATGGAATTATTATGCCCATAAAGCAAGCAATTGAGTTGCCTCTAAATTTCCTAATGAAATGAGGGACAATCAATAGTTGCCATGCTATTGGAAGTTGGAATTATCTTTCAAAATTTTATAAAGAGTTAGCTTATGATGATAAACCCTTATTTGAAAGGCTTAAAAGGAATTCTCCAAATTGGACGGATCACTATGACTTTCGTGTTATTACAACAAAAATACAGGAAGTTTAATTGACAATGAATTCTTTGATTTGTGTAGAAATCCCTACTGCTTTTTGGAGTAGGAATAAACATATTGTGGAATTGCCTTATGAGTTGACTTTTAATGAAGTCAAATTGTTACCAAAGCCAGCCCATTGCTTGGAGGCCTAGAGATTTAGAAATTTGTAAAACAAAAATTACTAAACTTTTAAAGAAAAGGCTTATTCGAAAAAGTAATTGCCCCTAGAGTTGTCTTGCATTTTATGTAGAAAATGCGGCTAAATTGGAATAAGAAGTTCCAAGATTGGTAATTAATTACAAACCTTTAAATAAAGTTTTATGTTGGATTAGGTACCCAATACCTAATAAAAAGGATTTACTAAACTAGCATTACAAAGCCAAAATCTTTTCAAAATTTGATATGAAATTTAGTTATTAGCAACTCCATATTGCATAAGGAATTGAACCTAAGAAAGTTTCTTAGAAAGAAATGAAATGATGGTTTCATTCTTTTAGAATTGAATCACTCATTACCTACAAGAAACAATGATCACATTCAATTACTCTCTTGTTAGGTGGAAATCAATGGATTAATAATATGAATGTCATAAGATAGCCATTACAATGATTAATATAATGTTTAGTGCATACATTAATGATTCATGGTCAATTTGTGTGAATGAGACCTTACAACTACATGAAAAAATTTGTTAACAAGAAATGAAGTGGTGATTTCATTCTTCTAGAATTGAACCATTTAATACCTACAAGAAAGGATGATCACAATTAATGACTCCTTTGTTTAATGGAATTCAATGGATTTGTAGTGCCAAAGCCATAAGGTTGTTACTCTTGTGAGTAATTTAAAGTTTGGTGCATACACTAATGATAATTTTATGATCTATGAATAAGTCCTTGCAACTAAGAGAGAAAGCTTGTTCATAAGAGATGAACCAATAGCTTTTTCTTGAATTAAACCATTCAATACCTACAACAAAAGGATAATTATGATGAATGACTCCTTTGTTTAAAGGAATTCAATGGATTGAGAGTGTCACAGCTCTAAGTTCATTATTGTCATGATAAATATAATGTTTGGCAAATTCATTAAACCCAAGAGTCTAGTTCACATTAACAAAAATACAAATTCATCCATGTTAGGATAACATTAAAACTTGCTACCGAACTGGGTTTAAACAACTCAGTAATTTTCTATATAAGTGATAAACAACATAATCATTTTCATGACTCCATATTTAAAGATGTTGAATCATGTTTAAGTGATGGACCTATTTGGTTCTCATGTTTTCCAAACTCTACATTGTTATATTCAGACTTGGAATTGTGATATTCATAGCGTTTAAAAGGAGCCTTGTTAGTTAGAAATGAAGAGATCGTCTTGTTATTTAGGAATTGAAACACATAATACATACAAGAATGGGTAATCTAGACCAATCACACCTTTTCTAATGGAATTCAATGGATTTAGAGTACAAAAGATGTATAAATGAGCTTGTTGCAGTGAATATAATGTTTATTGCTAACACAAAAGTCAAT
Source organism: Rhizophora apiculata (assembly GCA_037832385.1). Lineage (NCBI taxonomy): Eukaryota > Viridiplantae > Streptophyta > Magnoliopsida > Malpighiales > Rhizophoraceae > Rhizophora > Rhizophora apiculata. Next base: position 7,158,675 of record CM075425.1, read on the forward strand.
TATGAGATCATTTTGCGTGAATGAGTCCTTACAATGAGAAGCAAAACTTTGTTATTAAAAAATGAAGTGATGGTCTTATTTTTTAAAAACTAAATCATTCAATACTTATAGGAAAAGGTAATAAATATCAATTACTCATTTACTGGTAGGAATTCATTGGGTTTAAAGTAATAAAGGTGTGCAAACATGCTTGTTCCAATGAATACAATGTTTTATGTAGACATAAAAATTAATTTCATCATCATTTTTTGTAAGTGAGTCCTCGTAATGAAGGAAGGTGCCTTGTTGGTGAAAGATGAAGAGATAGTCTCATTATTCAGGAATTAAAACACTTAATATGTTCAAAAAAAATGTAATCTTGACCAATCACACCTTTTTCAGGATGAAATTCAAAGGATTTAAAGCACCAAAGATGTACAAATGAGTTTGTTGAAATGGATATCATGCTTGTTATTTACATAAAATATAATTACGATATCATTTTGTGTGAATGTGTCCTTACAATGAAAAGAGAAGTCATGTTACCACAAAATGAAGAGAAGATCTCATTGTTCAGAAATTAAACCATTCAATACCAATAAAGAAAGTTGATAAAAGATCAATGACTCATTTAATTAATAGAATTCAATTGGTTCAGAGTACCAAAGGTGTGCAAACATGCTTGTTCTAATGAATACAATGTTTTGTGTAGAGACAAAAGTTAATTTCACCGTCATTTTGAGTAAATGAGTTGTTACAATGAATGAAAGGGCCTTGTTAACTAGAAATGAAGAGATGGTCTCATTATTCAAGTATTGAAAGACTCAATAGGTATAAGAAAAGGTAATCAAGATTGATAAGGGCTTTTTTTGAAGGAATTCAATGGATTTTAAGTACCCAAGATATACGAATGAGCTTGTTGCAAAGAATACAATTGGCACAAAAGTTAATTAGAAGATCATTTTGTGTGAAGGAGCCCTTGCAATGAAAGAGAAATGTTGTTATCAAAAAACTAAAGAGAGTCTCATTGTTTGGCAATTAAGCCATTTAATGCCAATAAGGAAAGCTAATTAAGATCAATGACTCAATTACTTGACAAAATTCAATGGGTTTGAAGTACCAAAGTTGTGCAAAAGTGCTTGTTGCAAAGGTGTGCAAATGTGCTTGTTGGAAAGAAAATTATTTTGTGTTAGCACAAAAGTTAATTTCACCATCATTATGTGTAATTGAGTCTATGCAACAAAGGAAGGAGCCTTATTAGCTAGAAATGAAGTGAATGTCTCATTATTTAGGAATTGAAACATTAAATATCCATAAGAAAAGCTAATCAAGTTCAATATAACTTTTGTTTGAAAGAATTTTATGGGTTTAGAGTGCCAAAGTTGTATAGACATGCTTGATGCAATGAATATAATGAATATGGATGTGCTTGTTATCAAAAGTGAAGAGACAATCACATTGTTTGGGATTTAAAGCATTCAATATCTATAATGAAAGCTAATTGTGGTTAATGACTCCTTTATTTAATGAATTTTAATGGATTCAAAGCACAAAAGGTATACAAACATGCTTCATCCAATGAATATGATGCTCTTATAAAGATATAAAATTTAATTTCTCCATCGTTTTGTGTGAGTCCTTGAAACAAAAGAAGGAGCCTTCTTAGCTAGAAATGAACAAAATGTGTCATTTTCAAGAATTGAGACACTTAATATGTATAACAAAAGCTAATCAAGACCTTACACCATTTTTTGATGAAATTCAGTGGATTTAAGTACCAAAGACGTACAAACAAGCTTGTTTGAATGAATATAATGGGTAATGTTGACACAAAGTTAATTATGAGATCCATTTGTGTGAATGAGTCATTGCAACAAAATGAGATGCATTGTTAGTAAGGAATGAGGAGACAGTGTCATTATTCAAGAATTAAGACACTCAATATGTATAACAAAAGCTAATCAAGACATCTTACACCTTTTTTGAAAAAATTCAATGGATTCAAAGTACCATAGATGTACAAATGAGCTTGTTGGAATGAATATAATGGGTGTTGATGACACAAATGGTAATTATGAGATCCTTTTGCTAGAATGAGTCCTTCCAACAAAAGGAGATGCCTTGTTATCAAAAAATGAGGAGACAATCTCATTACTAGAGAACTAAACTATTCAATACTTATTAGGAAAGCTAATCAAGATTGATGACACATTTGCTTGGTGGAATTCAATGTATTTAAGTACCAATGACAAACAAATGTGCTTGTTCCATTGAATAAAATGTTTTGTGTAGACACAAAAGTTAATTTGGCAATAATTTTGGTTAAATAAGTCCATGCAATGAAGGAAGGAGGCATGTTAGCTAGAAATGAAGGGATGATCTCTTTATTTAGGATTTGAAAAATTTAATAGGTATAAGAAAAGCTAATTAAGATCAATCAAAGCTTTGTTTGGTGGAATTCTAGGGATTTAGAGTTCCAAAGATGTGCAATGAGCTTGTTGCAATGAATATAATGTTTACTATTGGCACAAATGTTAATTTTGAGATCCTTTTGTGTGAATGAGTTGTTGCAATGAAAAAAGAGGCCTTACAATCGAAAAATGAAGAATTGAACTCATTGTTTAATAATTAAACCATTCAATACTTGTAAGGAAAGAAAATCAAGTTCAATGACTCGTTTACTTGATGGAATTGAATGGGTTGAGAGTACTAAGGGTGTGCATGTTCCAATCAATATAATGTTTTATGTTGGCACAAAAGTTAATTTCACCATTTTTATGTAAATGACTCCTTGCAATGAAGGAGGGAGCCTTTTAGCTAGAAATGAAGAGGTCTCGTTATTCAAGAATTGAAACATTAAATAGCTATAAGAAAGCTAATCAAGAATAAACTAACCTTTGTTTCAAGGAATTCAATGGGTTAAAGTTCCAAAGTTGTACAAATGAGCTTCTTACAAAGAATATAATGTTTACTATTGACACAAAAGTTAATTATGAGATCATTTTGTGTAAATGACTCCTTGTAATGAAAGAGAAAACTTTATGAAAAAATGAAGGGATGGTCTTATTACTTAAGAATTAAACCATTTAATTCCTATAAAAAAATCTAACCAAGATTAATGACTTGTTTACTTTGTAGAATTCAATGAATTTATAGCATGAAAGATGTACATATTTAAAGCATCATTTTGTGTGAATGAGTCCTTGCAATGAAAAGAGAAACCTTGTTATCAAAAAATGAAGAGACAGTCTCATTGTTAGAAATTAAGCCATTCAATACCTATAAGGAAAGTTAATCAAGATCAATGAATCATTTAATTCATGGAATTCAATAGGCATAGAGTACCAAAAGTGTCCAAACATGCATGTTCCAATGAATATAATGTTTTGTGAAGGCAAAAAGGTTAATTTCACCATCATTTTATATAAATATGTTCTTGTAATGAAAGAAGGAGCCTTGTTAGCTAAAAATGAAGAGAATGTCTCATTATTCAAGAATTGAAACATAGCTGTAAGAAAAGCTAATGAAGACAATCTAGCCTTTGTTAGAAGGATTTCAATTAGTTTACAGTACCAAAGTGGTATAGATGTGTTTGTTGCAATGAATATAATGAATATAGATGTCATTGTTATCAGAAAATGAAGAGACAACCACACCTTTTGTTAGACTTAGAGTATCAAAGATGTACAAACAAGCTTGTTGTAATGAATATTGTTTATTATTGACATAAAAGTTAAATAGAAGTTCATTTTGTGTGAATGAGTTCTTGTAAGGAAAAGACAAGTCTTGCTAAAATTATATGATAGTCTCATTATTTAAGAATTAAACCAACTAATACCTACAAAGAAAGATAATCAGGATCAATGATACATTTATTTGGTGGAATATAATGGATTTAGAGTACCAAAGGTGCAGAAACGTGCTTGATCCAATGAATATAATGTTTTATATAGACTCAAATATTAATTTAATCATTTTTTTTTGTGTGAATGAGTCATCACAACATTGGAAGGAGCCTCATTAGCTAGAAATGAATCATTATTCAGGAATTAAAACATTCAAAAGGTAGACAAAAAGCAAATAAAGATAAATCAAAGCATTGTTTGTTGGAATTTAATGGATGAAAGTAGCAAAGATGTAGAAATGAGTTTCATGCAATGTATACAATGGTTGTTGTTGACACAAAAGTTAGTTACAAGATCATTTTATGTTAATAAGTCCTTACAATGAAAACAAAAGCCTTGTTATCAAAAAATGAAGTGGTAGTCTCATTGTTTAAGAATTAAACCATTTAATACTTATAATGAAAGTTAATTAAGATCAATGACACATTTAATTGATGGGATTCAATAGGTTTAAAGTACCAAATGTGTTCAAACATGTTTGTTCCAATGAATATAATATTGTGTGAAGACAAAATGGTTAATTTCACCATCATTTTGCGTAAATAATCCTTGCAATGAAGGAAGGAGCCTTGTTAGCTAAAAATGAAGAGGTCTTAATATTCAAGAATTGAAACCTTAAATTGCTATAAGAAAAGCTAATGAAGATCTATTTAATCTTTGAAGGATTTCAATTGGTTTAGAGTATGAATGTTATATATACATGTTTTTTGTAATGAATAGTGACATCCTTGTTATCAAAAAATGAAGAGATGATCGCATTATTTAGAAATTATACCATTCATTACCTATAAGGAAAGCTAATCATGATTAATGACTAATTTAATTAATGGAATTGAATGGGTTCAAGTAGCAAAGATGTATTGCTATAAGTATAATGTTTGCTCTTATTACAAAAGTTAATTATGAGATCATTTTGTGTGAAGGACTATTTGCAAAGAAAAGGGAAGCCTTGTTGTTAAAAATTGAAGAGGTAGTCTCATTAATGGAGAACAAAGCATTCAAAACCTATAATGAAAGAAAATCAAGATCAATGACTCATTTACATTATGGAATTCAATGGATTGACGACACCAATGATGTATAAACAAGCTTGTTTCAATGAATATAAATTTTGATGTTGATACATAAGTTAATTAAAGGATCACATTGTATGAATGAGCCCTTGCAATTAAATGAAAAGACTTATTGTCAAAAAAATGACTTGATAATCTCATTATTTAGGAATTGAAACACTTAATACATATAAGAAAACATAATCTAGACCAATTACACATTTTTTTATGGAATTTAAGGGATTTAGAGTGCTAGATGTATAAATGAGCTTGTTGCAATGAATATAATATTTACTATTGACACAAAAGTTAATTACAAGATTATTTTGTACGAATGAGTCATTGTAATGGAAAGAAATTTTGTTGTTATAAAAAAATACGAGATAGTCTCATTATTTAGGAATTGAAATACTTAATACTTATAAGATAAGGTAATTTAGACCAATCATACCTTTCTTTGATGGAATTTAAAGGATTATTGCAATAAATATAATGTTTGCTATTGACCCCATTTAATACCTAAATAAGGAAAACTATAAGGATCAATGACTCATTCACATGATGGAATTTAATGGGTTAAGAGTACCAAAGATGTACTAATAATCTTATTATAATGAGTATAATGTTTGCTCTTGGCACAAAGTTAATTACAATAACATTTTGTGTAAATGACTTTTTGCAATGAAAAGAGAAGCCTTGTTATCAAAAAAATGAAGAGGCAATCTCATTGTTCAAGAATTAAACCATTCAATGCCTATGAGGAAAGCTAATCAAGATCAATGATTCATTTCATTCATGAAATTCAATGGGTTTAGAGTGCCAATGATGTACCAATGATCTTGATGCAATGAGTCTAATTTTTTCTTTTGGCACAAAACTTAATTATGAGATCATTTTGTGTGATTGACTCTTTACAATGAAATGAATATCCTTGTTATTAAAAGATAAAGAGATAGTGTCATTGTTTGGGAGTTAAACCATTCAATGCATATAAGGAAAGTGAATCAAGATCAATGACTCATTAGGTTGATGGAATTTAAAGGATTCAAAGTACTAAATGAGTACTAACATGCTTGCTCCATTGAATAGGATGTTTTGTGTTGCACAAAATTTAATTTCAATATCATTTTGTGTAAATAAAGTCCATACAATGAAGGAAAAATTCTTGCTAGCTAGAAATGAAGAGATTATCTCATTATTCTAGAATTGAAAGCTTAAATTGCTATAAGAAATGCTAATCAAGATCAATCTAACCCTTTTATGTAGGAATTCAATCAGTTTAGAGTAGCAAAGTTGTATAGACATGCTTGTTGCAATGAATATAATGATTATAGACATCCTTGTAAGTAAAAAATGAAGAGATGATCACCAAGTTCAGGAACTAAACCATTCAATACCTATAAGCAAATCTAATCAAGATCAATGACTTATTTATTTGATAGAATTCAATGGATTTAGAGTATTAAAGATGTACAAATGAGCTTGTTATAATGAATATAATATTTTTTGTTGACATAAAAAGTAATTACAAAGGAATGAGCCTTGTTTGGTAGAAATGAAGAGATATTCTTATTATTAGGTAAATGAATTACCCAATATGTATAAGAAAAGATAATTTACATTAATCATACCCCATCTTTGATGAATTCAATGGATTTAAAGTACCAAAGTTGTACAAATGAGCTTGTTGCAATGAAAGGAGATCATTTTGTCTAAATAAGTCCTTATAAAGAAAAGAGAAGACTTCTTATCAACAAATAAAAAGTAGGTCTCATTGTTCAAGAATTAAACCATTTAACACTTGTAAGGAGAACTAATCAAGATCTATGAGTCATTTACTTGATGGAATTTGATGGGTTTAAAGTACCAAAGGTTTACAATCATGCTTGTTGTAATGAATATAATGTTTTCTGTTGACACAAAATGATGTGAATGCTAATAAACATGGCTTAGAAATCTAACACACTTGAGGAATCAAAAAAGAACCTAATAAAGCTAAATCATATTTAAATCATGTAAGACCTAGACCCAATGTTCAGGGAACATAAACCTAGGTATAAGGAAGGATATAGATGATGTACTCAAGCAAAGAAGGGATTTGAGAGTGATAAGTTAGGTTGAACACTACATGAAGAGTTAGTTCTTGATAAGTTCTTTAGTTTTTCAAAGAAATCAAAGGAGAGAATTTTCAATAATGTTATGCTCTTTTTAACAATAAAATTAAGCTTCTTTATAGGCTGAATTAATAACCTCAAAAACCCAAAAATAAAGTTAATTTTAAATGAACAAATGATCTCCTTATTTTGGAATTAAAACACTTAATACAGATAATAATAGCTAATTTAGCCCAATCACATCTTTATTTGATGTAATTCAATGGATTTAGAGTACCAACAATGTAGAAATGAGCTTCATATAACCAATACAATGCTTATTGTTGACAAAAAGTTAATTTTGAGATCATTTTGTGTGAATGAGTCCTTGCAATGAAAAGGGAAGCCATGTTGTTAAAAAATGAAGAGGTGTTCTCATTGTTTGAGAATTAAATGATTCAATATTTGTATGGAAAGCTAATCAAGATCAATGACTCATTTACTTGATAGAATTCAATGGGCTTAGAGTATCAAAGGTGTGCAAATGTGCTTGTTCCAAATAATATAATGTTTTTTTGTTGAAACAAAAGTTAATGTCACTTTTGCGTAAATGAGTCCTTACAATGAAGGACCCTTGTTAGTAAGAAATGAAGAGATTGTCTCATTATTTAGTAATTGAAACACCCTTTATGTATAAAAAAAATGGTAATCTAGGCAATTCACACTTTCTTTTGATGGACATCAATGGATTTAGGGCACTAAAAATGAAGAAATGAGCTTGTTATAAGGAATATAATGTTTGTTGTTGATCCAAAAGCTAATGTGTCTTTATAACAAAAAGGGAAGTCTTGTTATCAAAAAAATGAAGAGATAGCCTCATTGTTTAGGAATTAAACTATTCAATACTTATAAGGATTGATTATAAGAATCAATGACTCATTTACTTGATGGAATTCAAAGGTTCAAAGCACCAAACACTCAATACATATGAGAAAAGCTAATCAAGACCAATCAAACATATTTTTTAGTGAAATGCAATTGATTTAGGACACTAAAGATGTAAAAATGAGCTTGTTACACTTAATATAATGTTTGTTGTAGACACAAAAGTTAATTATGAGATCATTTTATAGGAATGATTCCCTGCAATAAAAAGTGAAGCATTGTTATCAAAAATTGAAGAAGCAATGTCATTGCTTAGGAATAAAACTATTCTTTACTTGTAAGAAAAGCTAATCAAGATTAATGACTTATTTGCTTGACGGAATTCAATGCGTTTAAAGTGTTAAGGGCATTCAAATGTGCTTGTTTTGATTAATATTATGTTTTATGTTGACACAAAAGTTAATTTCATTATAATTTTGTGTAAAGGAGTCCTTACAATGAAGGAAGGAACCTTGTTAGTTAGAAAAGAAGAGATAATCTCATCATTTAGCAATATCTTAATGTAGGCCAAGTCTTTATTAATTTGATTGGAGTACTTAATAGCCTAGAGTTACAGTAAAATTCACTCCAAATTACAAGTTTTTTTTCTTATAAAATACATGTCTATAATAAAATAAGAGTATTTTATATTTTAAGAGTTTATCATTATCTTTATTATTCTTAGGGAATTTGAGGTTGTTGATTTCATTGTCTTTATAATAAGATTAATTTCATTATTTAAAGTGCAAAACATTACTAAAAATAAAAGTGAGAATTTTCTTCCTTAATTCTTTCAAGAACTAACTCTTCTTGTGGTATTTAACTTGACTTACCAATCCTTTCATTACTAAACTATGACATCTATATACTTCTTTATAACTTAGGTTAATGTTCCTTATACTTTGGGTATAGGTTTTCCTTAATTGAAATATGATTTAGCTTTCTTGGGTTCTTGTTCAATTAGTTGTATATGATAAGTCCCTAAGACACGTCCTTTGGAATTCACATCAGTTAATATCAAAGCTTTAAGGATTATAAGTTTATTTATCTAAAATTTGAGTTTTTCTTTTGTTCTTCTTCTTAACAACATTCTATAACCCCTTATTCTTTGAATTTGTAAAAACTAGTTTTCTTTTATTTTTGTCTACAAACCCTAGGTTATTAGCCACATTCAATAGATGCTTTATTTCCTTATTTCTTTCTAATTCCTACAATGATTTGGAGATAATTAATCTTTTTTCTTGTGTGTTTTGAAATTTAATCTTATTGTGTTTTTCTTTGATTCTAATTTGTTAGGATTAGTTGGTTATAACATGACTTTAATTAAGCTTGTTTAGTTAAATAAAGGAATGATTGATAAAAGCCAAATTTATATAGTGTGCAAATGCAAGAGTGACTATCATACTTTGAGGGAGTGGAGTGAAACATATGAAGGAGTCCATGTGAGGTTGTTCTCAACATTTTTTTTATGCAAGGGATGATTTGAGACAAATCATTTTAAGGAGAGGTGAAATGATGAGATCCATGAAGGAATTGATCCATGGAGGGCTTCTAAAGGTCCATTAAGCATTCAAGAAGGATCAATGACATGTTTAAGAGCCAAAAGAATGAAAGAGGCACTTAGCGAGTTGATTAAAGAAATTTGGGCCAAAGAAAATAATTCAAGCTAAAAGGGTAACAAAGCACATCTTAATGTGGGTCAAGGATTTATTAATTTTATTGGAGTGGTTAATTGGCTAAGGATACAATAAAATCCACTCCTAAATAGGAGTTTGTTATAAATTAAAAGTTTACAATAAAATAAGAGTGTTCTTATATTTTAGGAGTTTGTCATTGTCTTTATTTTTAGCATTTTTAGGATTGTTAATTCAGCCTAGAAATATGCTTCATTTCATTATTAAAGGGAGTATAACATTAGTGACAATAAAAGTGAGATTTTCTTGTTCAATTATTTAAAGAACTAAAGAACTTATCAAGAACTAACTTTTCTTCTGGTGTTCAATCCAACTTATCATTCTCAAATCCCTTCTTTGCTGGAGGGTGTCATCCATATCCTTTTTTATAGCTGAGGTTTTTGGTCCTTGAATATTGGATCTAGGACTTGCATACTTGAAACCTAATTTACCTTTGTTGGGTTCTTGTTTGATTCCTTGTGTGTGTTAGATCCTTAAATCACATCTTTTTGGACTCACGTTACAGTGTCATTATTCAAGAACTGAAACACTCGATATATTAAAAAAAGGTAATCTAAACTAGTCATATTTTTTTTGATGGAATTTAATGGATATAGAGTGCTAAAAATGGATAAATGAGCTTGTTGTGATTAATATAATGTTTGATATTGAAACAAAAGTTAATTACAAGATCATTTTGTGGGAATAAGTCCTTGCAATGAAAAGATAAGCCTTATTATTAAAAAATAAAGAGGCAGTGTCATTGTTATGGAATTAAACTATTCAATACATGTAAGCAAAGCTAATTAAGATCATTGAGTCATTTACCAGATGTAATTCAATAGGTTCAGAGTACCATATGTTTATAAACATGCTTGTTTCAATGAATATAATGTTTTGTATAGATACAAAAGTTAATTTCACCATTGTTTTGTGTAAATGAGCCCTTGCAACAAAGGAAGGAGCCTTGTCATTTAGAAATAAAGAGACAATTTCCTTATTCAACAATTGAAACACTAAATAATTGTAAGAAAATGTCATCTGGACCAATCACACTTTTTTATTTTTTGATAGAATTCAAGGATTTTGAGTACCAATTATGAACAAATAGGCTTGGTGCAATGGATATGATGTTTGATGTTGACACAACAAGTTAATTGTGAGATCATTTTACAGAAATAAGGCCTTATAACAAAAAGAGAAGCTTTGTTATCAAAAAATGAAGAGGTGGTCTTATTGTTTAAAAATTAAACCATTCCCTATAAAGAAACTAATTATGATTAATGACTTATTTACTTGATGAAATTCAACAGGTTTAGAGTACCAACGGTGTGCAAACATGCTCATTCCAATGAATTTATTGTTTTTAATAGACACAAGAGTTAATTTCACCATCATTTTGTGTAAATGAGTCCTTGTAATAAAGGAAGGAGCCTTGTTAGCTAAAAATGAAGAGAATTCTTATCTAGGTATTTAAACACTCAATACATCTAAGAAAAGGTAATCTAGACCAATCACACCTTTTTTTTGATGGCATTCATTTGATTTAGAGACCAAAGATATACAATTGAGCATGATGCAAATTATAATGTTTACTATTGACATAAAAGTTAATTATGTGATCATTTTGTGTGAATGAGTCCTTGCAATGAAAGGAGAAGCCTTATTATCAAAAAATAAAGTAACAGTCTCTTTATTTGATAATTAAACCATTTAATACTTGTAAGGAAAGCTAATTGATATCAATGACTTAATTACTAGATGGAATTTAATGGGTTTAGAGTACCAAAATGTAGAAATGAGCTTCTTATAATGAATACATTATTTATTATTGTCATAATAGTTAATATGAGATCATTTTGCACAATTGAGTCATTGGAACGAAAAAGGAATTCTATTTATCAAAAAAAATGATGGGATAATCTCTTTGTTCAAGAATTAAACCATTCAGTATCTATAAAGAAAGCTAACCAAGTTCATTAAAACATTTTTTTCATGGAATCCAATGCGTTCAAAGTTCCAAAGGTGTACAAATGTGCTTGTTCCAATGAATATAATGTTTTATGTAGACATAAAAGTTAATTTCACCATCATTTTATGTAAATGAGTCCTTGCAACATAGGAAGGAGCCTTGTTAGTTAGAAATGAAGAGATGATAATGAAGTACGAAGAGGATCTAATGCATAGAGGGCTTTTAAGGATTCATTAAGGTTTCAAGAAGGTCTAATAACATATTTAAGGGCTAAATGGATGAAAGAGGCAATTCATTAGCTGATTAAAGAAATTTGGGCCAAAGAAACTATTTTAAACTTGAAGTGCTACAAAAAATTTCTTAATGCAAGCCAAGGATTTATTTATTGTATAAGTATGCTGAATAAGTTTGTGTCTAGTGATTGTAAGGATTTTACAACAACTCCAAAAATAGGTAGGAGTAGAATTGTTGTTAGCTTAGTTGGGATGTTTGTCATTTTCTCTAGGGTTAGAGTTGTAAATTTAGCATGTAAATAGGTTTGATTTCATTGTTAAAAATAAGCAAAACATTAATGAAGTTGAAAGTGAGAATTTTCTCCTTTAGTTCTTTCAAGAACTAAGAACTTGTTAAGAATTAACTCTTTTTAAGACATTTAACCCAAATTATCTCATTTAAATCTCTTCTTTTTTGGAGTGTGGTGTCATATCCTTCTTTATTCCTTAGGTTCATTTTTGTTAAACATTTGGGTTTTGGTCTTGCATGATTGGCATTTGATTTCACTTTCTTTGGAACTTATTTGAATTCCTTGTTCATGTTGGGTCACTAAGCTATGTCTTTTGGGGTTCACACCAGTTGGTATCAAAACTTGGCTTTGAATTAGGTTTCCTTATCTAATTTTGAGGTTCATGTTTTTTTGTTTGTCCTTTTAGCCACATTCCATAACCTCTTATTCTTTGAATATGCAAACCCTGGTTTATATTTTCCTTGTATTAAAATTTTTGCAAAAAAAATAAAAAAATTAAAATTTTGTTTGATAAAGAAGAAAAGAAAAAGGAAAAAAAGAGAGAAAAGAAAAAAAATTCTATTTGATTCCTTTCTATTTTAAAAGTAAATCCTACTTAATTAGGTGAAAGGGAGATAATGGCTTTATTTCCTTTCTTCTTTCCAATTCCTACAAGGATTTGGACCCAATTATTATTATTATTATTGTATTTTGCAACTTAATCTTGTTGAGTTCTTCTAATCCATAGCCTTAAATTCATTACACTTTCCTAAATTTATTTCATTCTAATTAGTTGGAATTAAGTGGTTATAATGTGACTTTGATTGATCTTGATTAGTTCAATAAAGGAGTGAGAAAGAAATGCTAAATTTATATAGTGTGCAAACATGAGAGTGTATGTCATATTGTGGGAGAGTGGAGTGAAACACATGAGGGAGTGTGTGAGAGTTTATTCCTAACATATATTTTTTCATATAGGTGATGATTTGAGGTTTAATCCTTTTAAGGAGAGGCAAAATGATGAGTTCCATGGAGGATTTAATGCATAGAGGGCTTCTAAAAATCCATTGAGCATTTTAAAAGGCCCAATAACATGTTCAAGAGCTAAAAGGATGAGAGAGGTAATTAATGGGCTAATGGAAGAAATTTGGTTCAAAGAAGCTAATTCAAGTTTGAATGATAGTAAAACATATCTTAATATAGGCCAAGGCTTCGTTTATTGTTTAAGTATGCTAAATGGGTCTATGTTAAGTGATTATAAATTTGTTTTTAGCTTATTTAGGAAGTTTAAAATTATCTCTTGGGTTAGGATTGTTAATTTACAACAACTATAAAAACAATTAAGAGTAGATTTGCTGTTAGCTTATTAAAGAAATTTGTCATTATCTATAGGGTTAGGGTTGTTAATTTAGCTTGTAAATGAGCTTGATTTTATTGTTAAAAATAAGTAGAACATTAGTGAAGCTAAAAATGAGAATTTTCTCCTTTAATTTTTTTCGGAACTAAAGAACTTATCATGAACTAACTTTGCATGTGGTGTTTAACCTAACTTATCACTACAAAATCCCTTCATTTCTAGAGTACGACATCCATATCCTTCGTTACACCTTAGGTTCATGTTCCTTAACCATTAGGTCTAGGTCTTACATAATTGAAATCTAATTTTACTTTCTTTGTTTGTTATTTGAATTCCTTTTATACATTGGATCCCAAAGTCTTTTGGGTTCACACTAAATGGTCTCATTATTCAAGAATTAAAATGGTCAACACATATAATAAAATGTAATCCAGACCAATCACACCATTTTTTGATGAAATTCAATGGATTTAGAGTACCAAAGATGTACAAATGAGTTTGTTGCAATGAATATTATGTTTGATATTGATATAAATGTTAATTGTGAGATCATTATATATGAATGAGTCCTTGCAATGGAAAGAGAAGACTAGTTATCAAAAAATGAAGAGATAGTCTCAATGTTTGGCAATCAAACTATTCAATACCTATAAGGAAAACTAATCAAGATCAATGACTCATTTTCTTGATGGAATTCAAAGGGTTTAGAGTACTAAAGGTGTACAAATATGCTTGTTCAAATGAATGTAATGTTTCACCATCATTTTGTTCAAATGAGTCTATCAAGTGAAAAGAGAAGTCTTGTTATCAAAAAATTAAGAGATGGTCTTATTGTTTGGGAATCAAACCATTCAATCTAAGGAAAGCTAATAAAGATCAATGACTCATTTCCTTGATGGAATTTAATGGATATAAAGTACCAAAGGTGTATAAAAGCGCTTGTTAGAGAATAGAATGCTTTGTTTAGACATAAAAGTTAGTTTCACATCACTTTGTGTAAATAAGTCCCTATTATGAAGGAAGGAGCCTTGTTAGCTAGAAATGAAAAGATGGTCTCCTTATTTGGGAATTAAAACACTTAATATGCATAAGAAAAGGTAATCTAGACCAATCATACTTTTTTTTGATGGAATTCAATGGATTTAGAAAAGTAGAGATGTAGAAATGAGCTTGTTGCAATGAATATAATATTTGATGTTGATACAAAAGTTAATTATATGATCATTTTGTGTAAATGAGTCCTTGCAACAAAATTAGAAGTCTTGTTATCAAAAAATGAAAAGGCAGTCTCATTGTTTAGGAATTAAACTATCCAATACCTATAAAGAAAGCTAATAAGGATTAATGCCTCATTTACTTGATGGCATTCAAGAGATCTAGACTACCAAAGATGTACAAATGTGCTTGTTCCATTGAATATACTCCTTTGGATAGATGCAAATGTTAATTTCACCATCATTTTGTGTAAATGAGTCTTTTTAATGATGGAAGGAGTTGTGTCAGATAAAAATGAAGAGATGTTATCATTATTCAGGATTTAAAACACTTAATACATATAGGTAAAGGTAATATAGACCAATCACCCTTTTTTTTTTATGCAATTCAATGGATTTAGAGTACCACAAATGTATGTACGAGCTTGTTGTGATAAATATAATGCTTATAGTTGATATAAAGTTAATTATAAGTTCAATTTGTGTGGATAAGTCCTTTTAATGAAATGAGAAGTTTTGTTATCAAAAAATGAAGATATGGTCTCATTGTTCATGAGTTAAACCATTTAATACTTATAATGAAAGCTAACAAAGATCAATGACTCATTTACATGACATAATTTCATGGATGAGTCCTTGCTATTAGATGATAAGTCTTGTTATCAAAAAATGAGGAGACCATCTCATTCAATACTTTTAAGGCAAGAAAATCAAGATCAATGAGTCATTTACTTGATGGAATTTAATGGATTTAGAGTACCATTTAGGAATGGATTTAGAGTG
The DNA here is from genome assembly GCA_037832385.1 of Rhizophora apiculata. Taxonomy (NCBI): domain Eukaryota; kingdom Viridiplantae; phylum Streptophyta; class Magnoliopsida; order Malpighiales; family Rhizophoraceae; genus Rhizophora; species Rhizophora apiculata. The sequence goes on from CM075425.1 coordinate 7,174,129, forward strand.
CCAAAGATGTTAAGACAAGCTTCTTGCAATGAATACAATGTTATTCATGGAGATATAAAGGAGCATATAAGTTATCATGCTTGCATATCCACCATTTGAGTCTCCAACAATTATTCTAATAATTGCATATCCAATTTGACCTATGGATGAATATACAAGTACATGTTTCATGCTTATTTGAGTAATAGCAATGAGATTCCCCACTATCATGCTCAGAATTGCAAGGATTTCTAGAAGAAGATGCCATGCATTTAATGAGAAATAAAAAGGAATATTGAAAATTCAAGTGGCTGAAGCTAAAGCAGCTACTTTCGAAGTAATAAAAAGAAAAGCAACGACTGGAGTTAGAGAGTTAGAGTTGAAAAGAGGATTTGTTGTTGAAACAAAAGTTAATTTTGAGATCAATTTGTGTGAATGAGTCCTTGCAATGAAAAGAGAAGTCTTGTTATCAAAAATTGAAGAGATGGTCTCATTGTACAAAAATTAAGCCATTTGATGCTTATGAGGAAAGCTAATAAAAATTAATGACTCATTTACTTGATGGAATTCAATAGATTTATAGTACCAAAGATGTACAAATGTTGCAATGAATATAATGTTTGATATTGACACAAAAGTTAAGTATGGGATTACTTTTATGTGAATGAGTCCTTCAATCAAGATGAGAAGAGATGATCTCATTGTTCAAGAATTAAACCATTTAATACCTATTAGGAAAGCAAATCAATATCATTAAGTTATTTGCTTAAAGGAATTCAGTGTGTTTAGACTGCCAAAGTTATACAAACAAGCATGTTAGTTTGAAATGAGGGATGGACTTTAATATGTATAAGAAAGGGTAATCTAGAAAAATCACACCTATTTTTGATGGACTTTAATGGATTCAAAGTACTAAAGATGTAAAAACAAGCTTCATACATTGAATACAATGTTTGCTATTTACATAAAAGTTAATTTTGAGATCATTTTGTGTGATTGAGTCCTTACAACAAAAAGAGAAGTCTTGTTATCAAAAAGTGAAGAGGTAGTTTCATTGTACAAGAATTAAACCATTCAATGCTTATAAGAAAAGCTAATGAAGATCAATAACTCATCTTCTCCATGGAATTCAAGCTAGCAAAGTTGCTTCCATTGTTGCAAGGACTCATTTACATAGAAGGATGGTGAAATTGACTTTTGTGTTTGCACAAAACCTTATATTCATTAGAGCAAGCACATCTGCACACCTTTAGCAAACACTTCAAACCCATTGATTTCCATCAAGTCAATGAGTCATTGCTCTTGATTAACTTTTCTTCTAGGTATTAAATGGATTAATTTCCCAAATAATGAGACCATCTCTACATTTTTTAATAACATGACTTCACTATTATTGCAAGGTTTCATTCACACAAAATGATCTTGTAATCAACATTTATGTCAACAATAAACATTACATTCTTTGCATCAAGCTTGTTTATACATATTTGGTACTCAAAATCCATTGATTTCCTACAAACAAAGCTAATTGATAAGCTTTTTTTTTATACCTATTGATTGTTTTAGTTCCTGAATAATGAGGCCTTCTCTTCATTTCCAGCTAATAAAGCTCCTTACTTTGTTATAAGGACTCATTTACACAAAATTAGGGTCAAAATAACTTTTGTGTTTACACAAATATTATATTCATTGGAACAAACATGATTGTGCACCTTTGGTATTCTGAATCCATTGAATTCCATCGAGTAAGTCATTGATCTTGATTAACTTTCCTTACAAGTATTGAATGGTTTAAATCTATAACAATGAGACAACCTCTTCATTTTTTGATAATAAGGCTTCTATTTTCATTATAAAGACTCATTTACACAAAATAATCTTTAAATTCACTTTTATATCAATATCAAACATTGTATTAATTGCAAGAAGCTTATTTCTATGTCTTTGGTACTCTAAATTAATGGAATTTCAACAAAAAAAGGTGTGATTATTTAAGATTAGCTTTTCTTATAGTAATGAGTGTTTCAATTTCTAAATAATGAAACTATTTCTTCATTTCTAGCTAACAAGGTTCTTTCCTTCGTTGTAAGGGCTCATTCACACAAAATGATCTCATTATTAACTTTTGTGTTAACTTCAAATATATATTCATTGCAACAAGCTCACTTGTACATTTTTGGTACTTTAAATCCATTGAATTCCATTAAAAAAAAGTGTGGTTGGTCTATATTACCTTTTCTTATACATATTGAGTGTTTGAATTGTTGAATAATGAGATTGTCTCCTCATTTCTTGCTAACAAGGCTCCTTCCTTCTTCACAAGGACTCATTTACACAAAATGATGGTCAAAGTAACTTTTGTGATGAGATCCATGGAAGACATGATGCATGGAAGGTTTTTAAGGATCCATTAAGCATTCAAGAAGGGCTAAGGACATATTCAGGAGATAAAAAGATAAAAGAGGTAGTTAGTGGATAGACTGAAGAAATTTTGGCTAAAAAAGATAATTCATGCTTGAAAGGCAGCAAAGCATATCTTAATGTAGGCCAAGGCTTTATTAATTTAATTAGAGCACCTAATGTGCTAGGGTTATAATAAAATCAACTCCTAAATAAAAGTTTGTTATAAAGTATAAGTCTACAATAAAATAGGCAGATTCTTACATTTTTGGAGTTTATTATTGTCTTTGTTTTCAGGGTGTTTGGGGTTGTTGATTTAGCCTATTAAAAGGCTAGATTGCATGGTTAAAAAGAGCAAAACATTATCAAAAACAAAAGTGAGAATTTTCTCCTTTAGTTCTTTCAGGAACCAAAAAATTTATCAAGAACTAAATCCTTTTACAGCGTTCAACTTGTCACTCTTAAATCTCATCTTTGCTAAGTGTGGCATCCATATTGATACGAACTCTGATTATATGTAAATGGAAGTCAACACCAATGTTGGTATAGGATTGTTCTATCAAAAGTTAAGGGATTTGGAGTTCTGACCCAATGATTATTGACAATCAAGAACCAGAACTATAAGATTCAGACGCCACCCTTAACAACAACAAAGTTGAAGAAGATAAGTTTATTCAACCAACACACTCAAGTATGAAAGTTTAGAATTAGTTCTCAATGAACCAGAGAAAATAGCTCATACATTCATCATAAATTGGGTTTTTTTCTTCCAGCCACCCTTTCTGCCCTTTTTATATGCTAAACCCTAAAAACCCTAGCTAATAAGATGGGCTTATTAAGGAAATTCATTTAACCCATTACATAACAATATAACCCATGAAAGTAATCCATTTAAATGCCCAAACATGGGTTCCCAAATCCAACTTCCTTCCCAAGGCCATGGTTCTCAAATTCCTCCACAGATGACACATTTCCAAGCCCTGGTGAAGCCTCCATCATCCTTAACTCGTACCTAGCAACTTCTTGATAGTAAATGTCACACAACAAGTTGTTAAGAGCTTCCTTTATTTTCTTTGACCTTTCCCTTGTCATTGGTCCTCCAAGGTTTTGCAAAGCATCAACTCCCTTGTTGATTTGAGCTGGTACAATATGGCTTCCATCACATATCCTTCTTTATACCTTAGATTCCTATTCCTTGAACATTTGGTCTATTTATTGAATGATTGAAATCTGATATAGCTTTCTTGGGTTCTTGTTCAACTCCACATGTCTATTAGGTTCCTAAGCCAAGTCTTTTAGGCTTCACATCATTTTGTGTCTACAAAAAGTATTATATTCATTGCAAGAAGCATGTTTGTACATCTTTGGTACTCCAAACCCATTGAATTCCATCAAGTAAATGAGTCATAGATCTTCATTAGCTTTCCTTACAAGTGTTGAATGGTTTAATTCTCAAACAATGAGACTGCCTCTTCATTTTTTGAATACAAGGCTTCACTTTTAGTTATAAGGACTTATTCACACAAAATGATCTCATAATTAGCCTTTGTGTCAATAGCAAATACTATATTTATTGCAATAGTCTTGCTTGTACATTTTTAGTACTTAAGTCCATTGAATTTCACCAAAACAAAGGTTTAAATTGCCTATATTACCTTTTCTAATATGATTTATGTGTTTCGATTTCTAAATAATGAGTCTATCTCTTCAATTCTAACTAACAAGGCTTCTTCTTTTGTTGTAAGGATTCATTCACATAAAATGATTGCAAAATTAACTTTTGTATCACCAAAACAACGGTTTGAATTGTTTAGATTATCTTTTGTAATATGCATTATGTGTTTCAATTTCTAAATAATGAGTCAGTCTCTTCATTACTAACTAACAAGGCTTCTTCCTTCATTATAAGGGCTCATTTACACAAAATGATTGCAAAATTAACATTTTTATGTGCACAAAACATTATATTCATTGTAACAAGCACTTTTGTACAACTTTGGTACCCTAAATCCATTAAATTCCATCAAATAAATGAGTCATTAATCTTGATTTTATTTCCTTAAAGCTATTAAATGGTTAAATTCTTAAACAATAAGATTCTAACTTCATTTTTTGATAACAAGGCAATGAGATCCATGAAGAAACTGATGCATGGAGGGCTTCTAAGGATCTATTGAGCATCCAACAAGGGTCAATGACACATTCAAGATCTAAAAGGATGAAAGAGGTACTTAGAAAGTTAATTGAAGATATTTGGGACAAAATTGTTAATTCAAGCTTTAAAGGTGGCAAAACATATCTTAATGTGTCCCAAGGCCTTACTAAACTAATTGGAGTACTTAATGAGCTAGGGTTATAGTAAAATCCACTCCTAAATAAGACTTTATTATAAAATATGGTAGCTCCTAAAACAAATAAGAGTAGATTGGTTGTTAGCTTATTTAGGAAGTTTGTCATTATCTCTTGGGTTAAGGTTGTTAATTTAGCTTATAAATAAGCTTGATTTCATTGTTAAGAAAAGAAAAAAGCAAAACATTAGTGAAAATAAAAGTCAAAATTTTCTCCTTTAATTCTTTCAAGAATTAAAGAACTTATCAAGAACTAACTCTAGTTGTAAAATTCAACCCAACCTATTACTCCCAAATCCCTTCTTTTTTGGAGTGTGGTCTCCATATCCTTCTTTATACCTTAGGTTTGTGTTTCTTGAACATTGAGTCGATGCCTTGTATGATTGAAACTTAATTTTGTTTTCTTGGTTTCTTATTTGATTCCTTGTATGTGTTGAGTCTCTAAGCGATGTCTTTTGAGGTTCACATCTATTGTTATTAGAGCTTGGATCTAAACCAAGTTTGCTTATCTAATTTTGATTTTTTTTTTATCTTTCTTCTTAGCTACATTCTATAACATTTTGTTCTTTGAATTTGCAAACCTTAATTTTTCTTTTCTTGTTGATAAACCCTAGTTTAACTTTCTTTGACTTTAAATTTGTGTAAAAAAAATAGAGAAAAAAATGACAAAAAAAAAGTCAACTTTAAGTAATTATGGCAATAGCTAAACATTTTGGTTAGTTTATCCATAATAACAACCTAGTTTCTAGCTCAACTCCTAATCTATCATCTACTTCATTTTCCTTATTTTATTTTCTAACTTTCCTTTTTTTTTTTCCTTAGCTTAAATTTGCTCCATTTATTTTATTTGGTGAGTTTGGTTCCTTTAAGATTAATCCTCTTAATTTAGCTTGTTTAGTTCTTAAAGGGCTAAACAAGGAAATTTGGGTGGTAAAAGCCAAGAGTGTGAACACATATTGAGAAAAACCCTTAAAAAGTATAAACATGAGGGTGTGTTACACTATTTTTGAGTGAAACACATGAGGGAGTGTTTTGTGAGGTATCCTAACCATTTTGCATAGAATTAAGATCGACCAAAGACAAAGGTGTAGCTGAGGAGGGAGGAAGTGGTCTCATTCATGATCAAAAGTATGCAACAATAATTTGAGCACATGAACACCAAATTTGATGATATAAGGGATAGGATGGAGAAGTTTGCCAATACAATAATGGAATTGCAAAGAAGCCATAGGGGCCATGAAGTTCCTAATGGAAGAAGGCTAAAGAGATGAGATTATGGTCATGAAGATGATGTAGAAGATGAAAAATTTAATGATCCAACAACTTTGTTTAGAATTGCCAATAATAGAAATGGTTAAAGAGATTTTACAAAGCAAGACACCTAAGACCATGATTTAGGAAGCATTGAAATTAAAATTTCTCTATGCAAAGGGACAAACAATCTTAAAGCCTACTCAGAATGGGAAAAGATGGTTAAGTTGGTCTTTGACTACCACAACTACTCTGAAAAGAAAAAGGTAAAATTTATTGTTGTTAAGTTTACTAATTGTGCTATTATTTGGTGGGATCAACTTGTTTTGACTAGAAGAAGGAATCATGAGAGGCCTATTTAGGAGGAGGTTCATCCTTAATCACTATTATGGGGATGTGTACCAAAAGCTATAAGGACTTAATCAAAGCACCAAATGTGTGGAGGACTACCATAAGGTGATGGAGATTGCCATGATCCAAGCTAATATGGAGGATGATGGTGAAGCAACAATGGGTTAATTCTTGCAAGGGTTGAATAGAGACATCACCAAAATAGTTGAGTTGCAACATTATGTGGAGTTATTGGACATGGTGCACATTGTGTTAAAAGTTGAGAGGCAACTCAAATAGAAGGGTTTTACATAGCTTAGATAGAATTTGGGTTCCACTTCATCTTGGAAGCCAAATTGGAGAAAAAGGGATGGTAAGGCTAATTACAAGCCTAAGGCCAAATCTTACAAGAGTGAGGAACTAAGTCCTAACAAGGAAAAAGGTAATTCTAATTCCTAACCTAGTAAAAATAGAGATGTTAAATATTCAAGGGTCTTAGAAGGGTACATATTGCTTCTCAATGTTTAAATAAGTGTACGATGGTGTTGTAGTGTACTGATGATATTGTGATAGAAAGTGAGTCAAATGATGATTCAATGCCACCATTAGAGGATGTAAGTGATGGAGAGGAGTACCTAGTTGAGGGAGATGTGTCTGTGGCTAGATAAGCATTGGGAGCACAAGCCAAGGGAGATGATAAAGTGCAAAGAGATAATATCTTCCATACATAGTGGCACATCAAAGATAAGGTATGCAACATGATTATTGATGAGGGTTATTGTACAAATATAGCAACTCTGGTTAAAAAGCTTAATTTGCCTACCATGAAGTACCAAAGGCTATATGCTTCAATGGTTGAATGAATGTGGGGAGGTTAATGTAAATAAGTAGGTATTAGTATCATTTACTATTGGGAGATAAACTGATGAGGTTTTGTGTGATGCTATACCCATGCATGCTGAGCATATTTTGATTGCAAGACAATCATAATATGATTGATTGACATGTAATGCATGATAGGTTTAAGAATTAAAAATTGAGTTGGGAAAAAAGTTAGGATTATTATCCTAGAGACTACTACGAAAGATAAAGAAGAAAGTACTTTAGATCTACCAGACACTTTGTTGAAAGAAGATGAGTTAGAAACTCATCAGTATGTTAATCTTATTGATAGGGTTATGGGTAATAATAGGAATGTTATGCTTTTTGAATTTAAAAAAAAGTACTCTTTCTAAATTTCAAAAAATTATGAACAAAATATATAATGCTTATTTAGCATTTACTCTTATTTATATCAAATATGTATTGATTTTTTTCTAATACCATTGAACAACATCTTAAGCATTTAAATATTTTCTTAAATATCATGAAATAGGAAGGTCTAGTTGCTTCTTCTAAAAAAATGAACTTATTTGAAACCAAGATTTGCTTCCTTGGTCATTTCATTGAAAATGGAATTATTATGCCCATAAAGCAAGCAATTGAGTTGCCTTTAAATTTCCTAATGAAATTAGAGACAATCAATAGTTGCAATGCATTTGGAAGTTTGAATTATTTTTCAAAATTTTATAAAGAGTTAGCTTATGATGATAAACCCTTATTTGAAAGGCTTAAAAGGAATTCTCCAAATTGAATGGATCACCATGACGTTCTTGTTATTACAACAAAAATACAAGAAGTTCAATTGACAATGAATTCTTTGATATGCATAGAAATCCCTACTACTTTCTAGAGTAGGAATAAACATATTATGGAATTGCCTTATGAGTTTAATTTTAATGAAATCAAATTCTTACTAAAGCCTACCCATTGCATAGAGGCCTAGAGATTTAGAAATTTGTAAAACAAAAATTACTAAACTCTTAAAGAAAAGGCTTATTAGAAAAAGTAATAGCCCCTAGAGTAGTCCTGCATTTTATGTAGCAAATGTGGCTAAATTGGAATAAGAAGTTCCAAGATTAGTAATTAATTACAAACCTTAAAATAAGGTTTTACTTTGGATTAGGTACCTAATACCTAATAAAAAGGATTTACTAAAATAGCATTATGAAGCCAAAATCTTTTTAAATTTTGATTTGAAATTTGGTTATTAGCAAATCCATATCACATAAGGAATTGAACCAAAGAAAGTTTGTTAAGAAGAAATGAGGAGATTGTTTCATTCTTCTAGAATTAAACCACTTAATACAAACAGGAATGGATAATTATGTTCAATTACTCGTCTATTTGATGGAAATTAATGGATTAATAATGTGAATGTCATAAGGTAGCTATTGTAGTGAATGATAATTTCTGGATCAATTTGTGTGAATGAGACCTTACAACTAAATGAGAAAACTTATTAACAAGAAATGAAATGGAAATTTCATTCTTCTAGAATTGAACCATTCAATACCTACAAGAAAGGATGATCATAATCAATGACTCATTTGTTTGATGGAATTCAATGGATTTAGAGTGCTAAAGTCATAAGGTTGTTGTTGATGTGAACAATATAAAGTTTGGTGCATACACCAATGTTAATTTTATGATCTATGAATGAGTCCTTGCAACTAAGAGAGAAAGCTTGTTAATAAGAGATGAAGCATTAGCTTCTTCTTGAATTGAACTATTCAATACCTACAAGAATAGATAATTATGATGAATGACTCTTTTGTTTGAAAGAATTCAATGGATTAAGAGTATCATAGTTTTAAGGTCATTATTGTCATGATAAATATAATATTTAGCATAATCACTAAACCCAAAAGCCTAGTTCACAATAGAAATACAAATTCATCCATGTTGGGACAACATTAGAACTTGCTACCCAATTGGGTTTAAACAACTCAGCAATTATCTATGTAAGTGATAAACAACATAATCATTTTCATGACTCCATAGTTGAAGTCATTGAATAAAGTTTAAGTGATGGACCTATTTGGTTCTCATGTTTTCCAAACTCTACATTGTCATATTCAGACTTGGAATTGTGATATTCATAACATTTACAAATGAATTTGTTGGAATAGATACCATGCTTGCTATTGAAACAATATATAGTTACAATATCAATTTGTGTGAATCTTTCCTTATAATGAAAAGAGAAGTTGTGTTATCAAAAAATGAAAAGAGGATTTCATTGTTCAAAAATTAAACCATTCAATACCTACAAAAAAAGTTGATAAAAGCTCAATTACTCATTTAATTAATAGAATTCAATGGGTTCAAAGTAGCAAAGGTGTGCAAACAAAAAATGAATACAATGTTGTGTAGAGACAAAAGTTAATTTCACCATCATTTTGAGTAAATGAGTTGTTACAAAGAATGAAAGAGCCTTGTTAGCTAGAAATGAAGAGATGGTTTCATTATTTAAGTACTAAAACACTCAATAGGTATTAAAAAGGCTAATTAAGATCAATAAGAGCTTTGTTTGAAGGAATTCAATGGATTTTAAGTACCCAAGATATATAAATGAGCTTGTTGGGAAGAATATAATGTTTACAATTGACACAAAAGTTAATTAAGAGATCATTTTATGGGAAAGAACCCTTATAATGAAACCAAATGTTGTTATCAAAAAATAAAGATAGTCTCATTGTTTAGCAATTAAGCCATTCAATGCAAATGAGGAAAGCAAATCAAGATCAATGACTCATTTACTTCACACAATTCAATAGATTTGAAATACCAAAGGTGTGCAAACATGCTTGTCATAATGAATACAATGTTTCTTGTCAGTACAAAAGTTAATTTCACCATTATTATGTGTGAATGAGTCCGTGCAATGAATAAAGGAGCTTTATTAGCTAAAAACGAAGAGAAGGCCTCATTATTTGGGAATTGAAACATTAAATATCCATAAGAAAAGCTAATCAAGTTGAATATAACTTTTGTTTGAAAAAATTTTACGGATTTAGAGTACCAAAGTTGTATAGACATGCTTGATGCAATAAATATAATGAATATAGATGTTCTTGTTATCAAAAAGTGAACAAACAATCACATTGTTTGGGAATTAAACCATTCAATATCTATAATGAAAGCTAATTAAGATCTATGACTCCTTTATTTAATGAAATTCAATGAATTTCGAGCACAAAAGGTATACAAACATGCTTCATCCAATGAATTCAATGATCTTATGTAGACACAAAATTTAATTTCTCCAACATTTTGTGTAATGGATCCTTGAAACAAAATAAGGAGACTTGTTAGCTAGAAATGAAGAGAATGTGTCATTTTTTTAGGAATTGAGATACTTAATATGTGTAACAAAAGCTATTCAAGGCCTGACACCATTTTTTGACAAAATTCAATGCATTTAAGCACCAAAGATGTACAAACCAACTTGTTGGAATGAATATAATGGGTGTTGTTGACACAAAAGTTAATTATGAGATCATTTTATGTGAATGAGACATTGCAATGAAATGAGATATATTGTTAGTTAGAAATGAGGAGACCGTGTCGTTATTGAAGAATTGAGACACTCAATATGTATAACAAAAGCTAATCAAGACCTCTCACACCTTTTTTTTTTAACGAAATTCAATGGATTTAAAGTATCAAAGATGTACAAATGAGCTTGTTGGAATGAATATAATGGATGTTGTTGACACAAAAGTTAATTATGAGATCCTTTTGCTAAAATGAGTCCTTGCAACAAAAAAAGATGCTTGGTTATCAAAAAATGAAAAGGCAATCTCATTGCTAGAGAATTAAGCCATTCAATACCTATAAGGAAAGCTAATCAAGATAAATGACACATTTGCTTGATGCAATTCATTGGATTTAATTACCAATGACATACATATGTGCTTGTTCCATTGAATAGAATGTTTTATGTAGACACAAAAGTTAATTTTACAATAATTTTGGTTAAATAAGTTTATGCAATGAAGGAAGGAGGCAAGTTAGCTAAAAATGAAGGAATGACCTCTTTATTTACGATTTGAAACATTCAATAGGTATAAGAAAAGCTAATTGAGATCACTCAAGGCTTTGTTTGATGGAATTCAATGGATTTAGAGTTCCAAATATGTCCAAATGAGCTTGTTGCAATGAATATAATGTTTATTATTAGCACAAATGTTAATTTGAGATCCTTTTGTGTGTATGAGTTGTTGCAATGAAAAAAGAAGCCTTTCTATCAAAAAATGAAAAGGCAATCTCATTGTTTGATAATTAAACCATTCAATGCTTGTAAGGAAAGAAATCAAGTTCAATGACTCATTTACTTGATGGAATTCAATGGATTAGAGTTTTAAGGGTGTGCAATCATGCTTGTTCCAATCAAGATAATGTTTTATGTTGGCATAAAAGTTAATTTCACCATTATTTTATGCAAATGAGTCCTTGCAATGGAGGGAGCCTTGTTAGCTAGAAATGAAGAGAAGGTCTCATTATTCAAGAATTGAAACATTAAATAGTTATAAGAAAGCTAATCAAGATCAAACTAACCTCTGTTTCAAGGAATTGAATGGGTTAGATTTCCAAAGTTGTACAAATAAGCTTCTTACAAAGAATATAGTGTTTACTATTGACACAAAAGTTAATTATGAGATAATTTTGTGTAAATGAGTCTTTGTAATGAAAGAGAAATCTTATCAAAAAATGAAGGGATGGCCTCAATATTTAGGAATTAAACCATTTGATTCCTATAAAGAAAGCTAATTAAGATTAATAACTCATTTTCTCGGTGGGATTCAATGAATTTAGAGCATATATGTGCTTGTTCCAATGAATAAAATGTTTTGTGTAGACATAAGGGTGAATTTCACCATCATTTTTGGTAAATAAATTCCTGCAATGAAGGAAGGAGCCTTGTTAGCTAGAAATGAAAAGAATGTCTCCTTGTCTAGGACTTTAAACTTTCAATAGGTATAAGAAGAGCTAATTGAAAATAATCAAAGTTTTGCTTGATGGAATTCAATGGATTTATAGTACGAAAGATATGCAAACAAGCCTATTACAAAGAATATAATGTTTCTTGTTGACATAAAAGTTAATTATGAGATAATTTGCTATGAATAAGTACTTGCAACAAAAAAAAAAAGAAGCTTTGTTATTAAAAAATGGAGGGGCAGTCTCATTGTTTGAGAATTAAACCATTCAATATTTGTGAAGAAAGCTAATCAAGATCAATGATTCATTTACTTGATGGAATTCAATAAGTTCGGAGTACCGAAAGTGTGCAAAAGTGTCTATTCTAATGAATAAAATGCTTTATGTAAACAAAATTGTTAATTTCACTATCATTTTGTGTAAATGAGTCCTTACTATAATGGAAGGAGTCTTATTGGCTAGAAATGAATAGACTATCTCATTATTTTGGAATTGAAAAACTCAATACACATAAGAAAAAGTAATCTAGATCAATTAGACCTTTTTTTTTATGGGATTCAATGGATTTAGAGTACCAAAGTTGTACATATGAGATTGTAGCAAAAAATATATTGCTTATTGGTAACACAAAAGTTAATTGTATCATTGTTATCAAAAAATGATTTAGAGTATCAAAGACATACATGCTTACTTGTTCCAATGAATAAAATGTTTTGTGTAGAAGAAAAAGTTAATTTCATTGTCATTTTAGGTAAATGAGTCCTTACAACAAAGGAAGGAGCCTTGTTTGCTAGAATTAAAGAAAGATCTCATTATTCAAGATTTGAAAATTTCAAAAGGTATATGAAAAGCTAATCGAGATCAATCAAAGCATTATTTGAGGAATTCAATGGATTAAGAGTATTAATAATTTACAAACTAGCTTGTTGTAAAGAATATGAAGTTTATTATTGACACAAAAGTTAATTATGAGATTACTTTTTGTGAATAAGTCCTTTTAATGAAAAGAGAAGCCTTGTTATCAAAAAATAAAGAGACAATCTTATTGTTTGAGAATTAAATCATTCAATACTTGTAAGAAAAGCTAATTAAGATCAATGCTTCATTTACTTGATGGAATTCAATACCTTTAGAGTGCCAAAGATGTGCAAACATGCTTTCTCCAATGAATATAATGCTTTGTGTGGACACAAAAGTTAATTTCACCATAATTTGGTGTAAATGAGTTCTTGTAACAAAGGAAGGAGCCTTGTTCCCTAGAAATGAAGAGATGATCTAATTATTTAGACTTTGAAACACTTAATACATATAAGAATGGTTAATCTACACCAATTTGACTTGTTCTGATGGAATTCAATGGATTTAGAGTACCAAAGTTATACAAATGAGCTTGCCACAAAGAATATAATGTTTATTATCGACATTAAAGTTAATTACAAGATCAATTTGAGTGAATAAGTCCTTTCAACCAATGAGAAGTCATGTTATCAAAAAATAAAGAGATAGTCACATTATTTGAGAATTAAACCATTCAATACCTAAAAGAAAAGCCAATAAACAATGCTAAACAATTCAAACACAAAATGCAGAATTTTTCAAATACACAATACATAAGATACAAAACTAGATTCAGTAAAAGAAAGCTTAAGAGAAGAAGGACTTACAAGAATATAGCTTTCATTGAATGACACTACAAGCTTATAGATTGTTTTGGAGTAAGTTTACAAATGCAAAAAGAAAGTTATGCCTTCTCCATGGGAAACTCCTATTTGTCTCTAAATCCTATGCTAACAAACAAATACGTGACAAAAGTTTTCTTTATAAAGTATAAAGTATCTTTATAAAATTAGATTTTATATAGTGTGAAGTTACCAACTTCACTCTAGGATCTACTAGTCTGTGATACTAAGAGAGGGGTGAATCAATATCACATCCTTTGAAAAAAAACTCTAATAACTTAAGCCAAAATCAACTCTTTCCAAATTCAATTAAGGTAGATCTATTGTTACCTACTGATCACAATAGTCCCTAAAGTTACCTTTCAGACACCTTACCTATTAGATGAATTGGTTGTTCTTGACTAGGTCTTCTTTTAGGTTATGGGTTTGATGATTCTTTAGCTATGTTCACAACTCAATTCAAAACACAAAATGTAAATTCAAAGTAAGGACACGAGAGATTTACGTGGTTCCGTCAATGTGACGTACTCCACGGTGGTAGGGATTCTTCCTCTACCGAGACAATCCACAATAGTTGAGAACACCAGTGTGGTATCCCCTATGATTACAATGGATGTCTTAATCTTCTACTCCTTTCACTATTACAAATACAAAGCAATCATAATACAAAAAGTGTCACTTATTGTATTTACCCTTCTTCTAGCTTGTGTTGCCTCTGTTTGATTTGAATAGGCTGCTTCACTACCACTTGGAAGATCACCAAAACACTTTCTAACCTCTCTTGAAGAAATCTGAAAATTCATTGAGTTTTCTCAAATGCTTCACCGAATTTCTTCTTTAGGTTGTCTCACCCAACTCCTGGTCTCACGTTTTACGGTCTCACCCGTCTTCTGGTCTCACGTCTCACCTGGTCTCACGCCTTACTTGGTCTCACCAGATCTCACATTTCACTTGCTCCAGGTCTGGTCTAGTCTCATCCATTCTAGGTCTGGTCTTGATCTGCTCTCATGTTTCCAGGTCTAGTCTTGATCTATTCTCACATTTCCAAGTCTAGTCTTGATCTACTCTCACATTTCCAGGTCTGGTCTTGATCTGCTCTCACATTTCCAAGTCTAGTCTTGATCTGCTCTCACGTTTCCAGGTCTGGTCTTGATCTGCTCTCACGTTTCCAGGTCTGGTCTTGATCTACTCTCACGTTTCCAGGTCTGGTCTTGATCTACTCTCACGTTTCCAGGTCTGGTCTTGATCTGCTCTCACGTTTCTAGGTTTGGTTTCACCATCGAACATTTCTGGTCTGCTCACACTATTTTCTAGGTGGTTGTTTTTTTTTTTTTAAAGAGATAAGTCTTAGTTTATATACTCCCTTCTATGAAAACCCTAGTATGGCTTATTGTAACTGTGGCGGATTTCCTTTCTTGCCCCTCCATGTGGCTTCATATTACTATTCCATTCAAAATTCACCATTATCCTCCTTCTTAATTTATTTTTCTTGCCCTTTTCTTTCTACTGAAAACTCATCCCTTGAATGCTTGAATGAGCCATTTCTGCTTGTACACTTAAATCTGGTTGACAACAATTACAACCCATACAAGGCTGTGGGAACAACAATTTCCCCCTTTGTAATTGTTGGCAACACCTACAATAAAAGCCATTATGCAGTAATCCAGAAGCAGATGGATTACAACTCCCCTTAAATATGCACTCCCCCTTCCTTAATAGCTCCCCCTGCACTGTTGCTTCTCTCCCCCTTTGCCAACTAATTACAAATTTGAAAAACCCATAAAGTAGAGATGGAGGATTCACCTAAACTTCAAGCTTAAGGAGGCATTTGCATAGACAAACTCATTCTGTACTTTTCAAACAGCTCTGTGGATAGAGGTTTAGTTAGAATATCTGAGATTTGATCTTTAGTGCCGACATATTCCAACTGAATCGTACCCTCTTCCACTTGATCCTTGATAAAGTGATACCGGATGTCAATATGCTTGCTCCTTAAATGTTGAACTGGATTCTTGCTGAGATCAATTGCACTTTGATTATCATAAAGTACACTCATTAGTAACTTCACTTCAACATCCAAATCTGCCAATTGTCTTTGCATCCATATCACCTGAGTACATGTTGTACAAGCAACCATGTACTCAGCCTCAACTGTGCTCAAAGCAACACTATTTTGCTTTCTACTTAACCATGCGACACACTTTAAACCCAAGTAGAAGCTGCAGCCACTAGTTAATTTTATGTCATCTGTACTTCCTGCCTAGTCTACATCAGTGTATGCTCAGAGTTTTACAGAATTCATGGCAGGATACCACAAACCCATTTCCAGTGTCCCTTTGAGGTATCTTAGGATTCTTTTCACTGCCAACACATGAGATTCCTTAGGATTAGCTTGGAATCTACTGGCGATGCACATAACTTGCATGAGATCAGGCCTCGATGCTGTAAGGTACAAAAGGCTCCCTATCATCTTCCTGTATTCTGTAGGGCTTGTACTCCTTCCTTCCTGATCTTTTGTTAACTTGCAGCCCACTGTCATAGGAGTGCTAACAGGTCTGCTATACTACATGCCAAACTTTTTCAGCATCTCTTTGGTATATTTTGTCTGAGAAATAAAAATACCTTTTTCACACTATTTTATCTGTAATCCAAGAAAGTAAGTCATTTCTCCAATCAATGACATCTCAAATTCCTCACTCGTCTTTTGTGCAAATTCTTGGCATAGCTCAGAGTGATCCCCTCCAAAGATGATGTCAAGTACATATACTATGGATATCAGTTGGCCTTTCTCTGAGTTGAACACATATAGGTTATTATCAACTGTTCTTCTTCTAAAGTTCAACCTTCTCAAATACGCATCCAACTTGCTGTACCATGCTCTTGGGGCTTGTTTAAGGCCATACAAGGCTTTCTTCAGCTTGTACATGTGTGTCTCATCCTCACTGATTTGTACTCCATCGGGTTGTTCAATATACACTTTTTCTTTCAGGAGCCCATTCAGAAAGGCTGATTTCACATCCATCTAGTAAACTTTATAACTCTTATGTGCTGCCAAAGCTAAGAACATTCTGATAGTTTCTAACCTTGCTACTGGTGTAAAAGTTTCATCAACATCTACTCCTTCTATCTGAGTGTAGCCTTTACAAACCAGCCTAGCCTTGTTTCTCACCACCTTGACATCTTCATTGTGTTTATTTCTAAACACCCATTTTGTTCCTATGACATTCTTGTTAATAGGTCTTGGAACCAGCTCCATGTTTCATTCTTCTCAATTTGGTCCAGCTCCTTATTGATAGCTTTGACCCAAGCTTTGTCTTGTGTAGCCTCTTCAACAAATTTAGGTTTAACTTGTGAGAGTAAAGCAGTAGCTCCCACAATTCTTCTTCTTGTTGTAACTCCTACTGATGGGTCGCCTATGATCTGATTTTCTTGATGAGCACTGGTCCACGTTTTCTTTGTCTTTCTCTCTTGCACAGTCTTAGTTGCAAGAGAATCTCTTTCTTCATCTTCAGACTCACTCTTCTCTGAGTCTAAACTTACTTCTTTTCCCTCTTCTTCATGTTGGTCTGATTCTTCATCTATCTTAAAGTCATCTTCTTTACTATCCTCAGCTTCTCCATTATGCATTATTTTCCAGTTTTCATCTATTCTCACATTACTGGAAGTGACCACTTTTCCCAGTTTATGCAGAAAAACTCTGTAACCTTTTGTCTTTGTCGAGTATCCCACAAAGATGCCTTCATCTGACCTAGTGTGGAATTTTCCCAATTTTTGCTCCTTGTTCTTCACAAAACATGGGCTGCCAAAGATTCTAAGATACTTGGTTGTTGTCTTCTTCCCACTCCATAGCTCATATGGAGTCTTATCAGTATTGGGCCTTAGTAAAACTCTGTTCAGTAGGTGCACGGCTGTAAATGTTGCTTCTATTCAAAATCTTGTGTGAAGCTTGGATTACAGCAGTAGAGTTCTTGCCATTTCAACCACAGTTCTATTTTTCCTCTCTACCACTCCGTTCTGTTGAGGTGTTCTTGCTGCTACCATCTGATGGTGAATTCCATGCTTCTCAAGGTAATCTTCAAAAGCTTCATTTGTGAATTCAGTGCCTTGATCCGACCTCAATACTTTGATCTTCTTTCCACTCTCATTTTCAGCCAATCTTCTATATCTCTTGAAGCATTTCAAGACATCTGACTTATGTTTGAGGTGCATGATGCAGGTCCTTCTAGAATAATCATCAACAAACAAGATGAAGTACCTTTCACCATTTAACCCTTTTGTTCTCATCGACCCACACAAATCAGTATGTACAATGTCAAGCACTGCTTCAGAACTGAACTCTTTGGTCTTATACTGCTTTCTAACATGTTTTCCTTTAGAGCAGCTGAGCAAACATACTCCCTCTCTCTCTTGAGGTCTGGAATGTCTCCGATTACATGAGTAGTGATCAGCTTCCTCATGTTCTTCTATGTTAAGTGTCCTAGCCTCCTATGCCAGAGTTGATTTTCTTCTTCTTTTGTAAGTAAACAGCTACTTGTCTTGTCTTCATCAATCACATATAAATTTCCAGCTGTTCTATTCCTGGCTGCAACAGTATTGCCTTCTTTACTCTTTACTTGGCAACCTGTTTTTGTGAATATCACTTTATGGTCTTCATTGCATAGTTGGCTGACAGATGCTAGATTATATCTAAGTCCTTCAACGTACAGAACATCTTTCAGCTTTCCTTTTCCAATATTTACTGACCCTTGACCACTGATGTTGAGTGAATCATCATTGCCAAACTTGACTTTACCTTCTCTTGACTTGTTTAGCTTTGATAATTTACTCTTGTCTCCTGTCATGTGTGAAGTGCATCCACTATCAAGGATCCACTGCTTATCCTTGTAGTCAGCCTTTAGTGCAATTTTTGCTATATTAGCCTCCTCCCTTTTAGCTCTATATTCCTTCTTTTGAACTGGCTTGAAGATACCTTTCTCCTTTTTCTCAGCTTTGACTGTACTAGTTGGTTTTACTGTGCCATTGAGTGCCTTCTCTTGCTCAGGGAGACGTGTCATGTATCTCTTGGCATTATGGCCATCCTTCTCGTACCTTTCACATTGTTCCAAGTCTACCAATAAGCAAACTTGTCCTTTGAAACCACTAGTTTATGCTTCCACTAACAAACCTTGTCAGTGTGTCCTTGCTTTTTACAGTATGTGCAAGAACTCACGATAGGTGTTTTCCTTTGAATTTTGTATTGTCTCCCCCTGTATGTAGCATCAGATCTTCTCAAGTTGGAGACATATACTGGCCTTCTCCACTAGCATTTACTTGCTTTATGACCCCAAACTTCACAATAAAAATAATAACCTTGAAACTGCCTCTTCTTAGGTTTAATCACAACTTGTTTTCTTTTGTTCCCTACTTGCTGTGTAGGCAAGGTTTCTGGCTTCTTTGCTTGTGTGGCTTTCATTTCAGTCTCCTTATTCTCCTTCTTTTGTTCAACCATAGCCCTTTGCTGGCTGACCTTCTTTTCTTCATTTTTGTTTGCAACCTTAGGTTGCTTCTTCAAATCTTCTTTATTCTCAACCTTCACTGTTCCTGGCTGATTAGTCTTTTCTTTCTAAAACTTAACCTTCTCTTTCAACTTTTGTGGCAAAGTCTCATTATCTTTAGGCAATGCAGCCTCAGATTGCTGCACTTTCTCTTCATTCTTCTTTTCTCTTGCAGAGCTTGTTTCTCCTACCACTTCAAGCTTTTGCAAGTTCTCTTCACTCTTTTTGAGTTGTTGCTGAAGTCTCAGCAACTCTATCTCCATTTTGTCAATTGTTGAAGTCCTTGAGCTAAGCTCCACAGTAAGGTCTTCACATATTTTGATCTATTCTTCAAATCTTCTTTCCAAATCAATATGTTCAGCCCTTATTTCATCCTTTTGACTTTCTGCTTCCTCAATCTTTGCTTCAACTTGTTTTATATGGACCTTCAACCTTCTTATGGTTCTGCCCCTTCTAATTATCTCCTTTGAAGCTGCTTCTAACTCAGCTTCAAGATTTGGTTCTTCTTCATCAATCTCCTCTACCTCTTCAGAGGTTGAACTACCACATCGAGCTGATGCCATAAAGGCATGCTCATTTGATGAGTCTACATCTTCCTCCTCATCAGCTTCTTTTGTCTAGCTCACATAACTCTTGAATAAGCCTCTCTTCTTCTTCTGTGGGTTAGTAGTCTTCTTGCTGGACTTCCTTGACTTGGATGATGGTCTTCTACATTTTGAACTCTACTCATCATCACCATCCTCATCTTCATCATCAAGTTTCACTTTGCACTGAGAAGCAAAGTGTCCAATCTACCCACAATGATAACATCTCAAGGACAACTGTCCTTTTCCCTTCTTAGACCCCTTTTTGAATTTCCTTGTGAAGTAAGCCAACACTTCACCTTCACTTTCTTCCTCATCATCATCATCATCCTTACTGGATGATTCTTTCTCTTCTCTTATCTTCAAGTATCTCATAGCTTTGAAAGCTGCCTCCTTTGATAGCTTTGATGTTAAGGAGCTTTCAGTTGACTTTATTCTCATCTCATATGCAATGAGATTGCATTGGAGATCATGCAGTGACATAGAATTAAGATCTCTACTCTCCTCTATGGCTGCCACCTTTGAGGCAAACCTCTCAGGTAGAATTCTTAGAATTCTCTTCACAATAGATTAGTCCTTGTTCTTCCCATGACTTCTAAGGTCGTTTACAGCATCAATAACCTTGGTGAAGAACTCTTGGACTGTCTCATTCTTCTACATTTTGAGGGATTCATATCTCTCCTTGAAAACTTGAAGTTTGGCTCCTTCATTCTGCCATCACCTTCATAGACCTTCTGCAATTTGTCCCATATCTCCTTAGCAAATTTGTAGTCCATAACTTTAGCATATTCAGCATTTGTCAATGCTAAAATGATGACATTTAAGGCCTTTCCATTGATCTCAAACTGTCTTAATTCCTCTGGGGTTGGATATTTACCTTCGTTTGTAGACTCAAAACCCTCCTATACAGATTTCACCACCTTTATGCCCATGGTTGCAAATACCACCTGCATTCTCACTCTCCACATATGGTAGTTGGTTCCATTAAAGATTGGAACTTTCTTGCTGTAAGTAGTGCTGGTGCTGGTACTGGTATCCATTTCTCAGTATGCTAAACAAGTTAAAACTTCTGAAACCCTTCAAACTAGTACACCAAACTGTTAAAATTCAAACTGGTGAACCAGGATTTGATACCAATTGAAATTACCAACTTCACCTTAAGATCTACTAGTTTGTGATATTGAGAGGGGGGGTGAATCAGTATCACACCCCTTAAAAAAAACTCTGATAACTTAAGCCAAAATGAATTCTTTCCAGATTCAACTAAGGTAGATCTATTGTTACCTACTGATCATAATAGTCCCCAAAGTTACCTTTCAGACACCTTGCCTATTAGACGAATCGGTTGTTCTTGACTAGGTCTTCTTTTAGGTTATGGGTTTGATGATTCTTTAGCTATGTTCACAATTCAATTCAAAACACAGAATGTAAATTTAAAGCAAGGACACAAGAGATTTACGTGGTTCCATCAATGTGACATACTCCACAGTGGTAGGGATTACAATGGATGTCTTAATCTTTTACTCCTTTCACTATTACAAATACAAAGCAATCACAATACAAAGAGTGTCACTTATTGTGTCTACCCTTCTTCTAGCTTGTGTTGCCTTTGTTTGATTTAAATAGGTTACTTCACTACAGCTTGGAAGATCACCAAAACACTCTCTAACCTCTCTTGAAGAAATCTGAAAATTCGTTGAGTTCTCTCAAATGCTTCACCGAATTTCTTCTTTAGGTTGTCTCACCCAACTCCTGGTCTCACCCGTCTTCTACTCTCATGTCTCACCTGGTCTCACACCTCACTTGGTCTCACTAGATCTCACGTTTCACTTGCTCCAGGTCTGGTCTTGATCTGTTCTCACGTTTCTAGGTCTGGTCTTGATCTACTCTCACGTTTCTAGGTTTGGTCTTGATTTGCTCTCACGTTTCTAGGTCTGGTCTTGATCTGCTCTCACATTTCCAGGTCTGGTTTCACTGTCGAACATTTCTGGTCTGCTCACACTATTTTTCGGGTGGTTATTTTTCTTTTAAAGAGATAAGTCTTGGTTTATATACTCCCTTCTATGAAAACCCTAGTAGGGCTTACTGTAGCTACGGTGGATTTCCTTTCTTGCCCCTCCATATGGCTTCATATTATTGTTCCATTCAAAATTCAGCATTATCCTCCTTCTTAATTTATTTTTCTTGCCCTTTTCTTTCTACTAAAAACTCATCCCTTGAATGCTTGAATGAGCCACTTCTACTTGCACACTTAAATCAGGTTGACAACAATTACAACCCATACAAGGCTATGGGAACAACATAGTGACTTTATACAATGACTTTATAAAAGCATAATGTCCCCTTTACAACTCATACAGTTCTTTTGAGTCTTGCATAATATCATCTTTTTGAGTGAGTTAATTAGAATCTTTTGCCTAACTACTTTTGGTCTTTATTGGATTATAAAACACTAGCCATCATCTTAATTAGCTGTTCTCTTGGCACACTCTCAACCAGTGCTTTAAGAATTTAAGCTAGAGTCTTGATAGCTACAGAAGCAGGTCTTACAATGTTGATTCCTAAATTAATAACTCCTTTAGTAGTGCAAAATTTAAGATTTTATTCCTTAAGTCAAGATTCTTTTCACAAAATTATTCATAAATAGTTTTTACCCTTAGAGGATTATAATAAGATGTAATCCCCATTTAAGGAACAATATTTTAAACCAATTGAGAAATTTAACCTTATCATCAGGAGATTAATATGAAGAAACCAACCAGATTTCTTTTGTGAGTTTTTGTAGAATAAAGATCACTCTTAAGCTTTAATACTACTAAAATAATTGAAAGTTTTAACCTTCCATTAGTTTTTTAATTTTTTATAAGCTAGCAAATCACTTTGCCATTCATCTATCTAGAAAGATGATCCTTTTGATTTTAAATTTTGCCTATGCCCAATCTTTGGTAGATCCTTAACTAGTGCCTTGTTCAATTGGTTCAATGATCACTGGTCTTGTCTCAAAAAGAATTTGCTGATAATAATAGTAATCCTTCAAAGTGGTATAATGATATATGTTATCTTTTAAATAGAATCTTACAATCTCATAAGGTAGAAGTTAGGCATAGTTGGGTTGGAGACAAGAAGTCTATACAAACTTTGGGATAAAAGATTATGTAAGCTTTTTATTCCTTATTTAATTGTCACTCATAAGTGTCATTTGATAAAGGATCTAATTCCTTGTTATTTTAACTTAATGAACTAGAATCATCCTCAGCAAGTGAAATAACTGACTTTGAAGGACTCATTTACACAAAATAATGGTGAAATTAATTTTTTTATTCATACAAAACATTATATTCATTGGACCAAGCATGTTTGCACACCTTTTATACTTTAAATCCTTTGAATTCCATCAAGTAAATGAGTCATTAATCTTAATTAGCTTTCCTTATAGGTATTGAATGGTTTAATTCCTAAACAATGAGTCCACTTTATTTTTTGACAACAATACTTTTCTTTTCGTTGCTAGGGCTCATTACCACAAAATGATCTCATAATTAACTTTTATTCTAACAACAAACATTATATTCATTGCAACAAGCTTGTTTGTACATTTATGATGCTCTAAATCCATTGAATTCCATCAAATATAGGTGTGATTGGTCTATATTAACTTCTATTATACTAATTGAGTGTTTTAATTGCTAAATAATGAGACTATTTCTTCTTTTCTAACTAATAAGGTTCCTTCCATCATTATAAGAATTCCTTTACACAAAATTATAATGAAATTAACTTTTGTGTCAATATAAAATAAGCACATTTGAGTGAACACATTGAATTCCATCAAGCAATTGAGTCATTAATCTTGATCAACTTTCTTTACAAGTATAAAATAGTTTTATTCTTAAACAATGACATTGCTTCTTCATTTTCTAATAACAATGCTTCTCTTTTCATTGTAAGGGCTCATTTCCACAAAATGATCTCATAATTAACTTTTGTGTCTACAACAAACATTATATTTAGTGCAACAAGCTCATTTGTACATCTTTTGTGCTCTAAATTGATTGAATTTCATTAAAAAAAAATGTTTGATTGATCTTGATTAGCTTTTCTCATATGTATTGAGTGTTTGGTGCTTTGAACCTTTGAATTCCATCAAGTAAATGAGTCATTGATCTTTATAAGCTATCCTTATAAGTATTGAATGGTTTAATTCCTAAAGAATAAGGCTATCTCTTCATTTTTGATAACAAGACTTCCCTTTTTGTAACAAAGACACATTAGCTTTTAGGTCAACAACAAACATTGTATTCCTTATAACAACCTCATTTCTTCATTTTTTGTGCCTTAAATCCATTGATGTCCATCAATAAAATGTGTGATTGGTCTAGATTACCATTTTTGTTATACATGAGGGTGTCTCAATTACTAAATAATGAGATAATCTCTTTACTTCTAACTAACAAGGGTCATTAAATATCTATAAGAAATGCTAATCAAGATCAATCTAACCCTTTTATGTAGGAATTCAATTAGTTTAGAGTACCAAAGTTGTATAGATGTGCTTGTTGCAATGAATATAATGATTATGGACATCCTTGTGGGCAAAAAATGATGAGATGATCACCAAGTTTAGGAAATTAAACCATTTAATACCTATAAGGAAATCTAATCAAGATCAATGACTCATTCATTTTATGGAATTCAATGGATTTAGAGTACTAAATATGTACAAATGAGCTGGTTGCAATGAATATAATGTTTTTTGCTAACACAAATGATAATTACAAAGGAATGAGCCTTGTTTGTTAGAAATGAAAAGATAATCTCATTATTTGGTAACTGAATTACCCAATATGTATAAGAAAAGATAATTTAGACCAATCACACCCCATTTTTGATGGAATTCAATGCATTTAGAGTACCAATGTTGTACAAATGAGCTTATTGCAATGAAAGGAGATCATTTTGTGTGAATAAGTCCTTGTAAAGAAAGGAGAAGACTTCTTATCAACAAATGGAAAGGAGGTCTTATTGTTCAAGAATTAAACCATTTCACACTTGTAAGGAGAACTAATCAAGATCTATGAGTCCTTTGCTTGATGGAATTTGATGGAAGTACCAAAGGTTTACAATCATGCTTATTGTAATGAATATAGTGTTTTCTGTTGATACAAAATGATGTGAATCCTAATAAACATGGCTTAGGAATCCAACATAGTTGAGGAATTAGATAAGAACCTAAGAAAGATAAATCATATTTAAATCATGCAAGACCTAGACCCAATGTTCAAGAACATAAACTTAGGGTATAAGGAAGGGTATATATGCCATACTCTAGCAAAGAAGGGACTTAAGAGTGACAAGAAGAGTTAGTTCTTGATAAGTTCTTTAGTTTTTCAAATAAATCAAAGGAGAAAATTTTCACTAATGTTATGCTCCTTTAAACAATAAAATCAAGCTTATTTATAGGCTTAATACATATAATAATAGCTAATTAGTCCAATCACACCTTTAGTTGATGCAATTAAATGGATTTGGATTACTAATGACATAGAAATGAGCCTCATATAATCAATACAATGCTTATTGTTGACAAAAAGTTAATTTTGAGATCATTTTGTGTGAATGAGTCCTTACAACGAAAAGGGAAGCCATATTGTTAAAAAAATGAAGAGGTTTTCTCATTGTATGAGAATTAAACCATTTAATATTTGTAATGAAAGCTAATCAAGATCAATGACTCATTTACATGATAGAATTCAATGGGTTTAAAGTACTAAAGGTGTGCAAATGTGCTTGTTCCTAATAATATAATATCTTTCTGATGACACAAAAGTTAATGTCACCATCATTTCATGTAAATGAGTCCTTGCAACAAAGGACCCTTGTTAGTTTCTAGAATAATGATGTCTTCTCTTCATTTCTAGCTAACAAGGCTTTTTCCTTTGATACATGGACTTATTTACACAAAATGATTGTGAAATTAAATTTTGTGCAACATAAAACATCCTATTCAATGGAACAAACATATTAGTACTCATTTAGTACTTTGAATCCACTAAATTCCATCAAGCTAATGAGTCATTGATCTTGATTCACTTTTGATGGAAGCCATATTGTACTAGCTTAAATCAACAAGGGAGTTGATGCTTTGCAAAACCTTGGAGGACCAATGACAAGGGTAAGGTCAAAGAAAATAAAGGAAGCTCTCAACAACTTGTTATGCAACATTTACTATCAGGAAGTTGCTAGGTACGAGTTAAGGATAATGAAGGCTTCACCAAGGCTTGCAAATGTGTCATCTGTGGAGGAATTTGAGAACCATGGCCTTGGGAAGGAAGTTGGATTTGGGAGCTTATGTTTGGGCTTTTAAATGGATTATTTTCATAGGTTATATTATTATGTAGTGGGTTGAATGAATTTCCTTAATAGGCCCATCTTATTAGCTAGGGTTTTTGGGGGATTAGCATATATAAAGGGCAGAAAGGGTGGCTAGAGGTGAACTCGATTTTTTCATGAATGTATAAGCTATTTTCTCTGATTCTTTGAGAACTAATTCTGAACTTTCATACTTGAGTGTGTTGGTTCAATAGACTCATCTTCTTCAATGTTGTTGTTGTTAGGAGTGGCGTCTGAATCTTATAGTTCTGGTTCTTGGTTATTTATAATCATTGGGTCAAAACTCCAAATCCCTTAACCTTTGTTAGAATGATCCTATACCAACATTGGTGTTGGGTTCTGTTTACATATAATTAGAGTT
Source organism: Rhizophora apiculata (assembly GCA_037832385.1). NCBI lineage: Eukaryota > Viridiplantae > Streptophyta > Magnoliopsida > Malpighiales > Rhizophoraceae > Rhizophora > Rhizophora apiculata. The sequence continues at coordinate 7,200,811 of CM075425.1, forward strand.
CGTATCATTTGGTATCAAAGCCTGGGCTCTAACTTAGGTTAGTTATGCTTTTGTTATCATCTATTTCATGTATTCTTCATTGTTGGTTGAATAATAAAAAAAAAAAACAAAAAAAAATCATGTATTTCTTGGGTTTCCTTTCTGATATTTGTTTCTTCTACATAAATACCCATTAGTTAACCAAAAAAAAAAAAAATCATGTATTTCTTAGGTTGCCTTTTTGCTATTCGTTCCTTCTATAGAAATACCCATTAGTTAAAAAAAAAAAAAAACCCAGCTTCATTGTTCAATTGGTCATTTACTCAATTATAATCGATAATTGATTATTGTCCAATTACACTGCTCATATCATTGAATTCCTTGACATTCTGTTTGCTTTATTACCCATCTTCTTGATCATGTCACTTCTCTAAAGTGGTAGGTCTAGGATCGATATATTCAAGTTTTGTTTGTTCTGAATTTAGTTTCCTTGAAACTATTGAAAGAGCTCTTAAAGTCTTTCAATTCATTGTGTGAAACACGAGAGTTGAGGACTACTATAGTTGAGTGGAGAGCAAACATGCAAGGGAGTGAGTTTTGTGAGGTATATTCTTTATTTACTAACAATCTTGCATATCCAATGTCTAATGCTAAAGAAGGCAGTTTCCCACATGGAGAGGAGGAAGTAATTGTTCCAGATTTCAAATTGCTTATGAAATCCTTAGAGTAAAAGGTTGATAAGATTGACCAAATGTTTTGGGAAGTTCAAGACAGGATGGATAAAATAGAAGGGGAATCGAGTGTCAATCCTAAAAGGCCACCTGGGAGGGTCATGAAGGAGCAATTTGAACATGACTTTGGTGAAGATGGTGACGATTATTATTATGACAGTGATAATGCTTGTAGAAACTTCAGAGGTGGATTTAGAGGAGGACGTGGTAATAGGAATGACAGAGGAGTAAGAGGCAATGGAAATGTTTATAATAGGTACAATGAAGGTTGGGATAACAGAAATAGAGTGGAGGAATGAGTAGACAAAAATCTTAGTAGTATTAAAATGAAAATACCTTCTTTCCAAGGGAAAACTAACCTTGATGTCTATTTGGATTGGGAACGAAAGGTAGAATTAATATATGAGTGCCACAACTTCTCTGAGGAGAAGAAGGTGAAGTTAGCTATGGAAAAGTTCACTGATTATGTTATAGTATGGTGGGATCAACAAGTTACCACTAGGAGAAGAAATTTTGAGAGAACTATCAAAACTTGGAATGAGTTGAAGACTGTGATGAGAAAGAGATTTGTTCTCAGCACTTATTATAGGGATTTGTATAACAAGTTACAGAGCCTTACACAAGGTTCCAATAGTGTGGAAGAGTACCATAAGGAGATGGAAATTGCTATGGTTAGGGTAAATGTAATGTAGGATAGAGAGGCAACCATGGCTGAGTTCCTCTAAGGGTTGAATAGAAGCATAGCTGATGTGGTAGAATTACAACACTATGTAGAGCTTGAAGACATGGTACATATTGCCATGAAAGTTGAGAGGCAACTTAAGGGAAGGAGCACTTCTAGAAATAATCAGAACTTAGGTTCATCTATTTGGAAGTCGAATTGGGGGAAGAAGGAAGAGAAGATGACTTCTATGCTTAAAACCAATTCACATAGACCCAAGACTAGTGGGGGCAACTTGGAAAGGGGCAAATTTGAAGAAAAACTTGAGGGCACCCAAGGAAAAACTAGAGACATCAAATGCTTTAGATGTCTGGGTATGGGTCATGTGGCTTCACAATGTCCTAACAAGAGAACCATGTACCTTAAGGAGAATGGTGATTATGTGTCTAGCAGTGATGAAGACCAAATGTTGCCACTAGAGGATGCTAGTGATGTTGATGAAGGGATAGAGTATCCAGAGCATGGTGGGAGGCTTTTAATAGTAAGGAGAGCCCTTAGTGTGCAGGTTAAGGAGGAGGATGATGTTGAGATGCAGCAGGAAAATATTTTCCATACTTGATGTTTGGTTCAAGATAGACTCTGTTACTTGATCATCGATAGAGGTAATTGCACTAATGTAACGAGTACAGAGTTGGTGGAAAAATTGAACTTGCCTACAACCAAACATCCTAGGCCATATAATTTGTAATGGTTGAATGAAAGTGGAGTGGTAAAAGTGACTAAACAAGTTGTGGTTCCATTTTCCATTGGTAGATATAAGGATGAGTTGTTTTATGATGTTGTACCTATGCAGGCCAGGCATTTGTTATTGGGCCATCCTTGGCAATTTGATCGAAAAATTTTGCATGACGGTTACAAGAACCGTTATTCTTTCACCATGGATGGAAAACCATTTACACTTGTTCCATTGACTCCAAAATAGGTGTATGAAGACCAAGTGAGACTTTATGAAAGTGAGCAAAAGAGGAGGAGCGAAAAGAAAGAGAAAGTTGAGAGAAAAGAAAGTAAAGGAGAGAAAAACAAGGTAAACGCATTTGAGAGTGCTAAGTACAAGAGTGGTCAAGTTCACAAGAGTAAAGATGAAAGAAAACAAGTGAGTGTGTTTGCAAAAGGAGTAGATGTTAAGGTTGCCTTCCAAGCTAGGCAACAAATGATCTTAATCCTTTACAAGGAGTCGTATTTCTCTAACACTAACCTTGATTCATCTTTGCCTAGTGCTATTTCATCTTTGTTGTAGGATTATAATGATGTATTCCCTAAAGAGATCCCAGATGGTTTACCACCAAGGAGAGGGATTGAACATCACATTGATCTCATTCTTGGAGCTCCCATTCCCAATAAGCCAACGTATAGAAGTAATTCTGAGGAGATAAAGGAGCTTCAGAGGTAAGTTGATGAGTTGATGAGGAAGGGACATGTAAGGGAGAGCATGAGTCCATGTGCAGTGCCAGTGTTGCTTGTGCTAAAGAAAGATGGATCTTAGAGGATGTGTGTCGATTGGAGAGTTATCAACAAAATAACAATTAGGTATCGACATCCTATACCCAGGCTCGATGATATGCCAGATGAATTACATGGTGCTTGTTGCTTCTCTAAAATTAACCTTAAGAGTGGGTATCATCAAATTAGGATGAGGAAGGAGATGAATGGAAAACTGCATTCAAGACCAAGCATGGTTTGTATGAATGGTTAGTTATGCTCTTCAGTTTGACTAATGCACTTGGTACTTTTATGAGATTAATGAATCATGTTTTGAGACCTTTCTTACGAAAGTTTGTTGTGGCTTATTTTGATGACATATTAGTATATAGTAGGAATTTAGAAGAGCATGTTGAACATTTACATTATGTGCTTGATGTTTTGAGGAAAGAGGAATTGTATGCCAATTTGAAGAAATGCAATTTTTGCAAGGATCATGTCATTTTCTTGGGTTATGTTGTGTTTGCTCATGGCATAGAGGTTGATAAAGAAAAGATTAAGGCAATTTAAGAATGGCTTACACCTAAGAGTGTGAGTAATGTGAGGAGTTTTCATGGTTTTGGCTAGCTTTTATAGGAGGTTCATTAAGGATTTTAGTACCATAGCTGCACCATTGATTGAGGTGATTAAAAAGAGTGTGGGTTTCAAGTGGAGTAAGAAACAACAAGATGCCTTTGATTTGCTTAAATCTAAGTTGTGTAATGCACCACTTCTTGCTTTGCCTGATTTTTCTAAGATCTTTGAAATTTAATGTGATGCATTGGGCATTGGGATTAGGGGAGTTCTCATGCAAGAGAAACGACCTATTGCATTCTTTAGTGAGAAGTTGAGTGAGGCAACATTGAATTATCCAACTTATGATAAAGAAATGTATGCACTTGTTAGGACTTTAGAAACATGGCAGCATTACCTTTGGCCTAAGGAGTTTGTAATTCATACTGATCATGAGTCTTTAAAATACTTGAAGTGGCAAGGTAAGTTGAATAGGAGACATATAAAATGGGTTGAGTTTATTGAAACTTTTCCTTATGTAATTCAATACAAATCAAGTAAGGAAAATGTTGTTGCCGATGCATTGTCACGTAGGTACACATTGATTAGCACTTTGAGCATTAAGTTGTTGGGGTTTGAGCACATTATCGATTTGTACGCTAATGATGCTGACTTTAGTAACGTATATGTTACATATGAGAAAGCTACCTTTGGTAAGTTCTATAGACATGAGGGGTATATGTTTAGAGTAAATAAGTTTTGTATTCCTCAAGGGTCTATGAGAGCATTACTTGTGAGAGAAGCTCATGGGGGTGGTTTAATGGGACACTTTGGCATTCAAAAGACTTTTGATGTTTTAAATGAACATTTCTTTTGGCCACATATGAAAAGGGATGTTGAAAGAGTCTATGCCAAGTGTATTACCTGTAGACAAGCTAAGTTTAGGGTTTTACCCTATGGTAAGTATATGCCCTTCAAAATTCCTTGTGAACCTTGGACCAACATTTCTATGGATTTTATTCTTAGGTTACCTAGGTCCAAGAAGGGTTGAGATTGTATTTTTGTTGTAATTGACAGGTTTTCAAAGATGGCACATTTCATTGCTTGCACCAAAACAGATGATGCCACACACATTATAGACTTATTTTTTAGAGAGATTGTTTGCCTACATGGAGTGCCAAAGAGTATTGTATCAGATTGTGATGCAAAATTTTTGAGCCATTTTTGGAAGACATTGTGGGGTAAGCTTGGAACAAGGTTGTTGTTTTCTACAACTTGCCATCCACCAACTGATGGACAGACTGAGGTAGTAAATCGAACTCTTGGTACATTGTTGTGTGTTGTTATTGGTAAGAACTCCAGAACCTGGGAAGAATGTTTGCCTTTTATGGAGTTTGCCTATAATCGTCTTGTTCATAGTGCTATAGGTTATTCTCCTTTTGAGCTTGTTTATAGTTTTAATTCATTATCTCCTTTGGATTTAGTACCATTGCCTATATAGGATAGGGTTAATTTAGATGGGAAAAAGAAGGCTGAAGTGGTTAGACAACTTTAGGAGAAAGCTAGGCTTAACATTGAGAGAAAAACCAAACAATATGAAACACAAGCCAACAAAGGTCGTAGGCATATCACTTTTGAACCTGGTGATTGGGTTTGGGTACATTTGTGGAAGGAGAGATTTTCTATGCAAAGGAAATCAAAGTTGCAACCAAAGGGAGATGGTCCTTTTCAAGTGGTGGCAAGAGTCAATGATAATGCATATAAACTTGACTTGCCAGGTGAGTATAATGTGAGTGCAACATTTAATGTTTTTGACCTTTCTTCTTTTCTCTTTGATGATGTAGGTGCTGATTTGAGGACAAATCATTTTGAGGAGAGTGGGAATGATGAAAGCCATATTATACCAACTTAAATCAACAAGGGAGTTGATGCTTTGCAAAACCTTGGAGGACCAATGACAAGGGCAAGGTCAAAGAAAATAAAGGAAGCTCTCAATAACTTGTTATGCGACATTTACTCTCAGGAAGTTGCTAGGTATGAGTTGAGGATGATGGAGGCTTCACCAGGGCTTGCAAATGTGTCATCTGTGGAGGAATTTGAGAACCATGGCCTTGGGAAGGAAGTTGGGTTTGGGAGCCCATGTTTGGGCATTTAAATGGATTATTTTCATAGGTTATATTATTATGTAGTGGGTTGAATGAATTTCCTTAATAAGCCCATCTTATTAGCTAGGGTTTTGGGGGGTTTGCACATAAAAAGGGTAGAAAGGGTGACTGGAGGAAACCTAATTTTTTCATGAATGTATGAGCTATTTTCTCTAGTTCTTTGAAAACTAATTCTGAACTTTCATACTTGAGTGTGTTGGTTCAATAGACTTATCTTCTTCAACGTTGCTATTATTAGGAGTGGCATCTGAATCTTATAGTTCTAGTTCTTGGTTGTTTATAATCATTGAGTTAGAACTCCAAATCCCTTAACTTTTGTTAGAACAATCTTATACCAACATTAGTGTTGGGTTCCGTTTACATATAATTGGAGTTTGTATCAGTCATTGACCGTTATTAGCTTCCTTATAGGTACTGAGTGGTTTAATTCCTAAACAATGAGATTGCCTTGTCAATTTTTCATAACAAGACTTCTCTTTTCATTGGGAGGACAAATTTACACAAAATGATGGAAAAATTAACATTTGTACATCTTTGGCACTCTAAATTCATTAAATTTCATAAAAAAATAAGGGTGTATTTGGTCTAGATTACCTTTTAAAATATGTATTAAGTGTTTCAATTCCTGAATTAGATCATCTCTTCATTTCTAGCTAACAAGGCTCCTTCCTTCATTGCAAGGACTCATTCACACAAAATGATTTGAAAACTGACTTTTGTGTTCACAATAAGCAATATATTTATTGTGACAAGCTAGTTTATACTCCTTTGGTACACTAAATCTATCGAATTCCATCAAGTAAAATGAGTAATTGATCAATTACATGTATTGAATGGTTTAATTTTAATTATTATATTATCTATCTGGATTAACCTCAAAAGCCAATTTTTCATAACAAGAATTTTCTTATCTTTGGAAGGACAAATTTACACAAAATAATGATGAAATTAAGATTTGTGTCCATGCAAAACATTATACTCAAAGCAAAAGGGTTGTTTGTGAATCTTTGGTAGTCTATATCCATTGAATTTCATCAAAAATTGGTGTGATTCTCTAGATTACCATTTTTATTCATATTTTGTGTGATTGAGTGCTTGCAATGAAAAAAGAATCTTTGTTAGTTAAAAATGGAGAGATGTTCTCATTATTCAGGAATTAAAGCACTCAATACGTATAAGCATGTTTATGTCTTCGTAAAATGTTACTTTCATTGGAACAAAGCATGTTTGCACACCTTTCCTTATAACTATTAAATGGTTTAATTCTTAAATAATGAGACTGTCTATTCAATTTTTCATAAGAAAATTTCTCATTTTATTTGAAGGACAAATTTACACTAAATGATGATGAAATCAACATTTGTATTTACATAAAACATTATATTCATTGCTACAAGCTCATTTGTACATTTTTGGTACTCTAAATGCATTGAATTTTATAAAAAAAAAAAAAAGGGTGTGATTGGTGTAGATTACCTTTTCAAATATGTATTTGGTGTTTCAATTCCTAAATTAGACAATCTCTTCATTTCAAGCTAACAAGGCTCCTTCTTATTTTTGCAAGGGCTCATTTAGACAAAATGATCTCATAATTAACTTTTGTGTCAACAACAAACATTATATTTAATGCAATAAGGTTGTTTATAAAAAAAAAAAAAGGGTGTGATTAGTGTAGATTACCTTTTCAAATATGTATTTGGTGTTTCGATTCCTAAATTAAACAATCTCTTCATTTCAAGCTAACAAGGCTCCTTCTTATTTTTGCATGGGCTCATTTAAACAAAATGATCTCATAATTAACTTTTGTGTCAACAACAAACATTATATTCAATGCAATAAGGTTGTTTGTACAACTTTGGCTTACTAAATCCATTGAATTCCATCAAAAAATGGTGTGATTGGTTTAAAGTACCATTTCTTATACATATTTTGTGTAAATGAGTGTGTTCAACAAAAGAAGGAGCTTTATTAGTTAGAAATGAAGAGTTAGTCTCATTATTTAGGAAACAAAACATCAATACATATAAGCATGTTTGTGTCTACACAAAACCTTATAACCATGCTTGTTTGAACAACTTTGGTACTCTGTACCCATTGAATTCCATCATGTAAAATGAGTCATTGATCTTTATTAGTTTTCTTAACAAGTATTGATTGGTTTAATTCTTAAGCAATGAAACTGCATCTTCAATTTTTCATAACAAGACTTTTTTTATCATTGCAAGGGCAAATTTACTAAAAATGATGATCAAATTAACAATTTTGTCTACTCAAAATAATATATTTTTATTGCAACGAGCTAGTTTGTAAATCTTTCGTACTTTAAATTCATTAAATTTCCACAAAAAAGAAAAGTGTGATTCATCTATATTACCTTTTCAAACACATATTTAAGGTTTCAATTATAGAATGAGATAATCACTTCATTTCCAGCTAATAAGGCTCCTTCCCTCATTGCAAGGACTCATTCACACAAAATGATCAAGTAATTAATTTTTGTGTCCATAACAAACATTATATTTAATGCAACAAGCTCATTTGTACATCTTTGGTACATTAAATCCATTGAATTCCATTAAAAAATGGTCTAATTGGTCTAGATGATAATTTCTTATACATATTTTGTGTAAATGAGTGGAAGAAGGAGCTTTGTTAGTTAACAATGAAGAGACAATCTCATTATTTAAGAATTGAAATACTTAATACATGTAAACATGTTTGTGCCAACACAAAACATTATAATCATTGGAACAAGCACATTTGCACACCTTTGGTACCCATTGAATTCCATTAAGTAAAATGAATATTTGATCTTTATTAGCTCTCCTTTCAAGTATTGAATGGTTTAATTCATAAACAATGAGATTGTCTCTTCAATTTTTCATATAAGACTTCACCTTTCATTAGAAGGACAAATTTACATAAAATGATAGTGAAATTAACGTTAGTGTCTATATAAAACATTATATTCATTGCAATAAGCTTGTTGGTACCTCTTGGGTCCTCTAAATCCATTGAATTTCATTAAAAAAAAAAAGTCTCATTGGTATAGATTACCTTTTTAGATACATATTTAGTGTTTCATTTCTTCAATGAGACTATCTCTTCATTTCTAACTAAGAAGGACCCTTTCATCATTACAAGGACTCATTCACATAAAAAGATCTCTTAATTAACTTTAGTGTCAACAACATACATTATATTCATTGCAATAGTCTCATTTATACATCCTTGATATACTAAATCCATTGAATTCTATTAAAAAATGGTGTGATTGGTCTAGATTACCATTTCTTATACATATTTTGTGTAAATGAGTGCTTTCTATAAAAGAAGTAGCTTTACTAGTTTGAAATGAAGAAACAATCCCATTATTCAGGAAATGAAACACTTAATATCTAAAAGCACATTTGTGTTTACACAAAACATTACAATCATTGGAACAAGCACACTTGCAAACTTTGGTACTCTGTACCCATTGAATTCATCAAGTAAAATGAGTGTTTGTTTTTTATTAGTTTTCCTTATAGGTATTAACTGGTTTGATTCTCAAACAATGAGACTATCTCTTCAAATCTACATGATATGACTTGACTTTTTATTGGAAGGACAAATTTATAGAAAATGACAGTGAAATTAACATCTATGTCAAGACAAAATATTATATTCATTGCAATAAGCTCATTTGTACATCTTTGGAAATCAAAATCCATTAAATTCCATCAAAAAATGGTGTGATTGGCTTATATTACCATTTCTTTTACATATTTTGTATAAATGAGTGCTTGCAACAAAAGAAGGAGCTTTGTTAGTTTGAAATGAAGAGATAGTCTCATTATCTAGGAATTGAAACACTAAATATATGTAAGCACATTTTTGTTTACAAAAAACATTATATTCATTGGAACAAGCACAATTGCACACCTTTGGTATTATATCCCCATTGAATTCCATCAAGTGAAATGATACATTAATTTTTATTAGTTTTCCTTATAGGGATTGAATGGTTTAATTTCTAAACAATGAGATTGACTTTCAATTTTTCATGACAAGACTTCATTGTTCATTGGAAGGACAAATTTACACAAAATGATTGTGAAATTAACATTTGTTTCCACGTAAAACATTATATTCATTGCAACAAGCTTGATTGTACCTCTTTGGTACTCCGAATCCATTGAATTTCATCAAGAAAAGGTATGATTGGTCTAGATTATCTTTTCAAACACATATTGAGAGTTTCATTTTCTAAATGAGACCATTTGTTAATTTCTGGCTAACAGGCCTCCTTCCTTCATTGCAAGGACTGATTCACACAATTAGATCTCATAATTAACTTTTGTTTCAATGGAAAATATTATATTCATTGCAACAAGCTCATTTGTATATCCTTGGTACACTAAATCCATTGAATTTTATTAAAAATGGTGTGATCGGTCTAGATTACCATTTCTTATGCATATTTTGTGTAAAGAGTGCTTGCAATGAAAAAAGGAGCTTTTTTAGCTAGAAATGAAGAGACAGTCTCATTATTTAGAAATTGTAACATTCAATTCATATAAGCAAGTTTATGTCCACTTAAAACATTATAATCATTAGAGCAATCACATTTGCATAACTTTGGTACTATGTACCTATTGAATTCCATCAAGTAAAATGAGTCATTGATCTTTATTAGTTTTCCTTATAGGTATTGAAAGGCCTAAAGCTTGAATAATGAGACAATCTCTTCAATTTTTCATGACAAGACTTACATTTCACTGGAAGGACTAAGTTACACAAAAGGATGGCAAGATTACCATTTTTGTCATCACAAAACATTATATTCATTGCAATAAGGTTATTTGTACATCTTTGGTGCCCTAAATCCATTGAATTCCATCAAAAAAAAATGGTGTTGCTGGCCAAGATTACAATTTCTCTTAAACATTTTGTGTAAATAAGTGCTTACAATGAAAGTACAAGCTTTGTTAGTTTACAATGAAGTGTCAATCTCATTATTCAAGAATTGAAACGCTTAATATGTATAAACACATTTGTGTCTACACAAACATTGTAATCATTAAAACAAGCATGTTTGAATAACTTTGGTAATCTATACCCATTGAATTCCATCAAGTAAATTGAATCACTGATCTTAGTTAGCTTTCTTTATAGATATTGAATGGTTTATTCCTGAAGAACAAGATAATCTCATCAATTTTTCAATACAAGGCTCCAATTTTCACTGGAAGAAAAAATTTACATGATGGTAAAATTAGCTTATTTATGCATCCTTGGTACCTTAAATCCATTAAATTTCATCATTCAAATATGTATTAAGAGTTGTATTTCCTGAATGAGACCATCTTTTTATTTCTACCTAACAAGGCTCCTTCCTTTGTTGTAAAGAGTCATTTACACAAAAAGCTCTTACAATTAATTTTAGGGTCAACAATATTATATTCCTTGCAACAAGCTCATTTTTACATCCTTCATTCACTAAATCCATTGAATCCCATAAAAAAAATTGTGTGATTGGCCTAGATTGCCCATCCATATACATATTTTGTGTAAATAAGTGATAACAACTAAGTTTTGCATAATATTTTGCCTTATACTTAATATTTTATGCATGTTTGATAGTCTAGATAATGTAATTTGATTGGCTTCCCACTTAGTTGTCCATATGTCCAATTATCCGAAAAATCTAGCAAAATTCAATTTTTGCGCAATTTACATACTTGATTATTTCTTATGTTACAGGAGGTTTCTTTTAACAAAACCAATTTCTATGGATAGCTAAAAGACTGAGCTATGACTTCCACCAAGAAACCATGTGCAAATTCTGAACCAATTGGACAAGGCAAAATATTGAACTCTGATCACAAGAAGGGTGCTAGACAGAGTAGATCAGCCACGCACTGCTTAGTTTTTTGGCCATATCTCATAAATGGTAAGGAGTTTAGCTGCCAAATTTAAGTCCTTAGAAAGCTAACTCAAAGAGCTACAACTCTTGTGGAGGAAACAGAAGAAGATAAGGCCATCTGAATTGAGTTATGCATGGGTGAAGTTCAGCAAAACTCCAAGGAGCTGGAAACTAGGCTAATTTGTATGTTTTGGGCCATGATACTCCACCATCCAAATTTAAGGTCTGGAATCATGTCCAAACCACTTGGGATTAATGTCCAACTTAAGGAATAATCCATTCTAGAAGGTAGGGAGATGAAGAGGCAAGCATGAATGGCCAAAGGAGCATTGAAGTGCAAGGAAGATAAAGAGGCAAGCATGAATGGCCAAAGGTGCAATTAAGTGCAAGGAAGATGAAGAGGCAAGTATGAACAGCCAAGGGAGCATTAAGAGTAAGGAAGATAAAGAGGGGTGAATGAACATAGATAAAGAGGAGGGGAAGGACAGATGGAAACAACTCATTCTTCTCATTTTTGCATTCCTTTTCCTTTGTTCCATGATTGTGTAAATCATTTTAACTCTAGGGTTCTTGAACTCATGTACCTAGAGATCAAGTTTTATCATTGAATGCATGCATTCTAGTTTTCTCATTCTAGCCTTATTCTCATTTGGTCACTTAATAGGATTCCTTAAGTGATAATATTGATTGGTTTTGGGTGAGTTGAGGAGTGTCTCGGGGGTTACTGATTAAAGACTTAAGTCATGCTTAGGATGAGATTAAGGGGCAGATTTTCTACTTAGGTTAGTAAACTCCGACGCTTAGGCTAGTTAGATTGCATGATAATTGTGCGATAGTGGGCTTTTCATGATTTATAGTTAGTCAAATCTAGGCAATCATCTAGAGATTTTAGGGAGTGCAGAGTCGTCTAGTGCAAGATCTTGACTAGGACTAGGGCTAACCAACTAGACATACATTCCTATATCCTTAGGAATCAAGGATAGGTCATCAAGGTTCAAGAATTACAGGAGTTAATCTCATATTATATAGTCAAAAAAATACATTGGTTCATTGGGAGACGACTAGGGTCTTGCCATTAACTACAAGCCTTCAGGCCACTCTAAAAGTTAATTTGACCGACGCGACAGTCAAATTTGTCAAATTTTGGCATCGTCGCCGGGAAACCAAAGTATGCTTATGATCTTTTCTTGATTATTTGTATACAATTAACCACTTTTGTAGGTGTTTTACTGCTGGTCACAACTAAAGAAAGGAGGGGAAGAACATCAATTTTGCTGTTGATTCTTTTTCTTCCTTTCGTTACCTCATGTGGCTTTCTACCAACATCTGACTAGCATAAGTTTTCTTTTGACTCTCCTTCTCACTTTCTACTCATTGATGTTATTTGATTCATGTTTGCGTTAGTTTATTTTCTGTTTATTCTATTAATTTAGCTTTAATTTGTCTATTTATTTTAGTTTTGATCAGTGTTGGTTATATTTTGCTAGTTTTGTTGCCATTCCTTCCAACTTTGTCTTGTTTCATTTTTTCGTTGTTGTCTATTCCATTTTTAGATTGGCTTGGCTACTCTTTACTATTTAAGGTTGTTTTAGTCAGTTGCAATTCTTGGTTGTTTGCTCTTGTTCTATTCAGCTCTGTTTTATCCTTGTTCCAACTTTATTTTTTATGGTTTGCATAGTCTATGTCTAGGTCGTCTAGCAATTTATTGTTTGATTTTGACCCAAAAATAGAACGAACATTGAGTAGATGTCATAGGACTACATGATCATCATCAGTTCCACCCACTTTATCTTTATCTAGATTCATCAAGGAAGAATATCAAGAACCGGAGCAAACTAGGGATAACAACATGGCTGGGAATAACGGAAATAATAATTGAACTTTAAAAGAGCTAGCAGCACCTGATATCAATTACCAATGTCTATGTATTTAGTTTCCGGGTGTTGAAGCTAACTTTGAACTTAAATTTGGACTCATTCATTTGTTGCCCAAATATCATGGCATTGCAGGTGAAGATCCTCATAAACATCTTAAGGAATTTCATATTGTTTGTCCGACAATGAGACTGCAAGGAATCTCTGAGGACCATGTCAAGATCTGAGCATTTCCATTTTCTTTGGAGGGAACTGCAAAAGATTGGCTTTATTATCTCCATCCTGAGGCCATCCGGAGTTGGAATGATATGAAGAAGGCCTTCATCGAAAAGTTCTTTCTTGCCTCATGTATTGCTGCCATCCAAAAAGAGATTTGCAGAATCCAACGGCTTAATGGCAAGACCCTCTATAAATACTGGGATCGGTTCAATAAGTTGTGTGTGAGCCATCCATTTCACTTGATATCAGAATAGCTTTTGATCCAGTACTTTTATGAAGGTCTACTTCCAATGGATTATAGCATGGTGGCACACTAGTGGATAAGACACCCCAGACCGCTTGAGTGTTGATTGAAAACATGGCAATGAATTCCCAACAATTCAACATGAGGGCCACAATTCCACCTCAAGGAGTACATGAAGTATCAGCCATATGTCAAGATCATCAAAGAGTGGAGCACCGTCTTGACGAACTTGCCTCACTTGTAAGGAGATTGCCTATAGATCAACAAAAACCAGGCCAAAGGGGCTCTTGACTTGCCCCTAGGAGCCAAGTTTGTGGTACTTGTGCAAGTTCAGGGCATCCTACTGCATCATGCCCAACATTGGCAGAGAAGTCACAAGATCAAGTCCTGGCAGCTGGAGGATATCAAGGAAGGCCATATCAACAGGAAGATTGGCCTCAATATGACCCATACTCAATCATATACAACCCAAGGTGGCATGATCATCCCAACCTTCAGTATGGGAACTTAAGATCGACATCATAAGAGCAACCAAGACAGCCACCTTGGAGATTTGGCCAAGGTCAGCACCAACAGCAACCACATGGCCAGACACATTAACGACCTGTACCTAGGTTCGAGTCATCTTTAGAGATATGATGAAGCAGCTAACGACTCACACCATGCAACTGGCTGATCAAATTATTCAATTCGAGCAGAAAACTGACTAAACCATCCAAGATCTGTGGACACAGATGACTTAACTAGCCACTTTGATGAATGCCCTTCAACAGCAAGTCTCCGGGAAATTGCCAAGCCAATCCATCCCCAATCCAAAGGGGGGTGTAAATAACGTCAAATTAAGGTCTAGAAAGGTGTTGGATGAGCAGCTAAGACCAGTGAAAGAGAAGGATGAAAAACAATCATTTGCTTCAAACCCGAACAAGACCCTGATGAGCCAGGAAGATCCAACCACCAAGGGAAAAGAGATAGTTGACCAATCCATTAAGCCACTCCTATTTCCTTAGAGAATGAAGTCTAAGAAAAAGGATGACATATTGGAAAAGGATAAGGAAGTGCTGGAGATGTTTCAAAACGTGGAAGTTATCATTCCACTTCTTGATGCAATCAAGCAAGTGCCGAGGTATGCTAAGTTTTTGAAAGAGCTGTGCACAAATAAGCGGAGGCTCCAAGGAAGGGAGAAGGTCAATATGGGACAGAATGTATTGGCTCTTATACAACCTCTACCACAAAAATGCAAGGATCCTAGTACTTTCACAATTCCCTACATTATTGGTAACCAAAAGTTTGATGAGGCCTTGTTGGATCTTGGATCTTTGATCAATGTTATGCCTCTTTTGATGTTTATTGAGCTAGATCTTGGACCATTGAAGGGAACAAAATTGGTTATCCAATTGGCTAATAGAAGTAATGCCTATCCACTCAGAATAGTCAAGGATGTTCTAGTCTAAGTCGCAAGTTGATCTTCCCTGCTAACTTTTACATTTTGAAAATGGAGGGTGAGACACAAAGTAGCCGTTCACCTTTTATTTTTGGTCGACTGTTCCTTAAAATGGCACAAACTAAAATTAATATGCACTCCAGGGTGTTATCAATGGAATTTGGTGACTCAATTATTCAATTTAACATTCTTGAAGCCATGAAACACCCATCAGAGGATCATTCATTATTCCATATCAAGCTCAATGAGGATTTGGTGGAGGAAGTGCAACTCAAGCTTGAGAAGGAATTCCTAAAGATAGCTCAATGTGATGACTCTCTAACTTGTGACATGACCCTTTTTGGGGGACAAGGAGCCCAAGAAGGTGCTGAATTTGAATAGAAGAAAGAAGTGCCACTTAGCCGAGAACAACTTGAAAGAAGTGGCAACAACAAAGTTCATCAATATAGCTTGGAAAGTGCACTCTCTCCCTCTCCTCCAATTCCTTGTCATAGTGCATAGCTTGGGAATGATGTATGCAACTTCTCTAATACATGTACACTTAGAGGAGTCCCTGAGAGGATAGAACAAGTGGCACACTTGGCAAAATAGCAAGGAATGGACAGATCAGAATTGAGAATAACAAAGGAGGCTCAATTAGAAATAATTGACAGCAAGTCAATCAGACTTCTTCCATCCATTGCACAACCTCCTGAGCTTGATTGAAAGCCTCTTCTAGAGCATCTAAGGTATGCATTCCTAGTTGAGAATAGCAAACTTCTAGTGATTATTGCTAGGAGCCTTGATGAGTTGCAGGAAGCTCAGTTGCTTAAAGTTTTACGGGAGCACAAGAAGGCTATTGGCTGGACACTCATGGACATTACGGAGATTAGTCCAGCAATTTGCATGCATAGAATTTTCCTTAAAGAAGGAGCCAAACCCATGAGGAAACCATAACAAAGACTCAACCCACTTATTCTTGATGTTTTGAAGAAAGAAATGTCTAAATTGCTCTGAGCTATAATTTTTTATCCAATCTTGGATAGTGATTGGGTGAGTCCAGTCCAAGTGGTACCTAAGAAATCTGGAGTTACAATAGTTAAGACTAAGAATAATGAATTGTTGCCAACTTGTGTGCAAAATTCTTGGCAAATGTGTATAGACTACTGGCGACTCAACCAAGCAACATGGAAGGATCACTATCCTTTACCTTTTATTGATCAAATCCTTGAAAGATTGTCCAGGAAATCTCACATTTGTTTTTTGGATGGTTTTATGGGATACTTTCAAATTCACATCGCCCCTGAGGATCAAGAGAAGACTACTTTCATATGTCCTCTTGGCACTTATGCCTACTGAAGGATGCTATTTGGGTTGTGTAATGCTCCAGGCACTTTTCAATGTTGTATGGTAAGTAAGTATTTTCTTTGATTTTTTGGAGGAAGGCATGGAAGCTTTTAAGGATGACTTCATCATCTATGGCTCCTCTTTTGATGAATGTTTAGAAAGACTATCTTGAGTTCTTAAGAGGTGCATAGAAACTAACTTGGTCCTTAATTATGAAAAATGTCACTTTATGGTTGAGCAAAGAATTGTCTTAGGACATGTAGTTTCGAAGGATGGAATTAAAGTTGATCCGGCAAAAGTTGAAGTTATTTCTCGTTTATCTTACCCTGCGTGTGTGTGGGAAGTTCAATCTTTTCTTGGTCATGCAAGGTTTTATCCGAGATTTATAAGGAATTTTAGCAAGATAGCCCTCCCATTGACCAACCTTCTGAAGGTGACCATGGAGTTTAAGTTTGACAAGGATTGCTTTGAAGCTTTCGACCAACTCAAGCATGCCTTGACCACTGCACCGATTATGCAAGACCCGGATTGCTGTCAGCCATTTAAGTTAATGTGTGATGCATCTAACAATGCAGGGGGAGCTATTTTGGCATAGAGATTTAATGGGCAGCCATGAGTCATCCATTATGCATCCGGCACACTTGATACCACTCAATCTAACTATACCACAATAGAGAAGGAGATTTTTGCTATTGTTTTTGCTCTTGACAAGTTTAGATCTTATTCACTTGATTCTAAAGTTATAGTTTTCTTTGATATGTAGTGCTTAAATACCTCTTGAAAAAGCCTGACATGAAGCCACAACTGATCCAATGGATGTTATTACTCCAAGAGTTCGATTTTGAGGTTAAGGACAAAAGCGGAGTTAACAATTTGGTGCTTGATCATCTCAGCCGATTTGAAGGGATCTAAAACCCCTTCCCATTCAAGATGACTTCCCAGATGAGCACCTCTTGCAAATCCATGGTATGTCTCGACATCAACACACTCCTTGGTATGCTGATTTAACTTCCTAGTTGCTGGGGTGATTCCCTTTGATTTTTCTAAGCATTGAACAAACAAACTTCGAAGTGAGTCCAAATATTATGTTTGGGATGATCCTTACCTTTGGAAAATTTGTAGTGATAACATCATTAGGAGATGTGTGCTTGAGCATGAGCATGGGTCTATCTTGACGTTCTATCATTCTAGCGCATGTGGTGGCCATTTTGGTTCTTTTAGAACAACTAAGAAAGTGCTAGATTCAGGTCTTTATTGGCCAACTCTATTTCACAATGCCTACGTTTTTTGTAAAACATGTGACTAATGTCAACGAATTGGGAATTTATCATGTAGGCAAGGGATGACCCAACAACCATTGTTATTCTGTGAAGTTTTTGATGTTTAGGGTATAGACTTTATGGGACCATTCCTAATTTCATTTGGTTATATTTACATTCTTTTAAAGGTTGATTATGTTTCTAAGTGGGTAGAAGCTAAGGCTACTTGAACTGATGATGCCAAAGTAATGGCAAGCTTTATCCATTCACAGATTATTTGTAGGTTTGGAGTTCCACAAGCTATCATCTCAGATCAAGGATCCCATTTTTGTAACCAAAAAATAGAAGCCTTTATGAAAAAATATGGTGTAGTCTACAAGATCTCCACCCTGTATCAACCACAAATATATGGCCAAGCTGAGGTCTCTAATTGAGAAATCAAGAGTAAACTCAAAAAAATGGTTCAACCAAACCAGAAGGATTGGAGTGCATGGCTAAAGGAAGCATTATGGGCATACCACACTACCTACAAAACCCCAATTGATATGTCCCGACACCAAGTAGGCTATGGGAAAGCGTGTCACTTGTTGGTGGAAATCAAACATAAAGCATATTGGGTGGTTAAGTGTTGGCAGAATAGCAAGGAATGGACAGATTAGAATTGAGGATAACAAAAAAGGCTTAATTAGAAATAAATGACAGCAAGTCGATCAGACTTCTTCCATCCATTGTACAACCTTTTGAGCTTGATTGAAAGCCTCTTCTAGAACATCTAATGTATGCATTCCTAGCTAAGAATAGCAAACTTCTAGTGATTATTGCTAGGAGCCTTGATGAGTTACAGGAAGCTCGGTTGCTTAAAGTTTTACAGGAGCATAAGAAGGCTATTGGCTGGACACTCAGGGACATTACGGGGATTAATCCAGCAATTTGCATGCATAGAATTTTCCTTGAAGAAGGAGCCAAACCCATGAGGCAACCATAACAAAGACTCAACCCACTTATTCTTGATGTTGTGAAGAAAGAAGTGTCCAAATTGCTCTAAGCTATAATTATTTATCCAATCTTGATAGTGATTGGGTGAGTCTAGTCCATGTGGTGCCTGCGAAATCTGGAGTTACAGTAGTTAAGACTGAGAATAATGAATTGTTGCCAACTCATGTGCAAAATTCTTGGCAAGTGTTTATAGACTACTAGCGACTCAACCAAGCAACATGGAAGGATCACTCTCCTTTACCTTTTATTGATCAAATCCTTAAAAGATTGTCCAGGAAATCTCACTTTTGTTTTTTGTATGGTTTTATGGGATACTTTCAGATTCACATCGCCCCTGAGGATCAAGAGAAGACTCCTTTCACATGTCCTCTTAGCACTTATGCCTACTGAAGGATGCCTTTCGGGTTGTGTAATGCTCCAGGCACTTTTCAATGTTGTATGGTAAGTAAGTATTTTCTTTGATTTCTTGGAGAAAGGCATGGAAGTTTTTTAGGATGACTTCACCATCTATGGCTCCTCTTTTGATGAATGTTTAGAAAGATTATCTTGAGTTCTTAAGAGGCGCATAGAAACTAACTTGGTCCTTAATTATGAAAAATGTCACTTCATGGTTGAGCAAGGAATTGTGTTAGGACATGTAGTTTCGAAGGATGGAATTAAAGTTGATCCGGCAAAAGTTGAAGTTATTTCTCATTTATCTTACCCCGCGTGTGTGTGGGAAGTTCAATCTTTTCTTAGTCATGCAGGGTTTTATTAGAGATTTATAAGGAATTTTAGCAAGATAGTCCTCCCATTGACCAACCTTCTGAAGGTGACCACGAAGTTCAAGTTTGACATGGATTGCTGTGAAGCTTTCGACCAACTCAAGCATGCCTTGACCACTGCACCAATTATGCAAGCCCCGGATTGCTATCAGCCATTTAAGTTAATGTGCTCAATTAACAATGCAGGGGGAGCTATTTTGGCATAGAGATTTAATAGGCATCCATGAGTTATCTATTACGCATCCCACACACTTGATGCCGCTCAATGCAACTATACCACAATAGAGAAGGAGATTTTGGCTATTGTTTTTGCTCTTGACAAGTTTAGATCTTATACACTTGATTCTAAAGTTGTAGTTTTCTTTGATCATGTAGTGCTTAAGTACCTCTTGAAAAAGCCTAACATGAAGCCACAACTGATCCGATGGATGTTATTACTCCAAGAGTTTGATTTTGAGGTTAAGGACAAAAGCGGAGTTAACAATTTGGTGCTTGATCATCTAAGCCAATTTGAAGGGATCCGAAACCCCTTCCCATTCAAGATGACTTCCCAAATGAGCACCTCTTGCAAATGCATGGTATGTCTCGATATCAACACACTCCTTGGTATGCTGATTTAACTTCTTAGTTGCTGGGGTGATTCCCTTTAATTTTTCTAATCATCGAGTAAACAAGCTTTGAAGTGAGTCCAAATATAATGTTTGGGATGATCCTTACCTTTGGAAATTTTGTAGTGATAACATCATTAGGAGATGTGTGCTTGAGCATGAGCATACGTCTATCTTGACGTTTTATCATTCTAGCGCATGTGGCCGCCATTTTGGTTATTTTAGAACAACTGGGAAAGTGCTAAATTCAGGTCTTTATTGGCCAACTCTATTTCACAATGCCCATGTTTTTTGTAAAATATGTAACTGATGTCAACGAATTGGGAATTTATCATGTAGGCAAGAGATGACCCAACAACCATTATTATTCTGTGAAGTTTTTGGCATTTAGGGTATAGACTTTATGGGATTATTCCTAATTTCATTTGGTTATATTTACATTCTTTTGAAGGTTGATTATGTTTCTAAGTGGGTAGAAGCTAAGGCTACCTAAACTAATTATGCCAAAGTAGTGGCAAGCTTTGTCCATTCACAGATTATTTGTAGGTTTAGAGTTCCATGAGCTGTCATCTCAAATCAAGGATCCCATTTTTATAACCAAAAAGTAGAAGCCTTGATGAAAAAATATGGTGTAGTCCACAAGATCTCCACCCCATATCACCTACAAATAAATGGCCAAGCTAAGGTCTATAATTGAGAAATCAAGAGCATACTCGAAAAAATGGTTTAACCAAACTAGAAGGATTGGAGTGCATGGCTAAAGGAAGCATTATAGGCATACCGCACTACCTACAAAACCCCAATTGATATATCCCCACACTGAGTAGTCTATGGGAAAGCATGTCACTTGTTGGTGGAAATCAAACATAAAACATATTAGGCAGTTAAGTGTTGCAACTTGGGTTAAGTCTGAGTGGGAGTTGAAAGGAAGCTACGACTTCACGAGCTTGAGGAGATCCGAATGGAGGCTTACAAAAATGCTCAAATTTACAAGGAGAGGACAAAGCGGCTACATGACTAAATGATTTACCGTAGGTTATTTAGGCTCAGGCAACAAGTTCTTCTTTACAACTCAAGGCTCAAGTTCATACTGTGTAAGTTACATTCCCATTGGGAAGGACCTTTTCTAGTTACTCACATGTATCCTTATGGTACTATGCAGGTGGAAGAACTAGCATCAAAGAGAAGGTTCACAGTAAATGGCTATAGGCTTAAGCACTTCCATGAAGCACTTAGCCATGAAGAACCACTAGGAGAGGAATTACATTTGCTAGATGCAGACTACCCAGCACCTTGATAAGCATTTTAATCCCATCCTTTTCTTTTACTTGTGGGTGTTTGCTTGCATCAAATAAGGATAGTTGCATGGTAGTTTCATTTATGTTCATGAATAAAATTTCTAAAATAGTTACCATGACAGTTGATGACTTAGGCCAATGAAAAACTATTAAACAACAAATGACATACTTATATTCCATGGCATTGATTGGTTTGAGTGAGTTCCATCATGGAATAAGCATGCTAGGAGCTAGATTTTGGGTTGCTTGGCCACATTGATAGATGGAAACTAGGTAAAGATATTTGAGCCTAATTGAATGGATTACATCACATGCCATTCTCATCATTCTTTCATAGGTGTCCACTCCTAGGAACTTTGCACACTAAAACTTGCTCTCATTCTTTATCAAAATCACATGACATTTGTATGCATCAAAATGATAAAGGCATTTTTTTTCTTCCTAAGTTTGGGCCAAATTAGCTACCCTTTATAAATTATGACTATTGCTAGCCTTATTGAGTCTTAAGCTTGTTTGTTCTTAACCATTGCACATTCATGATTGACACCCTTAGACATTATAGAAAGAGCTTTTGATTTAAGTGTGGGGGACTCTCTTTCATATGCTTGAGGACAAGCATGATTTAAGTGTGGGGGAGGGATTGCAATTGTATGGGGCATATAAATGTAAAAATACTAAAAAAAAACAAAGCATTCATCTGAAAAAAAGAAAAACAAAGAAAAAAAACAAAACAAAAATCATGAAAACCTAACTAAGAATCATCATTTGGGTATATTTTTGGTAGGAAAGGAAAAGGAAAATTAAAATGATTGGAGGAGTTGAGCAAGAAGAGTGTTTTGTTTGATATTATTTGCATTGTGGGAAACCTTCACCTTTAGGTTAGGAGCTCTTCCTTTAATGATCTTTTATCCCTTTCCTCTATTATCCTACCTTGGAATGACATTGCAACCCATCCATCCCTCATTCTTACCTACCTAATGCATTACAACCCATGACCCTGTCATAACTTATGAAAGTCCTCTTGATTTTTGTAATACACCTATATTAAGTGGTGGAAATTTAGAATGATTTCAAGCATATGGTTGTATGGGTTGTCTATGAAGGGTGTTTTAGGTGTAAACAATCCCTAAATCTTTGAGAGAATTAAGATAATCCATGAGGACCTATCATTTGGCCAAAGTTTCTCATATGATGGTAACTTGTATATGATTTTCATGGTGTGGATGAATGAGAACCATGATGTGTTGTGTGGTTCAAATTTGGTTATTTGTTTTTTGATGAGTTATTCTTGGACCAAGGAAGTCATCTAAAGTGGGAAATTTCTAAGAAAGGGTTGCATCTTGCATAGTATAGCATTTATAGGATAGAAGTTGAGAATGCCTTTGGAGTTATTTTATTTTTGCTTTGCCGAGGACATGCAAACATTTAAGTGGGGGGAAGTGATAACAACCAAGTTTTGCATAAAATTTTGCCTCATACTTAATATTTTATGCATGTTTGATAGTCTAGATAATGTAATTTGATTGGCTTCTCACTTAGTTGTCCATATATGTCTAATTATCAGAAAAATCTAGCAAAAATTTAGTTTTTTTGCAGTTTTACGTAATTGATTATTTCTTATGTTACAGGAAGGTTTCTTTTAATGAAATCAATTTCTATGGATAGCTAAGAGACTGAGGTATGACTTCCACCAAGAAACCATGTGCAAATTCAAAACCAATTGGACAAGGCAAAATATTAAACTCTGGTCACATGAGAGGAGCGTGGATAGAGCAAAAATATTGAACTAATCTGTATGTTTTGGGCCATGATACTCCACCATCTGAATTTAAGGCCTAGAATCATGTCCAAACCACTTAGGATTAATGTCCTAAGTTGAGGAATAATCCATTCTACAAGGTAGGAAGATGAAGAGGCAAGCATGAATGGCCAAAGAGCATTAAAGTGCAAGGAAGATGAAGAGGCAAGCATGAACAGCCAAAGGAGCATTAAAGTGCAAAGAAGATGAAGAGGCAAGCATGAATAGCCAAGGGGCATTAAGTACAAGGAAGATAAAGAGGGGTTAAATGAACATAGATAAAGAGGGGGAAAGGACAGATGGAAAACAAACTCATTCTTCTCATTTTTTGAATTTCTTTTCCTTTGTTCCATGATTGTGTAAATCATTTCAACTCTAGGGTTCTTGAACTCATGTACCTAGAGATCAAGTTTTATCATCTGAATGAATGCATTCTGCGTTTTCTCATTCTAGCCTTATTTTTCATTCAGTCACTTCAACAAAGATTCCTTTAGGTGATAATACCGATTAGTTTTGGGTAAGTTAAGGAGTGTCTTAAGAGCAACTGATCAGAGACTTGAGTCATGCTAAGATGAGATTGAAGGGGGCAGATTTGCTACTTAGGTATCGTTAAACTTTGGTGCTTAGGCTAGTTAAGATTGCTATGATAATTGTGCAACAGTGGGTTTTTTCATGAGTTAAAGTTAGTAGAAACTAGGCTGATCATTCTAGAGATTTTAGGGAGTGTAAGAGTCATCTTAGTGCAAGATCTCGGCTAGTTCTAAGGCTAACCAACTAGACATACATTCCTATATCCTTAGGGAATCAAGGGATAGGTCATCAAGGTTCAAGAATTACTGGAGTTTGTCTCATATTATATAGTCAAAAAAAATAACATTGGTTCATTGGGAGACGACTAGGGTTGCCACTAACTACAAGCCCTTCAGGCACCCTAAAAAATTAATTTTGACCGACGCAATAGTCAAATTTGTCAATAAGTGGCTTACAATGAAAGAGAAAATTTGTCTATTAGAAATGAAAAATAATCTCATTATTTAGGATTGAAAAACTCAAGTATCTATAAGCTAGTTTTGTCTACACAAAAACATTATAATCCTTGGAACAAGCATGTTTACACACCTATGGTACATTATAGCCATTAAAATTCCCTTAAGTAAATGAAATCATGATCTTTGTTGGCGTTTTCCTTATAGGTATTGGAATGGTTTAATTCTTTGAATCTCCACAAAGCTATTCATATCGTCTCTTCAATTTTCTATTAACAAGACTTTCACCTTTTATTGAAGGGGCAAATTTACGCAAAATAATAGTGAAAATTAACATTTTTTGTCTTCACAAAACGTTAATAATTCATTACAACATGCTTGTTTGTACACCTCTTGGTTACTTGTACCCATTGAATTACATGCCACAAAAGGGTGTGAAATTGGTCTAGATTACTTTTTCCAAATATATATTTGAAAGTTTCATTTCTTGAATGAAGACTATCTCTTCTATTTCTAAGCTAACAAGGTCACCCTTTTTTCATTGCAAGAACTCATTTCACACAAAACTAATCCGTTTTGTAATTAGCTTTTTTGTCAACAACAAACCTTATATTCATTACAAAAAGTTCATTTGTACATCTTTGGTACAATGACCATCCATTCCATCAAAACACTAGTGTGATTTGGTCTAGATTACCATTTCTTATACATATTTTGTGTAAAAGAGTGTTGATGGAAAGAAGGAGCTTTGTAAAGTTTAGAGATAGAAAAGCAAAATCTCATTATTTAGAATTGAAACACTCAATAACATATAAGCATGTTTTGTGTCTACTCAAAAACATTATATTAAATGAAAACAAGCACAGTGTATACACCTTGTGGTACTCTATATCAATCAAGTTTCCATCATGTAAAATGAGTCATTGATCATTTTTTTTTTTTCCTTAATAGAATTGAATGGTTTAGTTCTTAAACAATGAGACTATCTCTTCAATTTTTCAAAGACAAGACTTTACATTTCATTTAGGAGGACAAATTTTATGCAAAAATGATGGAGAAATTAACATTTGCATCTACCACAAAACATTTACCCATCATTGAAACAAGCTCATTTTGTACATCTTTGGTACTTAAATCCATTGAATTTTGTCAAAAAGGTGTTCTGATTTATCTATATTACCTTTTGAAATTCTTTATTGAGAGTTTCCATTTTTTTTTGAATGAGACCATCTTTTTCATTTCTAAGCTAAAGAAAGGCCCCCTTCCATCATTTGAAGGATGCAATCACACCAAAATGATCTCGTTAATTAATTTTTTGGTTAAAATAACAAATATTATATTTATCACAACAAGCTCATTTGATACATTTTTTGCGTACTTTAATTCCACTAAAATTTCATCAAAAAAAAAAAATGGTGTGATTCATCATAGATATACCATTTCTTATACACTATTTTGTAGTAAATTAGTGTTTAACAAATGAAAGAAGGAGCTTTGTAAGTTAAAAATGAAAGAGATGGTCTCATTATCTTTAGAATTGAAACACCCCAATATGTATAAGCACAAGATGTGTATCTACTCAAAATATTATATTAATTCGAATAAGCACTATGTGCACACCTTTGGTACTCGATATACCAATTATGTTTCCACCCAAGTAAAATGATGTCATTGATCTTTTTTAGCTTTCCTTATAGGTATTAAATGGTTTAATTGTATGAACAATGAGACTCTCTTCAATTTTTCAAGACAAGACTTTCACATTTCACTTGGAAAGACAAATTGGGTGACTTCACTTAATATAAAGCTTGTTAATACAAAGAAGTAAACAATTCGTTGCTTGGATTTACTTCACTTAATGCAATTGGAGTCATTACAACAAAGAACATTGCTCATTGTTTCTTTTTGCATGGCTTTAATGACAAGAAAAGATAAACTAGGGTTGCCTACTAAATATCTAAATACCCTTGTAGATTCAAAAGAAAAAGAGCGTTTAGAATTAGGCTAAGAGAGAACAAAATAAAAGCCTAAATTTAGAAAATAAACCTTATTTAAAGCCTAAACTCTGATACTAGCTAATGTGAACCTAAAAGTGTGGCTATAGGGGCCCAAATGCATAATAATCAAACAAGAACCCAAGAAAAAGCAAAATTTTATTAGATTTCAATCATGTAAGACCTCGAACTAAATGTTAAAGGAAATGAATTCCTTGAGCATAAAGAAGGATATGGATATCACACTCGAGAAAAGAAACAAATTTGGGAGTGATAAGTTGAGTAAATGCCACAAAAGAGTTAGTTCTTTGATAACTTCTCTAGTTTGTGAAGAACCAAAGGAGAAAATTCTCATTTCGTAAATAAGCTAACAACAAAATCTACTCCTATTTGTTTTAGGAGGTTGTTACAAAAAATCCTTTCAATCACGTTGACACATCTTTGGGCCATTCAACATATCAATTAATTAAGTCTCAAGGCTCATTATTGATATGTTATTATTGCCCTTCCCAGCTTGAATTAGCTTCTTTGACCCAAATTTCTTCAATAAACCCACTAAGTGTTCATTTTTATCTCTTTTAGCTTGAACATGTCATTGGCAATACTCATGATCTGGAAGCCCTCAAGATTATAGCATCAGCTGCTCCAAGGATCTCATTAATCACAAGAAAGAAGGAGCCTGTTTGTTTGAAATGAAAGAGATTGTCTCATTATTCAACAATTGAAACACTTAATCGAATCTGTAACATGAACAGTTATCTAGACCCATATTACACTTTTTTTTGTTGGAATTTCAATTGGATTTAAAAGTACCAAATATGTATACAAACTAAGTCTTAGTTTATGCAATGAATATAATATTTGTTGTTAATTATAGGATTGTTTTTCCAACAAAAAAGGGAGCCTTGTTATAAACAAACTGAAGAGATGGTCTCTTTGTTTTAAAATTAAACTATTCAATATCTCTAAGGAAAGTTAATCAAGATTCATAATGATTCATTTACTTGATGGAATTCAATGGGTTGCTCCAAAAATGCTTGTTTCCATTGATATAAATGTTTTGTGTGGACAAACAAGTTAATTTCATCATCATTTATGTAAATGAGTCCTTGAACGAAGGAAAGAGTCTTTTTAATAAAGAAAATAAAAGAGATGGTCTCACATATTTCAACAATTGAAAATGCTTAATACATATAAGAAAAGGCAATCTAGGCAAATCACACCTTCTTTTGATGGAAACTCAAAACCAATTTAGAAGTACCAAGAGAGGTAGAAACAAGGCTTATTGAACGAATGAGAATTATAATGTCGAATTTTTGATGATACACAAAAGTTAATTACAAGACCATTTTTGTGTGAGTGAGCATGCAACAAAAAAGAGAAGGCTAAGCATGCTTATAAAAAATAGAAAGATAGTCTCATTGTTAAAGGAAGCTAATCTAAATCAATTGCTTATCATTACTGTATTGGAATTCAATGGGGTTTTAGCATCCTAAAAAGCGTGAAAATAAACTTGTTCCAATGAACATAAAAGTTTTTGTGTTGGAATAATAGTTATTTTCACCATCCATTTTGTTTTTTTTTTTTATGCAATGAATCCTATGTGCAACAAAGGAAGAAGCCCTGTTGAATAGAAATGAAGAGATTATCTCATTAGTTCACCAAGTAAAACACATCAATATGTATTAAAAAGGGTAATCTAGACTAACCACTCTTTATTTTGAATGAATTTTAATGGGAAATTTTTAGAGTATCAAAGATGTACAAATGAGCTTGCTACAAAAAATATAATGTTTTGTTGCTGACATAAAAAGTTAAATTATGTGGTGATTTGTGCAAATGAGGCCTTGCAACGAAATGAGAAGCATTGTTATCAAAAATTGGAGAGGCAGTCTCACTGCGTCAAGAATTAAACCTTCAATGGGTTCACAGTACCTAAGGTTAGGTGCAATGAATTCAATGGGTTTAGAGTATCAAAGTTCATGCAAACATGCTTGTCCAATGAATATAATGTTTTGTGTAGATATAAAAAGTTTAATGTCAACCAACATTTTGTATAAATGTTAGTCTTTGGACTAAGGCAAGGAAAGCCTCATTGGTTAGAAATGGAGGGACGTATTCCATAATTGGTAATTGAAACACTCATTATGCATAAGAAAAGTTAATCTAGAGATCAATCACACTTTTCTTCACATGGAGTTGAATGTTTCATTACATCTAAATTGTTATTTGATTCTCGATTATGTTTTCTAACATGGTTTGAAATGATTAATTATTGGAAAGATCTGATATACTCAAGACAATATTTGCAAGGAAATGAATATGAAAATTAACTCTTTTTTACACCAAATTTGTTTAGATTCAATGTGACAACCACATCTCAATACACCTAGGGTAGACTGCAATTAAATGATTCCATACACCATAAGAGTTAATGATCTTAATTAACTTTTGAGTCATCATTTGAATGGTTAATTGTATAAAAGAGGAAAACACCACTTCACTCCTTACTAACAATGTCTTGTCCTTTTGATTGCCAGTTCTCTTCAAGTCAAAATGATCAAGAAATGAATATTTTGTCTACACAAACATTAAATTCTTTGTGATATGCACATGAATACACCTTTGGCAATTCTATCCATTCAATTCTATCGTATAAACCAAGAGGACTCATTGATTTTTGATTAGCTATTCTTCGAATACTAATTGAATGGTCCAATCTTGAAGGTATGACTTATACTCATTTCATGCTAATATGGTTAGAAAAATGATCATGAGTCATTGAATCTTGATAAGCTATTCTTCTAGGAAGTGAGTGGTTGAATTCCATTAAAGGATAATTCAAATTCCTAAAGGATAAGACCCTGCTTCATTGCATGCTAATTTGGCTTACTTTTCATTACAAAATCTCTTTTAGAATAAAAACGTGATTCATGAAATTAAATTTTTATCTACACCAAACATTAGATTCCTTGCTTAGGTCAAAAGTACATTTTTTGGTAGTCTAAATACAAATCTATTGAAATCCATTTCAAAACAGAGAGGTCCTTAATCTTTATTAGATGTTTATACATGGTTGGAATGGTTCATTGCATGAACGATTAGATTATCATTTCATTTCTTGTTAAGAAGGCAACTTCTTCATTCTAAGGAGTTATTCACACAAAATCCATTATGAAAAAATGAATTTTTGTATCTATGCCAAAACATTAGATTCCTTGAGCACCCAAGCACATCCCCAATACAAAACGTTTGGTAAGTCTGATTATTAAGGATATTAATCCATTAATGTGATCATCTTACCGTTTTCGTCCCATCAAACATGAAAGGTGAGAATATCACTTCATGTATTACTAAAAATCTCTTCTAATTCCATGTGTAAGAATACCCATTCACACAAAATGATCTTAAAAATAACTTTTGTGTCCTAACAACTAACATTATATTTACTTTGTAACTAGTTTTTTTTATTTTTTTTTCATCTTTGCCTTTTCTCTTACATGTACTGAGTGACTCATTTCCTACTAACAAGCTCCTCCATTCCTAGCAAGGACTCATATTCATACAAAAAAAATCTAGAAATTAATTTTTTTCAACACCAAACATTAAATTCATTGCAATAAACATGATATCTATAATCCCTTGCCACTTCTAAATCCATCTGCATTCTATCAAACAAAGGAGTCATTGATCTTTGATAAGCATTTCTTGGAGATGTTGAGTGGTCCCAATTACTTCAATAATGAGATTGCGCATCATTTCTTTCTCCTCTAAACAAAACTTTTCATTTCATTGCAAGGACTCATTCGCACAAAATAATCTTGAAATTACCTGATTGTATGTACACAAACATTATCATTCATTGCAACAAGCAAAATCTGTACTTTTAAATCCACTAAATTACGTCAAAAAAAAGGAGTGATTAATCATGGTTAGCTTTACTTCTAAGTATAGATTGGTTGAATCTCACTCTCAATAATGAGATTGTCTCTTAATTTTCTTGCCAACAAGATTCCTTTCTTTTGTTGCAAGATTTACATACATAATGATATATATATATAATATATATATATTGAAAATTAACATATTCCAATGTACACCTTTAGTACTTAAAAATTCATTGAATTCCATCAAACAAAGGAGTCAATAATCTTTGATTGGATTTTTCTTACAAGTATTGAAATTTTTTTATATATTGAATTTCAAGAACAATCTCCTCATTTCTTGCTAACAAGGTTCCTCCTTTTGTTGCAAGGACTCCTTTACATAAAGATTTTAAAATCAACTTTTAATTTCTACACCAAACATTTTATTCATTGCCTATAAGTTATGTTTGCATGCCATTAATACTTTCAATCCGTTGAATTCCATCAACAAGGAGTTATTAATCTTGATAGATTTTTGATTTAGGTATTGAAAGGTTTTATTTCTTAAATAAGGAGACCTCCTCTTCATTTTGCATTAACAAGGTTGCTAGTTTGCACCTAATGTTGAATCCTTTGGAATTGTTGCCACCCAAGGATGAATTCAATAAGATGTTCTATTCCCCTCAATAAGTGGCAAAACAATTTCATATTTCCAAGCAAAACATCATCAAATTCTGCAAAAGAAAAACAACACCCCAAGACAAAGAAGGTGTTAAGCTCATTTGTACTAAATAAAAGTTCTTTAGTTCTTCAAAGAAAAACTGAAGGAAAAAAATTGTCCATTTTTATTTCAGTAATGTTTGTCTATTTTTAAACAATGAAATCAGCCTATTATAAGCTAATTAAACCAACTTAAAAACCCTTAAAAATAAAGATAATGATAAACTCTTAAAATATAAAAACCACTCTTATTTTATTATTAGACTTCCTATTTAACAAGAAATTCCTTTACTATAGAACTACATTTTATTCTACCCTTGGCCCATTAAGTTCTCCTATCAAATTAATTTTAAAGGCCCTAGGCCACATTAAGATATGCTTTGTTCCCCTTTCAAGTTCATTATCTTCTTTGGCCTAAATTTCTTTAATCACATTCAAGAGCTCAAAAGATGAAAGAGGCACTTAGAAAAACTAATTGAAGAAAATTTGGGCTAAGAAGATAATTCAAGGCTTAAAGCGACAGCCAAAGCATATCTTAATGCAAGTTTGATTGAATAAATTTGGCCAAAAAATGCTAAATTCAAGCCTAAATGGTGGGAAATCATATTACTTAATATGGGTTGAGCTTTAATTAATTTTATTAAATTATACTGAATGGGCTATGTTATGTGATTGTAAGGAGTTTTCTACAATAAACTCTGAAAAAAATAGGAGTAGCGTTTACAACAAACTCCTAACAACAGGCGAGTAGATTTGTGACCAACCTATTTAGGCAATTTTTGTCCTTATCTCTAGAGTTTCTCTCATGATTTCATTTATTAGAGTCAAAACATTTGGCTGAAATAAATGTTGAGAACTTTCTCCAATTTTTTTAAGAATTAAAGAACATATTTAAGAACTAAACCTTTTCACTGTGGCACTCCAACCCAAACTTACCCAATCCCAAATTCATTCTTTCTAGAGGTCGCATCCCCTGTCCTTTCTTCCATACCTCTGTGTTCATGCTTCTTTAAACATTGGGTCTAAGTTCTTGTGTGATGAAAATTATAATTTAAGCCCTTTTAGTTTGATTCCATTGTTGCATGTTGGATCCTAAGCCATGTTGTTTTTGGGCTTCACATCATCTAAGATCCATTTAAGCATTCAAAGAAACAATTTATTCCATGATCAAGGATAAATGGTGTGATATTCTGCTTGATCAAAAAATTGAAAAGCTGTAATCAAAATTGAGAAAGAGATTTTCAAGGTATTACCCTTTGCTTTAGGTTTTTGAATAAGAGCCAAATGGATTGTTTGGATTGTGATACCCTTATTGGCAAACTTTGGACACTAGACCCAGCTTGCCCAATTGACCTTACCAACCTTGTGATTGTGCCAGACTTTTAGGCTTTCCCAACCATATTTCCAAAATATTTGCGTAGGTATAAGGGCCTTCTTGTATACAATTAAGATTCCTACACTAGTTATCCCAATAAAAGCAATTGGTTTCCCAAAAAAAAAAAAAATTGAGTTTAGCAATTTTCAAAATGGATTTTAATAAGGCATTTTTTAATGGTGATTCTATTAAAAGAAATAAAAATTCATTATTTTTAAGGCTTTCAAGTTGTTGCGCGCCCTTAGAAGATTCTAAGCTGATCCAAAACCTCTGCTATCTTAATGCATTTGCATGGTCATTTATCTTGTTAGGCCCTTGAGATTCTTGGATCTCTTGGCTGATTTTGTTTCATTTCATGTTATTGGTCTGTAGAGTGACAGGCTTGATTTAGGGTTGGCTTCCAAACCCTTCTTGAACATCCTTTAAGATTATAAGAGCTTGGATGCGGACTTTAACGTAATTGCGTTTGGGTTGAAGGTTCGATGGCCTTTAAGACAGCTTACGGATGGACTAATGCAAGGGTTTGGGTTTAGAAGTTGATGTCTTTAAGAGCTTTTGTAGAGAAACTTAGGCTTTAGCTTAATCATTTCCCAAAACATATCAAGTTAGCTTAAGATTAGCTTTTGATCCA
This sequence comes from Rhizophora apiculata, assembly GCA_037832385.1. NCBI lineage: Eukaryota > Viridiplantae > Streptophyta > Magnoliopsida > Malpighiales > Rhizophoraceae > Rhizophora > Rhizophora apiculata. The sequence goes on from CM075425.1 coordinate 7,233,685, forward strand.
CACATTAGGCAAACTTTACCTTTCTCTTTCTGACCCTATTTCAGAAAGAGGCTTTTGAGTTCAATTTGGGGAGGGGACCAGGTTCAATCCTCTGAAAGAATAGTTTCAAGGGAGTACTAGCTTCTTGCAGTTTTCAAAACCAACAAATACCTATTAGTTGGGGCTTTGAAACAGGGCTTAGATTTTTAAATTGTGAAGTTTATACTATCTTAAGGGGGACATTGTGGGACTAGGGGCCTTTACCACCCAAATTTTATAAAAACCAAACCATATAATGAAAAAAATGGTCCTAAGGGCCTTTGTTTGGTTTTTTAGGCCTTTAAAATTTAAGGTTGCTAAAAAGTTGTTTTGGCCCCTTAAGGAAAGAATTGGGTTGCGTTTTGTGGTTGGTCCTTTAAAAAAATTTTGAGTTTAAAAAAGTATTTTTGTTTTAATTTGGGCATTGGGGGGGCCTATGCTTTTTTTTTGGGTTCATTTCTTTCTAATTTTAAAAGATTATCATCCCCAAATTAGGCATAAAAAAGGAATTATCCCTAATTCTCAATTTTGAGGGTTTCTAACTTTTTGGTTTCCTTGCCTTGAAAATTTCTTATTTTTTTAAGGGAAGGGCTTTAGGGGATTCTTAACCAAAAAACAAAATTTTGGCAAAAGTTTCCTTTTTTCTTTTTTGGGACCAAAAGGCTTTAATTTCAACAAAGTTTCCCCCCCCAACTATAAGCCAAAAAAAAACTTTTTAATGGATAAAGGGGAAATTTTTTTGAACCCCAATTTTTTTAATAGTTTTGAAAAATCTCTGTGAAAAATTCTCTCTTCCTT
>CM075425.1:7235000-7409000 GCA_037832385.1 Rhizophora apiculata
TTTTGCCTCATACTTAATATTTTATGCATGTTTGATAGTCTAGATAATGTAATTTGATTGGCTTCTCACTTAGTTGTCCATATGTCTAATTATCAAAAAAATCTAGCAAAATTTAGTTTTTTTGCAGTTTACGTAATTGATTATTTCTTATGTTACAGAAGGTTTCTTTTAATGAAACCAATTTCTATGGATAGCTAAGAGACTGAGGTATGACTTCCACCAAGAAACCATGTGCAAATTCTGAACCAATTGGACAAGGCAAAATATTAAACTCTGGTCACAAGAGGGGCGTGGGATAGAGCAAAATATTGAACTAATCTGTATGTTTTGGGCCATGATACTCCACCATCTGAATTTAAGGCCTAGAATCATGTCCAAACCACTTAGGATTAATGTCTAAGTTGAGGAATAATCCATTCTACAAGGTAGGAAGATGAAGAGGCAAGCATGAATGGCCAAAGAAGCATTAAAGTGCAAGGAAGATGAAGAGGCAAGCATGAACAGCCAAAGGAGCATTAAAGTGCAAAGAAGATGAAGAGGCAAGCATGAATAGCCAAGGGGGCATTAAGTACAAGGAAGATAAAGAGGGGTAAATGAACATAGATAAAGAGGGGGGAAGGACAGGCGAAAACAACTCATTCTTCTCATTTTTGAATTTCTTTTTCTTTGTTCCATGATTGTGTAAATCATTTCAACTCTAGGGTTCTTGAACTCATGTACCTAGAGATCAAGTTTTATCATTGAATGAATGCATTCTAGTTTTCTCATTCTAGCCTTATTCTCATTCAACCACTCAACAAGATTCCTTAGGTGATAATACCGATTGGTTTTGGGTAAGTTAAGGAATGTCTTAAGAGCAACTGATCAAAGACTTGAGTCATGCTTAGGATGAGATTAAGGGGTAGATTTGCTACTTATGTTCATAAACTATGGTGCTTAGGCTAGTTAGATTGCATGATAATTGTGCAATAGTGGGTTTTTCATGAGTCAAAGTTAGTAGAAACTAGGTGATCGTCTAGAGATTTTAGGGAGTGTAAAGTCATCTAGTGCAAGATCTCAGCTAGGACTAAGGCTAACCAACTAGACATACATTCCTATATCCTTAGGAATCAAGGATAGGTCATCAAGGTTCAAGAATTACTAGAGTTAGTCTCATATTGTATAGTCAAAAAAAATACATTGGTTCATTAGGAGACGAGTAGGGTCTTGCCACTAACTACAAGCCTTTAAGCCACCCTAAAAATTAATTTGACCGATGCGATAGTCGAATTTATCAATAAGTGCTTACAATGAAAGAAGAATATTGTCTATTAGAAATGAAGAAATAATCTCATTATTTAGGGATTGAAAAACTCAGTATCTATAAGCTAGTTTTGTCTACACAAAACATTATAATCCTTGGAACAAGCATGTTTACACACCTATGGTACATTATAGCCATTGAATTCCCTTAAGTAAAATGAATTAATGATCTTTGTTGGCTTTCCTTATAGGTATTAAATGGTTTAATTCTCGACCAAAGATATCATCTCTTCAATTTCTATTAACAAGACTTCACCTTTTATTGGAAGGGCAAATTTACACAAAATAATAGTGAAATTAACATTTTTGTCTTCACAAAACATTATATTCATTACAACATGCTTGTTTGTACACCTTTGGTACTTGTAGCCATTGAATTACATCATAAAAGGGTGTGATTGGTCTAGATTACTTTTTCCAAATATATATTGAGAGTTTCATTTCTTGAATGAGACTATCACTTCATTTCTAGCTAACAAGGTTGCTTTTTTTCATTGCAAGAACTCATTCACACAAACTAATCTTGTAATTAGCTTTTTTGTCAACAACAAACCTTATATTCATTACAAAAAGCTCATTTTTACATCTTTGGTACAATGCATCCATTCCATCAAAAACTAGTGTGATTGGTCTAGATTACCATTTCTTATACATATTTTGTGTAAAAGAGTGTTTGATTGAAAGAAGGAGCTTTGTAAGTTAGAAATAAAGCAACAATCTCATTATTTAGGAATTGAAACACTCAATACATATAAGCATGTTTGTGTCTACTCAAAACATTATATTAAATGAAATAAGCACGTGTACACACCTTTGGTACTCTATATCGATCAAGTTCCATCAAGTAAAATGAGTCATTGATCATTTTTATTTTTTCTTATAGGAATTAAATGGTTTAGTTCTTAAACAATGAGACTATCTCTTCAATTTTTCAAGACAAGACTTTACTTTTCATTAGGAGGACAAATTTATGCAAAATGATGGAGAAATTAACATTTGCAGCTACACAAAACATTACCATCATTGAAACAAGCTCATTTGTACATCTTTGGTACTTAAATTTATTGAATTTCGTCAAAAAGTGTTCTGATTTATCTATATTACCTTTTGAAATTCTTATTGAGAGTTTCATTTTTTGAATGAGACCATCTTTTCATTTCTAGCTAAAAAAGCCCCTTCCATCATTTGAAGGATGCAATCACACAAAATGATCTCGTAATTAATTTTTGGTTAAATAACAAATATTATATTTATCACAATAAGCTTATTTGTACATTTTTGGTACTTTAAATCCACTAAATTTCATCAAAAAAAAAAATGGTGTGATTCATCTAAATTACCATTTCTTATACATATTTTGTGTAAATCAGTGTTTACAATGAAAGAAGGAGCTTTGTAAGTTAAAAATGAAGAGATGGTCTCATTATTCTAGAATATGTATAAGCACAAGTGTGTCTACTCAAAATATTATATTAATTCGAATAAGCACATGTGCACACCTTTGGTACTCTATACCAATTATGTTCCACCAAGTAAAATGAGTCATTGATCTTTTTTAGCTTTCCTTATAGGTATTGAATGGTTTAATTGATGAACAATGAGACTCTCTTCAATTTTTCAAGACAAGACTTTACATTTCATTGGAAAGACAAATTGGGTGACTTCACTTAATATAAAGCTTGTTAATACAAAGAAGTAAACAATTGTTGCTTGGATTTACTTCACTTAATACAATTGTTCATTGCAACAAAAAACATTGCTCATTGTTTCTTTTTGCATGGCTTTAATGACAAGAAAAGATAAACTAGGGTTTGCCTACTAAATATAAATAACCCTTGTAGATTTAAAGAAAAAGAGGTTTTAGAATTAGGCTAAGAAGAGAACAAAATAAAGCCTAAATTTAGATAAATAAACCTTATTTAAGCCTTAAAGCTCTGATACTAGCTAATGTGAACCTTAAAAGATGTGGCTTAGGGACCCAAGATGCATAATGAATCAAACAAGAACCCAAGAAAGTAAAATTAGATTTCAATCATGTAAGACCTCAATTGAATATTCAAGGAAAATGAACCTGAGGCATAAAGAAGGATATGGATATCACACTCGAGAAAAGAACAAATTTGGGAGTGATAAGTTGAGTTAAATGCCACAAGAAGAGTTAGTTCTTGATAACTTCTCTAGTTTGTGAAAGAACCAAAGGAGAAAATTCTCATTTCATAAATAAGCTAACAACAAATCTACTCCTATTTGTTTTAGGAGTTGTTACAAAAATCCTTTCAATCACTTAACATTAGGCCATTCAACATATTCAATTAATAAAGTCTCAAGGCTCATTATGATATGTTTTATTGCCCTTCTAGCTTGGATTAGCTTCTTTAACCCAAATTTCTTCAATAAACCCACTAAGTGCTTCTTTCATCTTCTAGCTCTTGAACATGTCATTGGGCTTTCTTGAATACTTAATGGATCTTTAGAAGCCCTCCATGCATCAGCTGCTCCATGGATCTCATTAATCAAGAAAGAAGGAGCCTTCTTTGTTTGAAATGAAGAGATTGTCTCATTATTCAACAATTGCAACACATAATAGATATATGAACAGGTTATCTAGACCAATTACACTTTTTCTTTTTTTGTTAGAATTCAATGGATTTAGAGGACCAAAGATGTACGAACAAGTCTGTTGTAATGAACATAATATTTGTTGTTAATTATAGGATTGTTTTTCCAACAAAAAATGAGCCGTGTTATAAACAAACTGAAGAGATGGTCTCTTTGTTTGAAAATTAAACTATTCAATATCTCTAAGGAAAGTTAATCAAGATCAACGATTCATTTACTTGATGGAATTTAATGGGTTATCCAAAAATGCTTGTTCCATTTAATATAATATTTTGTGTGGATAAAAAAGTTAATTTCACCATCATTTTATGTAAATGAGTCCTTGAAATGAAGGAAAGAGTCTTTTTAATTAAAAATAAAGAGACGATCTCACTATTCAACAATTGAAATGCTTAATACATATAAAAAAAAGGCAATTTAGGCAAATCATACCTTCTTTTGATGAAACTCAACCAATTTAGAGTACTAAAGAGGTACAAACAAGCTTATGGTAATGAATATAATGTTTGATGACATAAAAGTTAATTACGAGATCATTTTTGGTGTGAGTGAGCATGCAACAAAAAGAGAAGGCTTGTTATAAAAAAATAGAAAGATAGTCTCATTGTTAAAGGAAGCTAATCTAGATCAATGGCTCATTTACTTGATGGAATTCAATGGGTTTGGCATCCTAAAAGTGTCAAAATAAACTTGTTCCAATGAACATAAAGTTTGGTGTTGGAATAATAGTTATTTTCACCATCATTTTGTGCAAATGAGTCCTTGTAACAAAGGAAGAAGCTCTGTTTAATAAATGAAGAGATTATCTCATTATTCACCAAGTAAAACACTCAATATGTATTAAAAAGGGTAATTTAGACCAACCACTCTTTTATTTTGAATGAATTTTAATGGATTTAGAGTATCAAAGATGTACAAATGAGCTTGCTACAAAAAATATAATGTTTGTTGCCAACAAAAAGTTAATTATGTGGTGATTTTGCACAAATGAGGCCTTGCAATGAAATAAGAAGCATTGTTATCAAAAATGGAGAGGCAGTCTCACTAGTCAAGAATTAAACCATTCAATGGGTTCACAGTACCTAAGGTATGCAATGGAATTCAATGGGTTTAGAGTATCAAAGGTTTGCAAACACGCTTGTTCCAATGAATATAATGTTTTGTGTAGATATAAAAGTTAATGTCACCAACATTTTGTATAAATGAGTCTTTGCACTAAAGGAAGGAGCCTTGTTGGTAATTGAAACACTCATTATGCATAAGAAAAGTTAATCTAGATCAATCACACTTTTCTTTACATGGATTGAATGTTTCATTACCTAATTATTATTGATCTTGATTATGTTTTCTAACATGGTTTAAATGATTAATTATTTGAAAGATCATATTGTCTCTTCATTCTTTACTAGCAATGGTTCTCTTTTTGTTGCAAGGCTCATCCATACAAAATGAATATGAAATTAACTCTTTTTTACACCAAATTTTAGATTCAATGTGACAACCGCATCAATACACCTAGGGTAGACTCAATTAAATGAATTCCATACAGCATAAGAGTTAATGATCTTAATTAACTTTTTCAATATCATTTGAATGGTTAATTGTATAAAAGAGGAAAACACCACTTCACTCCTTACTAACAAGTCTTGTCCTTTTGTTGCCAGTTCTCTTCAAGTCAAATGATCAAGAAATGAATATTTTGTCTGCACCAAACATTAAATTCTTTGTGATATGCACATGAATACACCTTTGGCAATCTATCCATTCAATTCTATCAAAACAAAGGACTCATTGATTTTGATTAGCTATTCTTCCAATAATTGAATGGTCCAATCTTGAGGTGTATGACTTATACTTCATTTCATGCTAATATGGTTTAGAAAAAATGATCATGAGTCATTGATGTTTTTGAGCTATTCTTCTAAGAAGTGAGTGGTTGAATTCCTAAAGGATAATTCAATTCCTAAAGGATAAGACCTTACTTCATTTCATGCTAATTTGGCTTCTTTTTTCATTACAAAGTCTCTTTTAGAAAAACTGATAATGAAATTAAATTTTTTATCTGCACCAAACATTAGATTCCTTGCTTAGGTCAAAAGTACAATTTTGGTAGTCTAAATAAATCTATTGAAATCCATTAAACAGAGAGGTCCTTAATCTTTATTAGATGTTTATACATGGTTGGAATGGTGCATTGCATGAACGATTAGATTATCACTTCATTTCTTGCTAAGAAGGCAACTTCTTCATTCTAAGGAGTTATTCACACAAAATCATTATGAAATGAATTTTTGTATCTATGCCAAACATTAGATTCCTTGCACCAAGCACATCAATACAACTTTGGTAGTCTTAATCGATTAAAGTCCATCAAACATAGGTGTAATTGATCATGATTAGGTTTTCTCACATGGTTGGAATGGTTCATCACATGAAAGGTGAGAATATCACTTCATGTATTACTAAAATCTCTTCTAATTCCATTGTAAAAAGCCATTCACACAAAATGATCTTAAAAATAACTTTTGTGTCTACACTAACATTATATTCATTGTAACAAGTTTTTTTTTTTTTCATCTTGCCTTTTATTACATGTACTGAGTGGCTCATTTCCTACTAACAAGGCTCCTCCATTCCTAGCCAAGACTCATTTATACAAAAAAATCTAGAAATTAATTTTTTTGTCAACACCAAACATTAAATTCATTGCAATAAACATGTCTATAATCCCTTGGCACTCTAAGTCCATTGCATTCTATCAAACAAAGGAGTCATTGATCTTGATAAACTTTTCTTGTAGATGTTGAGTGGTTCAATTACTTAATAATGAGATTGACTCATTATTTCTTTCTAACAAAAATTTTCATTTCATTGCAAGGACTCATTCACACAAATAATCTTGAAATTAATTATTGTATGTACACCAAACATTATATTCATTGCAACAAGCAAATTTGTATTTTAAATCCACTAAATTACATCAAAAAAAGGAGTGATTAATCATGGTTAGCTTTACTTCTAAGTATAGATTGGTTGAATTCCTCAATAATGAGATTGTCTCTTAATTTCTTGCCAACAAGGTCCTTTCTTTTGTTGCAAGGATTTATTCATACAAAATGATCTTGAAATTAACTTCCACGTACACCTTTAGTACTTTAAATTCATTGAATTCCATCAAACAAAGAAGTCAATAATCTTGATTGGATTTTCTCACAAGTATTAAAATTTTTTATTATTGAATTTCAAGACAATCTCCCCATTTCTTACTAACAAGGTTCCTCCTTTTGTTGCAAGGACTCCTTTACATAAATTGATTTCAAAATCAACTTTTGTTTCTACACCAAACATTATATTCATTGCTATAAGTATGTTTGCATGCCATTAATACTTTCAATCCATTTAATTCCATCAAACAAGGGAGTTATTAATCTTAATTAGATTTTGATTATAGGTATTGAAAGGTTTTACTCTTAAATAAGAAGACCCCCTCTTTATTTTGCATTAACAAGGTTGCTAGTTTGCAATGTTGAATCCTTTGGAATTGTTGCCCTAAGGATGAATTCGATAAGATGTTCTATTCCCCTTGATAAGTGGCAAAACATTTCTTATTTCAAGCAAAACATCATCAAATTCTTGCAAAAGAAAAACAACACAAGACAAAGAGGGGTTAAGCTCATTTGTACTAAAATAAGTTGTTTAGTTCTTCAAAGAACTGAAATAAAAAATTGTCATTTTTATTTTTAGTAATGTTTGTATATTTTTAACAATGAAATCAAGCTTATTTATAAGCTAATTAACAACCTTAATGATGTGTCTCACATTGATTCCTGAAGGGGTCTTTGGGCTATTTATAAGGGTTGGGTCAAACCTCCACTCTTGAGCTAGCTTTTGTGGTGGAGTTAGGATTCAATCCCTTATCAGGTGGTATTAGAGCCAAATCCTAATGGGTCGAGTGGGTGCATGTACAAAGGTTCCCTGCCACCGTGTTGATTCCCGACTGAGGTAGCACATGGACGTGCAGTTTAAAGGGGTCAGGCATGATGTGTCCCACATCGATTCCTGAGGGGGTCTTTGGGCTGTTTATAAGGATTGGGTCAAACCTCCACTCTTGAGCTAACTTTCATGGTGGAGTTAGGGTTTAATCCCCTATCACTTAAAAACCCTAAAAATAAAGATAATGATAAACTCTTAAAATATAAAAACACTCTTATTTTATTATAGACTCCTATTTAACAAGAAATTCTTATATAGAATTACATTTTATTGTACCCTTAGCCCATTAAGTTCTCTTATCAAATTAATAAAGCCCTAGCCCACATTAAGATATCTTTGTTCCCCTTCAAGTTTGAATTATCTTCTTTGGCCTAAATCTCTTTAATCACATTTAAGAGCTTAAAAGATGAAAGAGGCACTTAGCAAACTAATTGAAGAAATTTGGGCTAAAGAAGATAATTCAAGCTTAAAGGACAACAAAGCATATCTTAATGCAAGTTGATTGAATAAATTTGGCCCAAAAATGCTAATTCAAGCCTAAATGGGGGAAATCATATCTTAATATGGGTTGAGGCTTTATTAATTTTATAATTATACTGAATGGGCTTATGTTAAGTGATTGTAAGAGTTTCTACAATAACTCTGAAAAATTAGGAGTAAGGTTTCTACAACAACTCCTAAAACAAGGAGTAGATTTGTTGTCAACCTAATTAGGATTTTTGTCCTTATCTCTAGAGTTTCTCTATGATTTTTAATTCTTCCTATAAATAGGTTTGATTTCATTATTAAAGAAGGCAGAACATTTGGTGAAATAAATGTGAGAACTTTGTCCAATTATTTTAAGAATTAAAGAACATATTAAGAACTAACTTTTTTTGTGGCAATCAACCCAACTTACCAATCCTAAATTCATTCTTTTCTAGAGTGTGGCATCCCTGTCCTTCTTCCATACCTTTGGTTCATGTTTCTTTAAACATTGGGTCTAAGTCTTGTGTGATTGAAATTTAATTTAGCTTTTTTAGGTTTTTGTTTGATTCCTTGTGCATGTTGGGTCCCTAAGCCTTGTTGTTTGGGTTCACATCATCTAAGGATCCATTAATCATTCAAAGAAACAATTATTCCATGATCAAGGATAATGGTGTGTATTCCATGATCAAAAACTTGGAAAGGCTTAATCAAATTGAGAGAGAGATTTTCAAGGATTACCCTTTGCTTTAGGTTTTTGATAAGAGCAATGGATGTTTGGATGCGGATACCTTATTGGCAAACTTGGACACTAGACAGCTTGCAGTTGACTTACAACTTGTGATTGTTGGCAGACTTTAGGCTTTCCAACATTTTTTCAAAATATTTGGTAGGTATGAGGCCTTCTTGTATACAATTAAGATCTACACTAGTATCAACTAAAGCAATGGTTTCCAAAAAAAATTGGTTAGCAATTTTCAAATGGATTTTAATAAGGCATTTTTAATGGTGATTTCTGTTAAAAGAAATAAAAATTCATTATTTTTAAGGCTTTCAAGTTGTTAGGCCTTAGAAGATTCTAGCTGATTGAAAACCTCTATATCTTAATGCATTTGATGGTCTTTTATTTGTTAGGCCTTGAGATCTTGGATCTCTTGCTTGATTTTGTTTATTTCATGTTTATGGTATGTTAGAGTGACAGGCTTGATTTAGGGTTGGTCAAACCCTTTTTGAACATCCTTAAGATTATAAGGAGCTTGGATGAACTAACATAATGGGTTTGGGTTTGAAGTTGATGGCCTTTTAAGGAGCTTTTGTAGAAACTAGGCTTTAGCTCAATCATTTCCCAACATATCAAGTATCTTAAGGATTAGCTTTTGATCACACATTAGGAAACTTACCTTTCTCTTCTGACTCTATTTCAGAAGAGGCTTTGAGTTCAATTTGGAGACCAAGTTCATCCTCTGAAGATAGTTCAAGAGTACTAGCTTCTGTGGTTTCAACCAATAATACCTATAGTTGGGCTTGAACAGTATCAGGTAGTTTAAGGGCTTAGAGTTTTTTGTGAAGTTTATACTATCTAGACATATGACTAGGCTTACCACAATTATAACAAACATATATGAATGTCTAGGCATTTGTTTGTTTAAGCTTATTAGGTTTGGGCCTAAAAGTTGTTTTGGGCTTAGAAGATTGTTGGTGTTGGTTGGTCTTAAATTTTGAGTAAAAAGTATTTTTTAATTTGGCATTGGGCCTATGCTTTTTTTGGTCATTTCTTTCTATTAAAGATTATCATCAAATTAGGCATAAAAGGATCCTATCTCATTTTGAGTCTACTTTTGTTCCTGCTTGATCTATTTTAGGAGCTTTAGATCTACACAAATTTGCAGTTCTTCTTTTTGGGCAAAGCTTATCAGTTCACTATAAGCCAATTAATGATAAGGAATTTGACCATTATAGTGATCTTGTAGTTTAGATCTTATCTTATTATCAAGTAGCCTTGGTAATCCTACCAATAACTTTTTCTTCAAAAAAACTTGATTCATATTGTCCCATTACATGATAAGCATTAGAAATGCATCTTTGGGCCAATAGAAATTATGTAGATATTAACATTTAAGATTAGATAAGAGTTCAACATTCTTATCCTTTAGGTGAGACAAATCACCAATAAAGTGCTTTGTTATGGCAAAGAAAAGACTTGTCACAGCATCAAGTATTGTTTGTTGGTTATTATCAAGGAGAGGTTCACCATGAACATCTCTCTTCATAGCTTGGAAAATGCTTTCATGGTCAACTGAAGTGAGTATGTGATCCCACCAGCCTTTAAGCTATGTTTAGAATCTTGCAAATGGATCTTAGCAATGGTGTGGTCAAAGAACCCATGGCTCTTAACCTTACTTTTGAAGAAAAACTAGCTTTTCTTCAAACAAAATATAGTTCCAATTCAATTTATGAGTGGAACATTGATGGATATTCTAAACATTAGATTTTGAATCTCCTTTAATAAATAACCATGCGGTCTAATGTATGTAGGACCCACAGTCATACCTCTGACCATGCCATTGCTAAGATCCTTGTTGTAGGATTCTCAAGATAGCTCAAAGGCTAGTTGGATCACATACTCACTCCAATTGACCACGACAACATTTTCCAAGCTATCAAGAGAGATGTTCATGGTGAACCTCTCTTTGATGATAACCAACAAACAATCCCCAATGTTGTGGCAAGTCTTATATTTGCCATAACAAAGCACTTCATTAGCAAGACATCTCACCAAAGGATAAGAACATTGAACTCTTATCCAATCTTAAATAAAAATATTTGTGCAATTTCTATTGGTACAAAAATATGTTTCTAACACATGTCATGCAACAAGATGATGTGAAACAAGTTTTTTTTGGAAAGAAAAGCTTTTGGTAGGATTACCAAGTCTACTTGGCAATAAGGTAAGATATAAACTACAAGCTCAGCACAATGGTCAAATTCTTTATCATCAGTTGGCCTATGGTGAACTAATAAGTTTTGTCCAGAAAGAAGGACTATAGATTTGTGTAGATCTAAAGCTCCAAAAATAGATCAAGTGGGAACAAAAGCAAACCTAAAAACAGTTAGAATCCTCTTGTGCCCAATTTAATGATAACCTCAATCACAAGGAAAAGGCCAAAAGAAAAAGCGTAGGCCTAATACCAAATTAAAAAATCCTTTTTATTCAAATTCTAAGCCCAACCAATACCAACAATCTTTTAAGCCTAAAGCTAATAAGCCTAAACAAACAAAAGCCTAAACATCAAGATATGTTTGTTTTAGTTATGGCAAATCTTCTCACATGTCCAAATACTATAAACTTCACAAAAACTCCTAGCCCTTAAACTACCTAATACTGTTCAAGCCCAACTACAAGCATCGTTGGTTGAAACCTTAGAAACTAGTACTCCTAAACTATCTTCTGAGGATGAAGCTGGTCTCCAAGTTAATGAACTTTAAGCCTCATTTGAAATAGGGTTAAAAGAGAAAGAGGTAAGCTTCTTAATGTGTGCTTGAGTGCAAATCCTTAAGATACTTGATACATTAGGAAATGATCAAGCTAAAGTCTAGTTTCTAGAAAAGCTTCTTCAAAGCCCATTAACTTTAAATCCAAACCCATTACTTCAGTCCATCCAAGCTCTTTATAATCTTAAGCATGTTCTAAAAAGGTTTGACCAACCCTAAACCAAGCCTCATCTCAACCAAGGACTAATTAGCACATAGCCATAGTGAGAAAGATTAAACATCAGGTCAAAGAGTTGCCTTATCTTCACATAAGCAATATTAGTCTACCTAAAATAGTCAAGACTGATGCGTCAAAACTAGGATATGGAGGGATTTTGAAACAAGTCTAGGCTTAGCATAAACAACTTGTTCATTTCACATCTAAGCATTGGAATGATTGTCAAAGGTGGTATTCCACCAATAAAAAGGAAATTTTAGCAATTATTTTATATATTTCAAAATTTAAGCATGATTTACTAAATAAAAAATTCTTATTACACATTAATTGTCAAGTAGCAAAATCTATTTTACAAAAAGATGTTCAAAATGTTGCATCTAAATAGATTTTTGCATGATGGCAAGCAATTTTAAGTGTTTTTAATTTTGAAATTGAACATATTTAAGGTTCTTCAATGGCTTACCATATTTTCCTACAAAAGAATTCTTGTAAGGAATAGGAACCTTAACCTTAAAACAAGCCCTAAATGCCCAAGAAATCCAAAAAGAAAGCCCAAGCAAAGAAACCCCAATAGGAAAAGACCTAATCACAAACATCCTAGCCAAAAGTAGGGGTAGACATGTTCAACTTAGAAAGCCAAAGTTATACATATAAAAAAAGTTAATCAAGACCTCTCATACCTTTTTTTTAACAAAATTCAATGGGTTTAGAGTACCAAAGTTGTGAAAACAAGCTTGTTGGAGGGAATATAGTGGTTATTGGATGGGAAGTAGTTGAGAACAACAATTTAATACCTAACTTACCCATAACATCTTCCAAAAGTAGCTTAAGAACTTTGCTTCTTAGTTTGAAACAATGCTTTAAGGCATGCCATGCAAATGTACCACTCTAAAGAACAATTTAATTACATTGTTTGCATTGTCAATTTTATGGCATGAACATCTTTGAAAACTTGCCAATAACAACAAATATAGAATCCTTACCCCATGTTGATTGTGGCAGCATTAACATAAAGTTCATAGATAAATTAACCCAGGGATGGCTAGGTATGTGTAAAGGAGTGTAAAAGCCATAGTGTAAAGCTCTAGATTTGGCATATTTGCATGTTATGCACTTCTTACAGACCCTATCAACAACTTGTTTCATGTGTGGCCAAAACAAATATTCAACTAAGACATCTAGAGTTTTTCCAACTCTAAAATGACCCATTAGACCATCTCCCATAAGCTTCTCTCATAACCAACTCCCTCAAGAAACTCATAGGCAAACGTAATCAATTTTTCCTAAATAAGAAACCCTTATGCCCATAAAATTTTTGAAAGGCTAACTTTGTACATGTCCTATACACATTAGCAAAGTTAGGATCTTTCACATATAAGTCTTTAATATATTCAAATCCTAACAATTTTGCACTAAGTATAAAGATAAGGGCATACTAACAAGATAATGCATCAACTCCCACATTCCCCTTACCTTGTTTATATTTGATGATGTAAGGCAAGGTTTCAATGAATTTAACCCATTTGGCATGTCTCTTGTTTAATTTCTTTTGTTCCTTCAAATGCTTCAAGGATTTATGGTTAGTATGAATGACAAACTCATTAGGCCAAAGGTAGAGCTACCATATCTCTAAGGCTTATACCAATGCACACATTTCCTGATCATAAATGGGATAACAAAGGGCTAGTCCATTTAGCTTTTCACTAAAGAGGGCAATTGGTCAAATTATTGCATCAAAATAGCACAAATGCCAATACCTAAAGCATCACACACAATCTAAAAGTTTTACCAAAGTTAGGTAAAACAAGTAAGGGTGCAGAAATAAATTTTTCCTTAATTAAATTAAAATCCTTGTCATAATCATTACTTCACTTAAATCCCACATTCTTTTAACAATTTTAGTTAATGGTGCAGCAATGGTGCTAAAGGCCTTAACAAAGTGTCGACAAAAACTAGCATGAATTGCCCTAAACATTTCGTTATCAATCTTAATGCCCCTAGCACTCATAACATAGCCAAGAAATAGGATTTGATCAATGAAAAAGAAAAATTCTTAAGGTTAGCACACAATTTCTCAAAATATAAAACACTTAGAATAAAACATAAATGATTAAGATGCTCATCTAAGTTTTTGCTATAGACCAAAATTATCATCAAGATACACAACCACAAAATTACCAATAAATGGATGTAAAACATGATTCATTAATCTCATAAAAGTGCTCAATGTATTAGTGAGACCAAATGGCATAACAAGCCATTCATACAAACCATACTTAGTTTTGAAAGTTGTTTTCCACTCATCTCCCTTTCTCATCCTAATTTGGTAATATCTAATTTTCAAATCAATTTTAGAAAAGACACATGAACCATGCACTTTATCTAACATATCATCCAATCTAGTATAGGATGGTGATACATTATAGTGATTTTGTCAACTACTCGACAATTAATGCATATCCTCCAAGTCCCATCCTTTTTAGGCACAAGTAATAATGAAACTACACATGGAGTCATGCTCTTCCTCACTTATTCCTTTGCCATGAGCTCATAAACTTGCCCTTAAAACTCTTTTGTCTCCTCAAAATTACTTCTATAAGTTGATTGATCAGTTTGGAATTATCACACCATGGATGAATTCAATTTATTGTTATATTCCCCTCAAAGGTGAAAAGCCTTTTGGTTGTTTGGGAAAAACATCATCAAATCCCTACAGAAGAGAAATGACAACACTAGGAAAAGAAGGGCTAACCTTATTAGTACTTAAATAAGCTTTTTATGCATAAAAATACAATTATAGGCTATGTTGAATAGAAGCCTCTTTTAACATCACTCTCTTTACATACAAACTCCCAATTTTTCTCTCTTACCCTATTTTCTCTCAGTCTTATTTCCTTTCTCTCCATTCTTGTCATCTTTTCTCCTCTTGACCTCAATTTCTTTTTTATTTTTTCCTCTCACTCTCTGATTTATTCCTTAATTGATCATCTTATACTTCGCAAGGTGTCAAAGGTACAAGAGTAATGGGTTTATCATTTATTATAAAAGAGTACTTATTCTTAAACCCATCATGCATTACATGCCAATCATATTGCCATCATCTTCTCAACAAAATATGCCCAACATGCACGGGTACAACATCATTGAAGACCTTATCAGTATATTTCCTAATAGTAAATGATATTAATACCTACTTATTTACCTTAACCTCCCCATATTCATTCAACCATTGAAGCATATATAGCCTTGGGTGCTTCATGGTAGGTAAATGAAGTTTTTCAACCAAAGTCACTACAATCAAACAACAACCCCCATTAAAGATCATGTTGCATACCATATCTTTGGTGTGCCACTATGTATGGAAGTTATTATCTCTTTGCACTTCATCATCTTCCTTGGCTTGTGAACCTAATGCTCATTTAGCCACGAACACATCTCCCTCAACTGGGTACTCCTTTCCACCATTTACATCCTCCAATGGTGGCATGGAATCATCATCAAATTCACTTTATCTCAATATCACCATTACATTGGAGCACCATAGTACACTTATTTAAACATTAAGATGCAATATGTCCCCTTCCTAGATACTTAAACATTTAACATCTCTATTTTTACTAGGATGGGAATTAGAATTACCTTTCACCTTGTTAGACTCACTTCCTAACTCTTGTAAGATTTGGCCTTAGGCTTGCAATCAGCCTTACCATCCCTTTTTGCCTCCAATTTGGCTTCAAAGATGAAGAAGAACTCAAATTCAAAGCACTAAAGGTGTACAATCATGTTTGTTCTAATGAATATAATTTTTATGCAAACACAAAAGTTGATTTCACCTTGATTTTGTGTAAATGAGTCCTTGTACCAATGTAAGGAGCCTTATTAGCTAGAAATGAAGAGAAGGCCTTATTATATAGGAATTGAAACAATCAATAGGTATAAAAAATGCTAATCAAGATTAATCAAAGCTTTGTTTGAAGGAATTCAATGGATTTAAAGTACCAAATATGTATAAATAAGCTTGTTGTAAAGAATATAATGTTTATTGTTGACCCAAATGTTAATTACAAGATCATTTTGTGTGAATGAATCCTTGTAATAAAAGAGAAGCCATGTTATCAAAAAGTGAAGAGATGGTCTCATTGTATGGGAAATTAAACCATTCAATACCTATAAGAAAAGCTAATCAAGAGCAATGACTCATTGACTTGATGGAATTCAATGGGTTTAAAGTGTTTGCCAAAGGTATGCAAACGTGCTTGCTCCAATGAATATAATGTTTTATGTAGACACAAAAGTCAATTGCACCATCCTTCTAAGTAAATGAGTCCTTACAATGGAGGAAGCAACATTGTTAGCTAGAAATGATGAGCTAGTCTTATGATTTAAGAATTGAAACACACAATATGTATAAGAAAAGCTAATGTAGACCAATTACACCTTTTTTTGGATGGAATTCCATCAAGAAAATGAGTCATTCATCTTCATCAACTTTCCTTAAAGGTATTGAATGGTTGAATTCTTAAACAACGAAATTGCCTCTTCACTTTTTTATAACAAGACTTCTGTTGTTCTCATAGTCTTGTATGGGTTGTAATTGTTGTCAACTAGGTTTAAGTGTGCAAGAAAGTAAAGCCACATGGAAGGGCAAGAAGGTAAAAGCCACATGGAGGGGCAAGAACATAAAAGCCACATGGAAGGGCAAGACAGTAAATTTGCCGGAAGTAAGCCCTATTAGGGTTTCATGGAGGAGTATATAAAGGCCATTGGAAGACAACAAAAATGACAGATCGGCAATTTGAGCAGAACGGCACACAGTCGGCAATTTGAGCACAACAGCAGTTGGCGAGGAGACAATCCGGCTGAACAGCAGTTGGCGAGGAGACAATCTGGCTGGACGGAAAAATAGAAACTAACGGTGAGAGAGATCAGGTTGGGACGATGAAAAGATCCGGCTGGACGGTGTGAGACTAGGAAGATCCGACTAGGACAGTGAAGAGATTTGGCAACGGAGTGAGACCAGAAAGATCCAAGTGGGATGATGAAGAGATCTAGCAACGGCGTGAGACTAGAAAGATCCGGCTGGGACAGTGAAGAGATCCGGCAGAACAGGGGCTGGACGGCGTGAGACCAAAACAGGGCAGAAACCTGATTCAGCCAACCAAAAGAGATTTGGCAGAAAGAGATCCGGTCAATGATGAGAGATCTGGTAGAATAAGGGCTGGACGAAAAAACATAAACCAACGGTGAGAGAGATCCGGTCGACGGTGAGAGATCCGACAGAATAGGGGCTGGACGGAAAAACAGAAATGTGAGGCGAGCCGTGAGACAAGGAGACAAGTGAGACCATGAGACGGTGAAAGCAGGAGCTGTGTGAGACAACCTAAAGAAGGAATTCAGCGAAGCATCGGAAAGAATTAAACATATTTCTAGATTTCTTCAAGAGAGGTTAAAGAGCGTTGCGGTGAACTTCTAAGCGGCAGTGGAGCAGCCTTTCAATTTAACAGAGGCAAGACAAGTTAGAAGAAGGGTAGACACAGTAAGTGACACTCATTGTATTGTACTTGCTTAGTATTTATAATAGTGAAAGGAGACAGAGGATTAAGACATCCATTGTAACTGGAATTCTCAAGTATAGTGGATAGTCTCAGTAAGGGAGAGTCCCTACCACTGTGGATGTACGTCACGTTGACGGAACCACGTAAATCTCGTGTGTCTTTAATTTGCTTTATGTTATATGTTTTGAATTGAGTTGTGTACGTAGTTAAAGTATCAGCTAACCCATAACCTAACAAAGGCGTAAACAAAAACATCTGAATTGTCTATTAGGCAAGATGTCTGAAAGGTGACTTTGGGGACTATTATGATTAGTAGGTAGCAATAGATCTACCTTAGTCGAATCTGAGAAAGAGTTCACTTTTAAGAAGAGGTTGAAGTTGTTCACTTACCTGCGAATTACGAATTATGGTGATACTGATTCACCCCCCCTCTCAGTATCACAAACTAGTAGATCCTAGGGAGAAGTCGGGAACTTCAATTGGTATCAGAGCACAGGTTCACCAGTTTGAAGCTTAACAGCTTGGTGTACTAGTTTGAAGGGATCTAGAAGTTTGACTTGTTCAGCATACTGAGAAATGGAAGCCGGTACCAGCACTAGCACCACTTACAACAAGAAGGTTCCAATCTTCAACGGAACCAACTATCATATGTGGAGAGCAAGAATGCAAGTGGTATTTGCAACCATGGGCATGAACGTGGTGAAATGCGTACAGGAGGGTTTTGTGGCTCTGAAAGAAGGTAAAGACCCAACCTCAGATGAGTTAAGGTAGTTTGAGATAAATGGAAAAGCCTCAGATGTCATCATTTCAGCATTGACAGATGCTGAGTATGCTAAAGTTATGGACTACAAATTTGCCAAGAAGATATGGGACAAATTGCAGAAAGTCTATGAAGGTGATGACAGAATGAAGGAGGCTAAGCTTCAAGTGTTTAAGGAGAGATATGAATCTCTCAGAATGCAGAAGAATGAGACAGTTCAAGAGTTCTTCACCAGGGTTATTAGCACTGTAAACAACCTGAGAAGTCATGGGAAGAACAAGAAGGACTCATTGATTGTGAAGAAAATTTTGAGAATTTTGCCTGAGAGGTTTGCCTCAAAGGTGGCAGCCATAGAGGAGAGTAGAGATCTCAATTCTATGTCTCTGCATGATCTTCAGTGCAATCTCATTGCATATGAGTTGAGAATAAAGTCAACTAAGAGCTCCTCAACGTCAAAGGTATCAAAGGAGGTAGCTTTCAAAGCTATGAAACACTTGAAGATAAAAGAAGAGGAAGAATCATCCAGTAAGGATAATGATGATGATGAGAAAGAAAGTGAAGGTGAAGTATTGGCTTACTTCACAAAGAAATTCAAAAGGGGGTCTAAGAAAGGAAAAGAACAGTTGTCCTTGAGATGTTATCGTTATGGGCAGACTGGACACTTTGCTTCTTAATGCAAAGTGAAACTTGATGATGAAGATGAGGATGGTGATGATGAGCAGAATTCAAGATGGAGAAGATCATCATTCAAATCAAAGAAGTCTAGTAAGAAGATTGCCAACCCACAGAGGAAGACGAAAGGCTCATTCAAGAGTTATGTGAGTCAGACAAAAGAAGCTGATGGGGAGGAAGATGAAGACTCATCAGATGAGTATGTCTTTATAGCATCAGCACAAGGTGGTAGCTCAACCTCTGAAGAGGAAGAGGAAGTTGATGAAGAAGAGCCAGATTTTGAAGCTAAGCTGGAAACAGCTTCAAAGGAGATAATCAGAAGGGGCAGAACCATAAGAAGGTTGGAGGCCCATATAAAACAAGTTAAAGCAAAGTCCGAGGAAGCTAAAAGTCAAAATGATGAAATAAGAGCTGAGCATACTGACTTGAAGAGAAGATTTAAGAAACAGATCAAAATATATGAAGACCTTACAGCAGAGCTTGGCTCAAGGGCTTCAAAAATTAAAGAAATGGAGAAAGAGTTGCTAAGACCTTAGCAACAACTCAAAAGTAGCAAAGAGAACTTACAAAAGCTTGAAATGATAGGAGAAACAAGTTCTGAAAAAGGAGAGAAGAATGTAGAGAAAATGCAGCAATCTGAGGCTACATTGGCTAAAGAAAATAAGAATGTGCCACAAAAGTTGAAAGAGAAGGTTGTGACTTAGAAGAAGATAGCTAAGAATAAAGAAGATCTGAAGAAGCAACCTAAGGTGGCAAACAAGAAGAAAGAAAAGAAAGTCAGCCAACAGAGGGCTACAGTTGAACAGAAGAAGGAGAAGAAGGTGACTAAAATGAAAGTCACACAAGCAAAGAAGCCAGCTACTTTGCCTACATAGCAAGTGATGAATAGAAGAAGACAAGCAGTGATCAAACCCAAGAAGAGGCAGTTTCAAGGTCATTGCCTTTATTGTGGAGTTTGGGGTCATTAGGCAAGTAATTACTGGTGGAGAAGGCCAGTATATGTCTCTAACTTGAGAAGATACGATGCTGCATATAGGGGGAGACAATATAGAATTCAGAAGAGAACATCTGTCGTGAGTTCTTGCATATACTATAAAAGGCAAGGACACGTTGACAAGGATTGTTGGTAAAAGCCCAAACTAGTGGTTTCAAAGAACAAGTTTGCTATATTGGCAGACCTGGAATAATGTGAAAGGTGCAGGTAGGATGGCCATGATGCCAAGAGATGCATGACACTTCTCCCTAAGCAAAAGAAGCCACTCAATGGCACAGTGAAAACAAGCGGTGCAATCAAAGCTAAGCAAAATGAGAAAGCTATCTTCCAGCCAGTTCAAAAGAAGGAATATAAAGCTAAAAAGGAGGTGGCTAATATAGCTGAAATTGCACTCAAAGCTAACTGCAAGGATAAGTAGTGGATCCTTGATAGTGGATGTACTTCGCACATGACGGGAGACAAGAGTAAATTATCAAAGCTAAACAAATCAAGAAAAGGCAGAGTCAAGTTTGGTAATGATGATTCACTCAACATCAATGGTCAGGGGTCAGTAAAGATTGGAAGAGAAAAGCTGAAAGATGTTTTGCACGTTGAAGGACTCAAATATAATTTAGCATCTGTCAGTCAATTATGCAACGAAGACCATAAGGTAATATTCACAAAAATAGGTTGTCAAGTAAAAAGTAAAGAAGGCAATACTGTTGCAGCCAGGAAGGGAACAACTAGAAATTTATATGTGATTGATGAGGATAAGACAAGTAACTGTTTACTCACCAAAGAAGAAGAAAATCAACTCTAGCATAGGAGGCTGGGACACCTGTCACAGAAGAACATGAGGAAGCTGACCACTACTCATGCAATCAGAGATATTCCCGACCTCAGGAGAGAGAGAGAGTATGTTTGCTCAGCATGCTCTAAGGGAAAACATGTCAGAAAGCAGTATAAGACCAAAGAGTTCAGTTCTGAAGTAGTGCTTGACATTGTGCATACTGATTTGTGTGGGCTGATGAGAACAAAAGGGTTGAAAGGTGAGAGATATTTCGTCTTGTTTGTTGATGATTATTCCAGAAGGACCTGCATCATGCACCTCAAACACAAGTCAGAAGTTTTGAATTGCTTCAAGAGATACAGAAGATTGGCTGAAAATGAGAGTGGAAGGAAGATCAAAGTATTGAGGTCAGATCAAGGCACTGAATTTACAAATGAAGCTTTTGAAGATTACCTTGAGAAGCATGGTATTCACCATCAGATGGCAACAGTGAAAACACCTTAATAGAACGGGGTGGTAGAGAGGAAGAATAGAGCTGTGGTTGAAATGACAAGAACTCTACTACTGGAATCTAAACTTTACACAAGATTTTGGACAAAAGCAACATTTACAGCCGTGCACCTATTGAACAGAGTTCTACTAAGGCCCAATACTGATAAGACTCCATATAAGCTATGGAGTGGGAAGAAGACAACAGCCAAGTATCTCAGAGTCTTTGGCAGCTCATGTTTTGTGAAGAACAAGGAGTAAAACTTGGGAAAATTCAATGCTAGGTCTGATGAAGGCATCTTTGTGGGATACTCAACAAAGACAAAAGGTTACAGAATTTTCCTGCATAAGCTGGGAAAAGTGATCACTTCCAGTGATGTGAGAATAGATGAGAACTGGAAAACAATGCAGAATGGAGAAGCTAAGGACAATGAAGAAGATGACTTCAATGTAGATGAAGAATCAGACCAACCTGAAGAAAAGGAACAAGAAGTAAGTTCAGACTCGGAGAAGAGTGAGTCTGAAGATGAAGAAAGAGATCCTCTTGTAACTAAGATGGTGCAAGGAAGAAGGACAAAGAAAACATGGACCAGTGCTCATCAAGGAGATCAGATCATAGGTGACCCATCAGCAGGAGTTACAACAAGAAGAAGAATTGTGGGAGCTACTGCTCTACTCTCATAAGTTGAACCTCAATCTATTGAAGAGGCTATTCAAGACAAAGCCTGGGTCAAAGCTATCAATGAGGAGCTGGATCAAATTGAGAAGAATGATACATGGGAGCTGGTTTTAAGACCCACTAATAAGAATGTCATAGGAACGAAGTGGGTGTTTAGGAATAAACACAATGAAGATGGCAAGATGGTGAGGAACAAGGCCAGGTTGGTTTGCAAAGGCTACACTCAGATAGAAGGGGTAGATGTTGATGAAACTTTTGCACCAGTAGCAAGGTTAGAAACTATCAGAATGTTCATAGCTTTGGCAGCACACAAGAGGTATAAAATCTATTAGATGGATGTAAAATCCGCCTTTCTGAATGGGCTCCTGAAAGAAGAAGTGTATATTGAACAACCAATGGAGTACAAATCAATGAGGATAAGACATATGTGTGCAAGCTGAAGAAAGCCTTGTCTGGTCTTAAGCAAGCTCCAAGAGCATGGTACAGTAGGCTAGATGCGTACTTGAGAAGGTTGAACTTTAGAAGAGGAATGGTCGATAATAACCTATATGTGTTCAACTTAAAGAAAGGCCAGCTAATAATCATATTATATGTAAATGACATCATCTTTGGAGGGGATCACTCTAAGCTATGTCAAGATTTTGCACAGAAGATGAGTGAGGAATTTGAAATGTCATTGATTGGAGAAATGATGTACTTTCTTGGATTATAGATAAAGCAGTGTGAAGAAGGTATCTTTATTTCTCAGACGAAATATGCCAAAGAGATGCTGAAAAGGTTTGGCATGGAGGATAGCAGATCTGTCAGTACCCCTATGACAGTGGGTTGCAAGTTAACAAAAGATCAAGAGGGAAGGAGTACAAGCCCTACAGAGTACAGGAAGATGATAGGGAGCCTTCTGTACCTTACGGCATTAAGGCCTGATCTTATGCAAGCTGTGTGCACTGCTAGCAGATTCCAAGCTGATCCTAAGGAGTCTCATGTGTTGGCAGTGAAAAAAATCCTAAGGTACCTCAAAGGAACACTAGAAATAGGCTTGTGGTATCCAGCCATGGGTTCTATTAAACTACAAGCATATATTGATGCAGACTGGGCAGGAAGTATAGATGATAGAAAATCAACCAATGGCTGCAGCTTCTACTTGGGTTCAAAGTGTGTTGCATGGTTAAGTAGAAAGCAAAACAGTGTTGCTTTGAGCACAGCTGAGGCTAAGTATATGGCTGCTTATGTAGCATGTACACAGGTGATATGGATGCTAAGACAATTGGCAGACTTGGGTGTTAAAGTGAAGTTACTAGTGAGTGTACTTTGTGATAATCAAAGTGCTATTGATCTCAGCAAGAATCCGATTCAACATTCGAGGAGCAAGCATATTGACATCCGGTATCACTTCATCAAAGATCAAGTGGAACAGGGTACAATTCAATTGGAATATGTTGGCACTAAAGATCAAATTTTAGATATTCTAATTAAACCTCTATCCACATAGCTGTTTGAAAAGCACAGATTGAGTCTATCTGTGCAAATGCCTCCTCAAGCCTGAAGTTCAGGTGAATCCTCCATCTCCACTTTGCGAGTTTTTCAGATTTGTAATTGGTTGGCAAAGGGGGAGAGAAGCAACAGTGCAGGGGCAGCTGTTAAGAAAGGGGGAGTGCATATTTAAGGGAAGTTGAAACTGTTGCGTAGTGGCTTTTGTCGAGTGTTGCCAACAATTACAAAGGGGGAGATTGTTGTTCCCACAGCCTTATATAGGTTGTAATTGTTGTTAACTAGGTTTAAGTGTGCAAGAAAGTAAAGCCACATGGAAGGGCAAGAAGGTAAAAGCCACATGGAGAGGTAAGAATGTAAAAGCCACATGGAAGGGCAAAACAGTAAATTCACCACAAGTAAGCCCTATTAGGGTTTCATGGAGGAGTATATAAAGGCCATTGGAAGACAACAAAAAAGACGGATCGGCAATTTAAGTAGAACGGCACACAGTCGGCAATTTAAGCAGAACAACGGTCGGCGAGGAGACAATCCGGCTAAACAACGGTCGGCGAGGAAACAATTTGGCTGGACGGAAAAACAGAAACCAACGGTGAGAGAGATCTAGCTAGGACGGTGAAAAGATCGGGCTGGACACCATAAGACTAGGAAGATCCGACTGGGACAGTGAAGAGATCTGGCAACGGAGTGAGACCAGAAAGATCCGAGTGGGACGGTGAAGAGATCTAGCAACGACATGAGACCAGAAAGATCCGGCTGAGATAGTGAAGAGATCCAGTAGAATAGGGGCTAGATGGTGTGAGACCAGAATAGGGCAGAAACCCAATTCGGCCAACCAAAAGAGATCCGGTTGACAATGAGAGATCCGGCAGAACAGGGGCTGGACGGAAAAATAGAAACCAACGGTGAGAGATCCGGCAAAACAGGGGCTAGACGGAAAAATAGAAACCAACGGTGAGAGATCCGGCAAAACAGGGGCTGGACAGAAAAAAAGAAATGTAAGGGGAGCTGTGAGACAAGGAGATGGGTGAGACCATGAGACGATGAAAGCAGGAGCTGTGTGAGACAACCTAGAGAAGGAATTTGGCAAAGCATCGGAAAGAACTCAACATATTTCTAGATTTCTTCAAGAGAGGTTAGAGAGTGTTGCGGTGAACTTCTAAGCGGCAGTGGAGCAGCCTTTCAATTCAATAGAGGCAAGACAAGATAGAAGAAGGGTAGACACAGTAAGTGACACTCTTTGTATTATACTTCCTTAGTATTTGTAATAGTGAAAGGAGCCAGAGGATTAAGACATCTATTGTAACTGGAATTCTCAAGTATAGTGGATAGTCTCGGTAAGGGAGAGTCCTTACCATTGTGGATGTAAATCACGTTGATGGAACCACATAAATCTCGTGTGTCCTTAATTTGCTTTACGTTCTGTGTTTTGAATTGAGTTGTGAACGCAGCTAAAGTATTAGCCAACCCATAACCTAACAAAGGTGCAACCAAGAACATCCGAATTGTCTATTAGGCAAGTGTCTGAAAGGTGACT
The DNA here is from genome assembly GCA_037832385.1 of Rhizophora apiculata. NCBI lineage: Eukaryota > Viridiplantae > Streptophyta > Magnoliopsida > Malpighiales > Rhizophoraceae > Rhizophora > Rhizophora apiculata. The sequence goes on from CM075425.1 coordinate 7,260,032, forward strand.
TTAGGGACTATTGTGATTAGTAGGTAGCAATAGATCTACCTTAGTCGAGTCTGAGAAAGAGTTCACTTTTAAGAAGAGGTTGAAGTTCACTTACCTGCGAATTGTGAATTGTGGTGATACTAATTCACCCCCCCTCTCAGTATCACAAACTAGTAAATCCTAGGGAGAAGTCGAGAACTTCAACTTCTCTTTTTGCTATAAGGACTCATTCACACAAAATGATCTCAAAATTAACTTTTGTGTGAATAGTAAATATTGTCTTCATTGTAAAAAGCTTGTTTCTACATCTTTAGTACTCTGAATCCATTAACGTCCATCAAAAATAGGTTTGAATAGTCTATATTACCTTTTGTTATACATATTGAAGTCCATCCTTTTCAAACTAACATGCTTGTTTGTATAACTTTGGTACTCTAAACACATTGAATTCCTTCAAGCAAATGACTTAGTGATCTTGATTTGCTTTCTTAATAGGTATTGAATGGTTTAATTCTTGAACAATGAGATCATCTCTTCATTTTTTGATATTAAGACTTCTCTCTTTGATTGAAGGACTCATTCACACAAAAATAATCTCATAGTTAACTTTTGTGTCAATAGCAAACATTATATTCATTGCAACATTTGTACACCTATGGTACTATAAATCTATTGAATTCCATCAAGTAAATAAGTCATTGATTTTTATTAGCTTTCTTCATAATCATCAAATGGTTTAATTTTTGATCAATGAAACCATCTCTTCATTTTTTGATAACAAGACATTTCTTTTCATTGCAAGGACTCATTCACATAAAGTGATCTCAAAATTAACTTTTGTCTCAACAACAAACATTGTATTCATTTCAAGAAGCTTGTCTCAACATCTTTAGTACTTTAAATCCATTGAATATCATCTAAAACATATGTGATTGGTCTAGATTACCCATAATGAGTGTCTCCATTCCTAAATGGTGCATTAAATCCATTTAATTCCATTAAGTAAATGACTCATTGATTTTGATTTGCTTGCCTTATAAGTATTGAATGAGATGGTCACTTCATTTTTTGGTAACAAGACTTCTGTTTTAATTACAAGGACTCATTCACACAAAATAATCTTGAAATTAATTTTTTTTTTAAAAGCAAACATTATATTCATTGCAACAACCTCGTTTGCACATCCTTGATGCTATAAATCTATTGAATTCCATCAAGTATATGAGTTATCAACCTTCATTAGCTTTCCTTATAAGCATTAAATTCTTTAATTCCTAAACAATATGACTATCTCTTCATTTTTTGATGACAAGATTAATCTTTTCATTTCATGGACTTATTTACACAAAATGATGGTAAAATTAACATTAATATCTAGAAAAAAAATATTACATTCATTAGAGCAAGCATGTTTGCACTCCTTTGGTAGTTTAAATCCATCAAATTATGTTATGTAAATGAGTTATTGATCTTTATTAGCTTTCATTATATGTATTGAATGGTTTAACTCATGAACAATGAGACAATATCTTCATTTTTTGATAACAAGACTTCTCATTTCATTGAAAAGACTTATCCACACAAAATGATCTTGTAATTAAGTTTATGTCAACAACAAACATTATATTTATCATAACAAGCTCATACATACATTTGGGGTACTCTAAATCCATTGAATTTCGTCAAAAAAAGGTGTGATTGGTCCATATTACCTTAACCTATATGTATTAAGTGTTTCAACACTTGAATAATGATAACGTCTCTTCATTTATATCTAACAAGGCTCTTCCTTCAATGAAAAGACTCATTTACACAAAATGACAATGAAATTCACATTTACATCTACATAAAGAAGTATATTCAACAAAACAAGTACATTTATACATCTTTTGTACTCTAAATCTATTGAATTCCATGAAGTAAATGAGACATTAATCCTTATTAGCTTTCTTTATAGGTATTGGATAGTTTAATTCTAGAATAATGAGACTATCTTTTCATTTTTTGATAGCAAGTCTTTTAATTTTGTTGTAAGGACTCATTCACACAAAATTCAAGCTCGTTACTACATCTTTAATTTTCTAAATCCATTGAATTCCATCAAAAAAGGTGTGATTGGTCTAAATTACCTTTTCATATACATATCAAGTCTTTCAATTCCTAAATAAGGAGACCATCTATTCATTTCTAACTAATAAGTCTCCCTTCTTCATTGTAGGGACTCATTTACACAAAACGAAGTCAAATTAACTTTCATGTCTATACAAAACATTCTATTCATTGAAGTAAGCACTTTTGTACACTTTTGGTACTTTATCCATTAAATTCCATCAAGGAAATGAGTTATTGTTCTTCATTAGCTTTCCTTATATTGAATGGTTTGATTCCCAAACAATCAGACTATCTCTTCATTGTTTAATGACAAGACTTCTCCTTTCATTGCATTAACTCATTTGAATGAAATGATGGTGAAACATTATATTCATAGGAATAAGCATATTTGTACACTTTTAGTACTCTAAACCCATTGAATTCCATCAAACAAATCAGTCATTGATCTTGATTAGCTTTCCTTATAGGTATTGAACAATTTGATTGCTAAACAATAAGACTATCTCTGCATTTTTTGATAACTAGTCTTCTCTTTCATTGTAAGGACTCATTCACACATAATGATCTCACAATTAACTTTTGTATCAATAATAAACGTTATATTCATTGCAACAAGCTCATTTGTACATCTTTGGTACTCTAAATCCATTGAATTTCATGCAAAATTGGTGTGATTGGTCTAGATTACCTTTTATTATATGTTTTGATTATTTTAATTCCTGAATAATGAGACCATCTAATGTAAACCCCAAAAGACATGGTTGTAGGACCCAATGTATGCAAGGAATTCAAATAAGAACCTAGGAAAGCAAAATTAGATTTCAATTATACAAGACTTAAACCCAATGCTTAAGGAACATGAACCTAAGGTGTAAAGAAGGATATGGACATCGTACTCCAAGAAAAAAAAAAGAGAGATTTTGTAGTGATAAGGTAGGTCAAACACCACCAAAGTGTTAGTTCTTGATAAGTTCTTTAATTATTGAAAGAATTAAAGGAGAAAATTCTCATTTTTAGTTTCACTAATATTCTACTTATTTCTAACAATGAATCAAGCCCATTTATAAGCTCAATTAACAACCTTAACCCTAAAGGTAATGACAAGCTTCTTTAATAAGCTAACAACAAATATATTCCTAATTATTTTAGTAGTTGTTGTAAATTAACAATCCTAATCCTAGAAATGATTATAAACTTCCTAAATAAGCTAACAACAAATTTACTTTTGTTTTTTTTGGAATTGTTGTAGAAATCCTTACAATCACTTGATATAGACCCATTTAGCATACCTAAACAATAATTAAAGCCTTAGCCTACATTAAGATATGTTTTACTGCCATTTAAACTTGAATTAGCTTCTGTGGTCCAAATTTCTTCAATCAGCCCATTAAGTGCTTCTTTAGAAGCCCTTTATGCATTAAATCCTCTACGGATCTCATCATTTTGCCTCTCTTTAAAAGGATTCAACCTCGAATCATCACTTATACAAAAAATGTATATATGTTGGGAATAAACTTACACACACTCCCTCATGTGTTTCTTTCCGCTCTCCCACAGTATGACACTCACTCTCATGTTTGCACATTATATAAAATTAGCTTTTCTCTATCACTCCTTTATTAAAATAAACAAGCTCAATCAAAGTCACTTTATAACCAACTAATTCCAACAAATTAGAATCACAGAAATTTAGGAAAATGCAATGAATTTGAGGTTATGGATTAGAAGAACTAAATAAGATTAAATTTTAAAATACCAAAAAAAAATTTATTAGACATAAATCCTTGTAGGAACTAGAAAGAAATAAGGAAATAAAGCCTTTATCTCCCTTTCACCTAATTAAATAGGATTTACTTTTGAAATAGGAAGGAATCAAATAAAATATTTTTTTTCCTCTTTTTTTTTTCTTTATCAAACAAGATTTTCATTTTTTTTAACAAAAATTCAATTACAAGAAAAGATAAACTAGGGTTTGCAAATTTAAAGAACAAGAAGTTACAAAATGTGCTAAGAAGATGAACAAAAAAAATGAACCTCAAAATTAGATAAGGAAACCTAATTTAGAGCCAAGTTCTAATACCAACTGGTGTGAACCCCAAAAGACATAACTTAGTGACCCAACATGAACAAGGAATTTAAACAAGTACCTAAGAAAGCTAAGTCCTATTTCAATCATGCAAGACCTAAACCTAATGTTTGATAAAAATTAACCTAAGGAATAAAGAAGGATATGAACACCACACTCAAAAAAAAAGGGATTTAGGAGTGATAAGTTGGGTTAAATGCCATAAGAAGAGTTAATTCTTAATAAGTTCTTAATTTTTAAAAGAACTAAAGGTGAAAATTTTCACTTTTACCTTCACTATTGTTCTACTTATTTCTAACAATGAAATTAAGCCTATTTACATGCTAAATTTACAACTCTAACCTTAGACAAAATGACAAACATCCTAAATAAGCTTACAATAATTCTACTCCTATTTGTTTTTGAAGTTGTTGTAAAAATCCTTACAATCACTTGACACCAGCATATTTAGCATACATATACAATAAATATAGCCTCAGGTTGCATTAAGATATGTTTTATAGTCCTTCAAGCTTAAAATAGTTTCTTTAACCCAAATTTCTTTAATCATCCTGTCAAGTGCCTCTTTCATCCTTTTAGCTCTTAAACATGTTATTGGCCTTTGTTGAAACCTATATGAATCCTTAAAAGCCCTTCATGCTTTTGATCCTTTATGTATCTCATCATCATCTCTTCATTTCTAACTGACAAGGCTCCTTCCTACATTACATGGACTTATTTACATAAAATGATGGTGAAATTAATTTTTATGTCTACACAAAACATTATATTCATTAGAACAAGCACATTTGTATACCTTTGGTACTTTGAACGCATTGAATTCCACGAAGCAAATGAGTTAATGAACTTGATTAGCTTTCCTTATATGTATTGAATGGCTTAATTTTTGAACAAAGAGATTATCTCATCATTCTTCGATAAATAGAATTCTCTTTTTGTTACAATGACTCATTCACACAAAATGTTCTCATAATTAACTATTGTGACAACAATAAACAAAGTATTTAATACAAGAAGCTCATTTTTACATCTTTGGTACTTTATACCCATTGAATTCCATCTAGTAAATATGTCATTAATCTTGACTAGCTTTCCTTACAAGTATTAAATGGTTTAATTAGCAAACAAAGAGACTATTACTTTATTTTTTCATAATAGGGCTTCTCTTTTTATTACAAGGACTCCTTCACACAAAATGATAGCATAATTAACTTTTATGTCAATAGTAAACATTATTTTACTTGCAACAAGCTTATTTGTATATCTTTGTTCTCTAAATCCAATAAATAATATCCAAAAAAGGTGTGATTAGTCTAGATTACCTTCTCTTATATGTATTGAGTGTTTGAATGTCTAAATACCTTTTCTTCATTTCTACCCAACAAGGCTCCTTCCTTTGTGGCAAGGGCTCATTTACACAAAATAATGGTGAAATTGACTTTTGTATGTACACAAAACATTATATTCATTGAAACTAGCATATTTGTACACTTGTGGTACTCTAAACCTATTGAATTCTATTAAGTAAATGAGTCATTAATCTTAATTAGCTTTGCTTACATGTATTGATAGTTTAATTCCAAAACAACGAGATTGCCTCTTTATTTTTTGATGACAAAGCTTATCTTTTCATTATAAGGACTCATTCCAACCAAAAGATCTTGTAATTAACTTTTATGTTAATATCAAGCATTATATTAATCACAACAAGCTCATTTGTTCATTTTTGGCACTCTATATCCATCGAATTCCATCAAAACAAATATGACTAGTCTAGATTACCTTTCTTAATGTATTAAGTGCTTCAGTTCTTGAATAATGACACCATAATGTGAATCCTAAAAGATGTAGTTGAGGGATCCAACACACATAAGGAATCAAACAAGAACCCAAGAAAGCTAAATTAGGTTTCAATTATGCGAGTCCTAGATCTAATATAAAAGGAACACAAACCTAAGTTATAAAGAAGGATATGGATGGCACCCTCTAGCAAAGAAGGGATTTGACAGTGATAAGTTAGGTTGCAGACAGTGATAAGTGGGGTTGCACATTGCAATAAGAGTTAGTTTTTGATAAATTTTTTAGTTCTTTAAAGAACTAAATAAAAAAATCTCACTTTTATTTTCACTAATGTTTTACTTTGTTTTTAACAATGAAATCAAGTATATTTATAGGTTAAATTAACAATCCTAAAAATCCTAAAATTAAAGACAATGACAAACTTTTAATATAAAATAACACTCTTATTTTATTGTAAACTTTTATTTTATAATAAACTCCTATTTAGGAGTGGATTTTATTGTAATTATGGCCCATTAAGTACTCCAGTGGAATTAATAAAGCCTTGTCCCACATTAAAATGTGCTTTGCTTCCCTTTAAGCTTGAATTATCTTCTTTGGCCCATATTTCTTTAATCAACCCACTAAGTGCCTCTTTCATCCTTTTAGCTCTTAAACATGTCATGAGCCCTTCTTGAATGCTTAATGGAACCTTAGAAGCCCTTCATGTATTAGTTCCCTCATGGATCTCATCTTTTCCCCTCCCCTTAAAAAGATTTGTCCCAAATCATCACTTGCATAAAAAAAAAAAAAAAAGTTTATGCCCTAAACCCATTAATTTCCATCAAAAAAATGTGTGATTGGTCTAGATTGCCATTTTTAATGCATAATGAGTGTTTCAATTATTAAATAATGAGACAATCTCTTCATTTCTAACTAACAAGGGTCCTTTGTTGCAAGGACTCATTTACACAAAATGATGGTGACATTAACTTTTGTGCAAACAAAAAAACATTATATTATTTGGAACAAGCACGTTTGTACACCTTTAATACTTAAAACCCATTGAATTCTATCAAGTAAATGGGTCAATGATCTTGATTAGCTTTCTTTGCAAATATTAAGTGGTTTAATTCTTGAACAATAAGAACACCTCTTCTTTTTTTTGATAATATGGCTTCCCCTTTTGTTGTAAGGACTCATTCACACAAAATGATCTCAAAATTAACTTTTGCCAACAATAAGCATTGTATTGATTGTATGAAGCTCATTTCTACATTGTTGGTACTTTAAATCCATTGAATTGTATCAAATAATGGTGCAATTGGTCTAAATTAGTGATTTTTATTCATATCAAGTGTTTTAATTCCAAAATAAGGAGATCATCTATTCATTATCTAACTTTATATTTTGGGTTTTTAAGGTTATTAATTCAGCCTATAAATAAGCTTGATGTTATTATTAAAAAGAGCATAACATTAGTGAAAATTTTCTCCTTTGATTTATTTGAAAAACTAAAGAACCTAGCAAGAACCAACTCTTCTTCTTGTGTTCAACCAAACTTATCACTCTCAAATCCCTTCATCACTGAAGTATGGCATTTATATCCTTCCTTATACCCTAGGTTCATGTTCCTAGAACATTTGGTCTAGGTCTTGCATCTATATCCTTCCAACATTATAAGGACTTATTCACACACAAAAAAAAATGGTTAAATTAATATTTTATCTATACAAAATATTCTATTCATTGGATCAAGCATGTTTTTGCACCATTGGTACTTTTAATCCATTAAATTCCATTAGACAAATGAATCATTGATCTTGATTAGCTTTCCTTGTAGGCATTAAATCGTTTAATTCTTGAACATTGAGACTATCATATCATTTTAGCAAGACTTGTCCTTTCCTTGCAAGAACTCATTCACATAAAATGATCTCGTAATTAACTTTTAAGTCAACAACAAACATTATTCATTGCGACAAGCTTATTTGTACACTTTGACACTCTAAATCAATTGAATTCCATCAACAAAAGGTGTGGGTGTCTCTTTATTTTTTTGATAACAATGATATTTATATTCATTATATTCATTGAAACAAACATATCTATACAACTTTGGTACTTTAAACCCATTAAAATCCTTCAAACAAAGGCTAGATTGATCTTCATTAGCTTTTCTTATGGCTAAGTTTCAATTCATGAATAATGAGATATTCTCTTCACTTTTTAGCTAACAAGACTTCTTCTTTCATTGCAAGGACATATTTACACAAAATGATGTTCAAATTAACCTTTTTTCCTTCACAAAACATTATGTTCATTGGAACATGCACATTTGGACACTTTTAGCCCTCTATGCCTATTGAATTCCATAAATTAAATGATTCTTTGAGCTTGATTAACTTCCCTTATAAGTATTAAATGGTTTAATTCCCAAACAATGAGATCATCTCTTCTTTTTTTGATAACAAGGTTTTCTTTATGTTAGAGAGACTAATGACATAATAAGTTTCATGACTCCTTATTAGGAGTAATAGAATCTAGTTTGAGTGATAAACCTATTTATTTTTCTTGTTACCCTAACTTTACTCTTTCTCTTAGATCCTAGTCTCATGCATGCTTTGTGCTTAAATGTTAAAACCAAGGGATTTAATATGATTCATTCCTCAAAAAATTTTAAAATATGGGAAGATTGTTTGCTGCATGTAGAGTTTGCATTATAATAGGAGTCTTCATTATACTATTAGTTACTCTCTATTTGAAATTATATATGGTTTAAATCCTTTGACTCCTTTAGATTTAATGCTTTTACTTGTTGATGATATGTTAGCCTAGATGGTGAACACAAGGCCAGAATGATGAAGAAGTTGCATGAGAAGGTATGGCAACAAATTGCAAAATGAACATAGCAATATGCATCCCATGCCAATAGAGGGAGAAAGAAGGTGGTATTTAAACCTAGTGATTGAGTTTGGGTGCATATGCATAAGGAGAGGTTTTTGGCTTAGAGGCATTCCATGTTGTAGCTTAGAGGAGATGGTCCATTTTAAGTGGTGGCATAAATTAATGACAATGCCTACAAGTTAGACCTTGTCAATGAGTACAATATGAGTGAAACAATTGATGTTTATAAACATTTAAGAGTTAAAAGGATAAAAGAAGCACTTAGTAAACTGATTGATGAAATTTGTTCCAAAAAAATCTAATTCAAGCTTGAAGGGTGAAAAAACATATCTTAATGTCATCTAAGGCCTTATTAATTTGATTAGAGTACTTAATGAGACATAGTTACAATAAACTCTACTCCTAAATAGGAGTTTATTCTAAAATAGGGCAACTCCTAAAACAAATAAGAGTAGATTGTTGTTAGCTTATTTACAAAGTTTGTCATTATCTCTAGGGTATGAGTTATTAATTTAGCCTATAAATAAGTTTGTTTGCATTGTTTTTTTTTTTTCAAAAAAAAAATGAACATTGGTGAAAATAAAAGTGAGAATTTTCTCATTCAATTCTTTTGAGAACTAGAGAACTTATCAAAATCTAACTCTTCTTATAGCATTCAACTTGACTTATTACTCTTAAGCCCCTTCTTTTCTTAAAGTGTGGTGTCCATATCCATCTTTATACCTTAGGCTTGTGTTCCTACAAGATGATTATACAATCAAGATAGAGGAACGATATTACCATCTTTACAATTCCTTTGAAATGGTAAAGCTTCTTTCCTTTGCCTTTATAATTCCTTTGAAATGGTAAATCTTCTTTCCTTTGCCTCTATAAAGCATCACCAAAAGTGTTTCAATTTCTTGCACTTTGGCTTTGTCTAGGTAGGAATCAAGTCCCTCAAAGATTGCTATCTTCTAAACTTTAATGATTCTCTCTTAGGCATTATAGAAACAAGCCCATGTTTTGGTCCAATTTATTTCAATTGTTTTCTAAATTTCACAATTTCTATGCATGAAAAGAACATTCTTGTTGTTCTTACATTGCAAATCAAACTTCACAACAATTGATTCGTTAAAGGATTGACTCCACTAAGCCTAATGTATAGGATACATTATAAGGCTATGAAAATAGCATTTAACACCAAAGTGCTCTATCATAGAGCCCATAGAAAAATAGTTTTATGGGAAACAAACATGTGTAGAGTTAACCTCCAAACACCTAGGTATATCAAATGGCACGAGGTAAATTTGCTTAACACCTAGAAACTGAAAAATGTTTCTGCCCTAAAGCCTCCTTTAGCAATGGATGTCAATAGGATTACTCAGCATAGTGATGGTAGTGTTAGCATATCTTTTGCTATACACTACATAAGTGCCATATCTAAATCTAGTAAGGATGAAGATCTAGAAACCAAAATCTCAAATTATTTGCAATGTAGCCTTTCTAAGAGACAGCCATCTAGCATTATGCTCGAACTAATAGTATAAGAGGTGTAGATCTTTGTGGATAGGTCCCTTAAGCCACTTTTGCATCACCACAACAAGAATCCCCAGAATCTCTTGGAGCCTCAACATCATAGGTCCAATTTCCTATTAAGCTTCAAATACACCCTGAGCTCCATGTTTAGGAAAAAGATTTTGTGATAAAAAAAATTAAGAAAAGAATTTTATGGCTAGCATAATGCTAAAAAAAAAGAAGTAAATGGTTTTTCAGAAATTTTCAAAATGAGAAAAAACTAGAAGTCTAGCAAAATTATGACCAGAAGACCAAAATCAAAAAGCATATTTTATTCTTTGATTAGTTGAATGAGTACTATTTTCAATGGGGATATGAGTACTTGTGGTCATCTTTTAAAGCGGAAGATGAATTATCAGCTCAAATCCAATCACAACAATGCAAGTTAATGAATGGCTCAAAAATAAAGTCAGTTTATTCTCCATTATTTGAAATTCTATTCAAGTGCAAAGGCTTCTTATGTCACCATTCAAAGTACGTAGAGAGTACGAAGATTTTTGAACATAAGATATACAAAAGCTTATTGAATAAAATAATTATACAAATAAAATTTTACAAACAATTGGCCATCCACACTCAAAACATGGATGCCACTATATTAAGTTTTTCAATTTCAAAATTTGATGCCTTTACTACAAAGTTTTCAACAAATCTTATATTTAAACACTTTCAAATTTCAAATACATCATCAAATGAATTTTAGGAAGCTTTGCTTAGATAGTAGGTTCTAAAATAATCTAAACCCGAAGCATCAACAAAGCAAAGAGGTACAAACTTTGACTGCACTTGATGATGGCTCATCTTAAGCTTTTGTGTTATACATGAATCATTAAAGGTACAACATCTCAAAGTGGAATGACTGGAAACATCTTTAAAGATGTACTATCCTTGACCAACAGATCCTAACGTTGCTCTTAAATGGAACATTGATGGATATTTTGAACATCAGATTCTAAATCTCCTTCAACAAATGACCATAGTGCTAAATGCATATAGGACCCATAGTCATACCTCTAGTCAGGCCATTGCTGAGATCCTTGTTACAGGATTCTCAAGATAGCTCAAAGGTTGGTTGGATCACATACTCACTCTAGCTAGCCACAACAACATTTTCCAAGCTATCAAGAGAGATGTTCATGGTAAACCTCTCCTTGATAATAACCAACAAACAATCTCCAATGCTATGAAAAATCTTATCATTGCCATAACAAAGTACTTCATTGGTGATCCATCTCACGTAAAGGATAAGAACACTAAACTCATATCTAATCTTAAATGCAAATATTTACATAATTTTCATTGGTACAAAAATATGTTTCTAATGCATGTCATGCAGCAAGATGATGCAAATCAAATTTTATAGAAAGAAAATTTTTTGGTAGGATTACTAAGGCTACTCAATGATAAGGTAAGATCTAAACTGCTAGCTCAATATAATGGCCAAATTCCTTATCATTAGTTGGCCTATAGTGAACTAATAAGTTTTTTCTAGAAAGAAGTACTGGAGATTTGTGTAAATCTCAAGCTCCAAAAATAGATCAAGCAAGAATGAAAATAGACTTAAAAGGAGATAGGATCCTCTTATGCCCAATTTGATGATAACTTTTATCATAAAGAAAAGGCCAAAAGAAAGCATAAGCCTAAAACCAAATCAAAAAATCCTTTTTACTTAAAATCTAAGCTCCAAATATGTCTGTTATAATTGTGGTAAGCCTAGTCACATGTCCAGATACTATAAACTTCACAAAAAAACTCCAAGCCTTTGAACTACCTGATACTACTCAAGCCTAACTACAAGCATTGTTGGATAAAACATTAGAAGCTAGCTCTTGAACTATCTTCTATGGATGAAGCTGGTCTCCAAGTTGATGAACTTAAAGCCTCTTCTAAAATAGGGTCAGAAGAGAAAGAGGTAAGCATTCTAACGCATGCTTAAAAGCAAATCTTTGAGATCTTAATACATTAGGAAATGATCAAGCTAAAGCCTAATTTCTAGGAAAGCTCATTGAAAGCCCATCAACTTCAAATCCAACCCATTACTTTAACCCATCTAAGCTCCTTATAATCTTAAGGATGTTCTAAAAGAGTTTGACCAACCCCAACTAAAGCTTCATCTTTACCATGGACTGATCAATAGACAACTATAGAAAGAGAGATTAAACATCAGCTCAAAGAGTTGCTCTATCTTCACATAAGCAATCCCAACCTACCCAAAATAGTTGAGACTAATGCATCTAAAGTAGGATATGGAGCGATTTTGAAACAAGTCAAGGATTAGCATGAATAACTTGTTCGTTTCACATCCAAGCATTAGAAAGGCTGTCAAAGGTGGTATTCCACCATTAAAAAGGAAAATTTGGCAATTATTTTATGCATTTCAAAATTTCTGCATGATTTGCTAAATTAACAAGTCTTATTATACATTGATTGGTAAGTAGTAAAATCTATTTTACAAAAAGATGTTCAAAATATTGCATCTAAATAGAATTTTTGCATGATGGCAAGTATTTTAAGTGTTTTTGATCTTGAAATTGAACATATTTGAACTTCTTCAAACTGCTTATCATACTTTCTTATAAGAGAATTCTTATAAGGAACAAGAACCTCAACCTTAAAACAAGCTCAAAATGCCTAAGAAATCCAAAAAGAAAGCCAACAAGAAAAGACCTAATCACAAACAACCCAACCAAAAGCATAGGTTAACATGTTCAGCTCAGAAAGCCAAAGCTCAAACCCTTCTGGTTCCCAAAACATTCCAAGCCCATAAAAGTAAGCCATTGATGACTCTTCTAAGTCTTTAGCCTCAAGCATGCCCAATGTTGAAGCCTTAAGCCCAAAAAGCCAAAATTTATGAAAGCTTGATTTGATACAATGAATATAATAAATATAAACATGCTTGTTATATAAAAAAAAATGAAAAGATAAAAAGATGATCACATTATTTGGGAATTAAACTATTCAATATTGATAATGAAAGCTAATCAAGATCAATGACTCCTTTGTTAAATAAAATTCAATGGATTTAGAGCACCAAAGGTGTACAAATGTACTTCTTCTAATGAATACAATGTTTTATGCAAACACAAAATTTAATTTCTTCATCATTTTGTGAAAATGAGTCATTATAACTAAGGGAGGAGAGTTGTTAGTTAGAACTAAGGAGTGATGATACCATTATTTAGGGTTTAAGACACTTAATACATATAAGAAAAGTTAACCAAGACCACTGATACCTTTCTTTTTTAACGAAATTCAATGGGTTTAAAGTACCAAAGTTTTTGAAATAAGCTTGTTGGAGTGAATATAGTGGTTGTTAGATGGTAGGTAGCTGAGAACAACAATTTAGTACCCAACTTACCCATAACATCTTCCAAAAGTAGCTTAAGAACTTTGTTTCTTGGTTAATAGTGTAATAATGGTGCTAAAGGCCCTAACAAAGTGTCTATAGAAACTAGCAAGAATTTCCCTAAACTTTGCCTTGTCAATCTTAATACCCCTAGCACTCATAACATAGCCACGAAGTAGGATCTGATCAATGCATAAAAGAACAATTCTTAAGGTTAGCAAACAATTTCTCAAAACATAAAAAACTTAGAATAGAACATAAATGATCAAGATGCTAATCTAAGTTTTTGCCATAAACAAAAAATATCATCAAAATACATAACCACAAAATTAACAATGGATGCATGTAAAACATGATTCATAAATCTCATAAAAGTGCTCAATGCATTAGTGAGACCAAATGGCATAACAAACCATTCATACAAACCATACTTGGTTTTCAAAGTTGTCTTCCACTCATCTCCCTCTCTCACCCTAATTTGGTGATATCCACTTTTCAAATCAATTTTAGAAAAGGCACACGAACCATGCAATTTATCTGACATGTCATCCAATCTAAGTATAGGATGGTGATATGCGATAGAGATTTTGTTAACAACTTAACAATTAATGCACATCCTCCAAGTCCCATCCTTTTTAAGTATAAGCAATACTAAAACTACATATGGACTCATGGTCTTCCTCACATATGCCTTTGCCATCAGCTCATTAACTTGCCTTTAAAGCCCCTTTGTCTCCTTAACATTACTTCTATAGGCCAATCAACTTGGAATTATCACACCATGGATGAATTAAATCTAATGTTCTATTCCCCTTAAAGGTGGTAAGCCTTTTGGTTGTTTGGGAAAAACATCATCAAATTCTTACAAAAGAGAAATGACTACATTAGGAAAAGAAGGGCTAAGCTCATTAGTACTAAAATAAGCCTCTTTGCATAAAAGTACAATTATAGGCTATTATGAATAGAAGCCTTTCTTAACATCACTCTCCTTTATATATAAACTCTCAATTTTTCTCTCTTACCCTCTTTCTTCTTTTCTCTTAATCTTTATCTCCTTTCTCTCCATTCTTTTCCTTTTTCCTTTTCTTAGTCTCAATTTCTTTTTTTTTTTTCCTCTGACTCTCCTTTTTATTCCTTAATTGATCATCTTATACTTGGCAAGGTGTTAAAGGTACATAAGTAATGGGTTTATCATTTATTACAAAAGAGTACCTATTCTTAAACCCATCATGCATTACATGTTGATCATATTGCCATGGTCTTCCTAACAAAATATTCTCATCATGTATGATTACAACATCACACAATACCTAATCAGTATATCTTCCAATAGTAAATGATACTAATACCTACTTATTTACCTTAACCTCACGACATTCATTCAACCATTGAAGCATATATAGCCTTAGGTACTTCATGGTAGGTAAATTAAGCTTTTCAACCAGAGTCACTACAATCAAACAACAACCCCTATCAATGATCGATCATGTTGCATACCTTATCTTTGATGTGCCACTATGTATGGAAGATATTATCCCTTTACATTTCATCATCTTCCTCGGTTTATGCTCCCATTGGTCATCTAGCCATAAACACGTCTCCCTTAACTAGGTACTCTTCTTCATGACTTACATCCTACAACGGTGGCATGGAATCATCATTGGACTCACTTTCAATCTCAATATCACCATTACATTGCAACACCATGGTATACTTATTTAAACCTTAAGATGTAATATGTCCCCTTCCTAGATACTTAAACATTTAACATCTTTATTTTTACTACGTTGCGAATTAGAATTACCTTTGTCCTTGTTAGGACTTACTTCCTTACTCTTGTAAGATTTAGCCTTGGGCTTGTAATTAGCCTTACCATACTTTCTTTTCTCCAATTTGGCTTCCAAGATGAACAAGAGCCCAAATTCTTTCTAAACTATGTAGAACCCATTAATTTAAGTTGCCTCTTAACTTTCACCATAATGTGCACCATCTCTTGTAGCTCCACATAATGTTGCAATTCAACTGTGTTGGTGATGTCTCTATTCAATGCTGTAAGAATTGAGCCATGGTTACTTCACTATCCTCATCCACATTAGCTTAGATCATGGCAATCTCCATCACCTTATGGTGGTCCTCCACACTTTTGGTTCCTTGATTGAGTCCTTATAGCCTTTGGTACAAATCCCTAAAATAGTGATTAGGAATGAACCCCCTCCTAAATATGCCTCTCATGATTCCTTCTCTTACTCAAACCAAGTTGATGCCACCAAATAATAGCATAATTAGTAAACTTAACAACAATAAGTTTTATTTTTTTCTTTTCAAAGTAGTTGTGGTAGTTAAAGACCAACTTAACCATCTTCTTCCATTCTAAGTAGGCTTCTTCATTGTTTTTTCCTTTGAATAGAGAAATTTTCATTTCAATGCTTTCTAAATCATGGTCATAGGTGTCTTGCCTTGTAAAATTTCTTTCACCATTTTTATTATTAGCAATTCTAAACAAAGTTGTTGGATCATCAAATTTGTCATCTTCTACAACATCTTTAGGACCATAATCTCATCTTTTTAGCCTTCTTGCATTGGGAACTTAATGACCCATGTGCCTTCTTTGCAATTTCACTATTGTATTGGCTTATTTCTCCATCCTATCCCTTGTATCATCAAATTCAATGTTCATATGCTCAAATTATTGTTACAAAGCCATTGATCATGAATGACACCACTTCCTCTCTCCTCAGTTACACCTTCATCTTTGGTAGACATAGTCTTAATTCTGTGCAAAATGGTTAGGATACCTCACAAAACTCTCCCTCATGTGTTTCACTCAAAAATAGTGTTACACACCCTCATGTTTATACTTATTGTGGGTATTTCCCAATATGTGTTCACACTCTTGGCTTTTACCAGTCAAATTTCCCCCTTTAGCTTTTTAAGAACTAAACAAGCTAAATCAAGAGGATTAATATTGAAGGAACCAAACTCACCAAATAAGATAAATGAAGCAAAATTGAGCTAAGGAGAAAAAATAAAAAGAAAGGAAAGTTAAAAGATAAAAGAGGAAAATGAAATAGATGACAAATTAAGAGTTAAGCTAGAAACTAGGTTGTTATTATGGTTAGACTGACCAAAACATTTTGTTATTGCCATAATCACTTAAAGTTGACTCTTTTTTTGTTTGTTTGTCTTATTTTCTCTATCTTCCTTTTTCACAAATTTAAAGACAAAGAAAGATAAACTAGGGTTTATGGACAAGAAAACATAAATTAGGGTTTGCAAATTCAAAGAACAAGAGGATATAGAATGTAGCTAAGAAGAAAGATGAAAAAAAAAACAGAGAGAAATCAAAATTAGATAAGCAAACCTAATTTAGATTCAAGTTTTAATAACAACAAATGTGAACCCCAAAAGACATGCTTCAAAGACTCAACACACATAAGGAATCAAATAAGAAACCAAGAAAGCTAAATTGGGTTTCAATCATACAAGACATAGACCCAAAGTTCAAAGAACACCATACTCCAAAAATGAAGGGATTTAGGAGTAACAAGTTAGGTTAAACATCACAACAAAAGTTAGTTTTTGATAAGTTCTTTAACTCTTGAAAGGATCAAAGGAGAAAATTCCCACTTTTATTTTCACTAATGTTTTGTTTTTTTTTTTCTCCTAAACAATGAAATCAAGTTTGTTTATAAGTTAAATTATCAACCTTAACCTTATAGATAATAACAAACTTCCTAAATAAGCTAACAACAAATCTGCTCTTATTTGTTTTAGGAGCTATCCTATTTTATAATAAAGTCTTATTTAGGAGTGGAGCTTACTATGACCCTAGCTTACTAAGTACTCCAATCAAATTAATAAGGCCTTGGGCCACATTAAGATATGTTTTGCCACCTTTCAAGCTTGAATTAGCATTTTTGACCCAAATTTTTTTAATCAACCTACTAAGTACCACTTTCATCCTCTTAGCTCTTAAATGTGTCATTGGCCCTTCTCGAATGCTCAATAGTACCTTGTTGTCAAAAAATGAAGAGGTAGTCTTATTGTTTGAGAATTTAACTATTCAAAACTCTTAAGGAAATCTAATCAAGATTAATGACTCATTTATTTGATGAAATTCAATGGGTTTAGGGTACCAAAGGTGTACAAAAGTATATGTTGCAAAGAATATAATGTTTTGTATAGATACAAAAGTTAATTTTGCAATCATTTTGTGTAAACGGGCCCTTACATCAAAGGAAAGAGCCTTGTTAGTTAGAAATGAAGAGACATAATCATTATTTAGAAATTGAAACACATAATGTATTAGAAAAGGTAATTTAGACAATTCAAACCTTTGTTTTAGTGAAATTCAATGGATTTAAAGCACTAAAAATGTACAAACAAGACTATACAAATGAATATAGTGTTTGCTATTGACACAAAAGCTAATTATGAGATATTTTGTGTGAATGAGTCCTTACAGCAAAAAATGAAGCATTGTTATCAAAAAATGAAAGGGTCATCTTCTTGTTTGAGAAACAATTCAACCCTTGTAAGGAAAGCTAATCGAGATCTATGACCTACTTACTTGATGGAATTCTAGGGTTTGGAGTACCAAAGATGTACAAACATGCATTTTGTAATGAATATAATGTTTTGTGTAGGCACAAAATGATGTGAATCCCAAATGATGTGGCTTAGGAACCCAACATGCATATGGAGTTGAACAAGAAACCTAGAAAGCCAAATCAGATTTCAATCATGCAATATATAGACCCAATGTTGAAGGAACATGAATCTAATGTATAAAGAAGGATATGGACCCACACTTAGCAAAGAAGAGCTTTGGGAGTGACAAGTTAGGCTGAATGTTGTAAGAAGATTCAGCTCTTGATAAGAGTTTTAGTTAAAAGAACCAAAGGAAAATTTTCTCACTTTTTTTTTCACTAATATTTTGCTTTTTTTAATAGTGCAATCTAGCCTATTTATAGGCTAAATCAACAACCATGCATCAATTCTTCCATGGATCTCATCACAAAAGTTAATTTGACCATCATTTTATGTAAAAGAGTACTTGTAATGAAGGAAGGAGCCTTATTAGCTAGAAATGAGGAGACAATCTTATTATTCAACAATTCAAACACTCAATATGTGTGAGAAAAGGTAATATAGATCAATCACACCTTTTTTGATGAAATTTATTGGATTTAAAGTACCAATGAAGGCAGGAGACTTGTTCACTAGAAATAAGAGATAGTCTCATTATTTAGGAATTAAAACACTCATTACTATAAGAAAAGCTAATCTAGAACAATCACACCTTTTTTTTTTTTTTTTGAAATTCCATGGATTTAGAGTGCCAAAAATGTAGAAATGAGCTTCTTACAATTAATACAATATTTTCTATTAACATAAAAGTTAATTTGAAGATCATTTTTTGTGAATGAGTCTTCATAATAGAAATAGAAGCCTTATTATTGAAAAATGAAGAGGAAATCTCATTGTAATAGATTTAAATTATTCTTTACCTATAAGGAAAGCTAATTAAGATGAATGACTCACTTGATGGAATTTAATTAATTTAGAGTACCAAAGGTGTACAATCATGAAAACTCCAATGAATATAATTTTGTGTAAATACAAAAGTTAATTTCACCCTAATTTTGTGTAAATGAATCCTTACAACAAAGTATTGAGCCTTATTAGCTAGAAATGAAAAGAAGGCTTCATTATTCAGGAATTAAAACTATTAATAGGTATAAAAAAAGATAATCAAGATTAATCAAAGCTTTGTTTAAAGAAATTCAATGGATTTAGAGTACCAAATATGTATAAACAAGCTTGTTGCAAAGAATATAATATTTATTATTGACACAAATGTTAATTACAAGATCATTTTCTGTGAATGAATCCTTCCAATAAAAGAGAAGTTATGTTATCAAAAAATGAAGAGATGGTCTCATTGTTTAGGAAATTAATCCATTCAATACCTATAAGAAAAGCTAATCAAGAGTAATGACTCATTAACTTGATGGAATTCAATGGGTTTAAAGTGTTTGCCAAAGGTGTGCAAATGTGCTTAGTCCAATGAATATAATGTTTTATGCATACATAAAAGTCAATTTCACCATCCTCCTATGTAAATGAGTCCTTACAATGATGGAAGCAACATTATTAGCTAAAAATGAAGAGATAGTCTCATGATTCAAGAATTGAAACACACAATAAGTATAAAAAAAGCTAATGTAGAACAATCACACCTTTTTTTGATGGAATTCCATTGAGAAAATGAGTTATTTGTCTTCATTAGCCTTCCTTATAGGTATTGAATGGTTTAATTCTTGATCAATTAAATTACCTCTTCACTTTTTGATAACAAGACTTCTCTTTTTGTTGCAAGGATTCATTCACACAAAATGATCTCAAAATTAATATTTGTTTGAATAGCAAACATTATATTCATTGTAAGAAGCTTGTTTCTACATCTTTAGTCCTCTAAATCCATTAAAGTCCATAAAAAATAGGTGTGATTGGTCTAGATTACCTTTTCTTATACGTATTGAAGTCCATCCTTCATTTCAAACTAACATGCTTATTTGTATAACTTTAGTACTCTAAACTCATTGAATTCCTTCAAGCAAAGGACTCAATGATCTTGATTTTCTCTCCTAATAGGTATTGAATGGTTTAATTCCTAAACAATGTGATTATCTCTTCATTTTTTGATAATAAAACTTCTCTTTTGGATTGAAGGACTCATTCACATAGAAATAATCTCATAGTTAACTTTTGTGTCAATAGCAAACATTATGTTCATTACAACATTTGTACATCTTTGGTAATCTAAATCTATTGAATTCCATCAAGTAAATGAATGATTGATTTTTATTAGCTTTCTTCATAGGCATCAAATGGTTTGATTTTTCAACAATGAGACCATCTCTTCAAATTTTGATAACAAGACTTCTTTTTTCATTGCAATAACTCATTCACACAAAATGATCTCAAAATTAACATTTGTCTTAATGAGAAATCTTCTTTTTAACTCAGACTCTCCCACTCTTATTGTTGTCTTCCTTTATGTTACTTCAAAAGTTGCTGCTTCAACTTCAACCACTCAAATTTTTGATATTCCTTTATATTTCTCATTAAGTGAATGGCATCTTCTTCTAGAAATCCTAGGTATTCTAAGCATGATAGTGGGGAATCTCATTGTTATTACTTATAGAAGCATGAAATGTATGCTCACATATTTGTCCATAGGTCAAAATGAGTATGTAATTATTGGAATAATTGTTGGAGACTCAAATGGTGGATATACACGCATGATAACTTATATGGTACTCATCTCAACATTGTATTCATTGCAAGAAGCTCGTCTCAACATCTTTGGTACTCTAAATCCATTAAATTTCGTGTGCAATTGGTCTAGATTACCTTTATTAAGTGTCTCCATTCCAAAATGGTACTCTAAATCCATTAAATTCCATCAAGCTAACGACTCATTGATCTTGATTTGCTTGCCTTATAAGTATTGAAAGAGATGGTCTCCTCATTTTTTGATAACAAGGCTTCTCTTTTAATTGCAAGGTCTCATTCACACAAAATAATCTTATAATTAGCCTTTTTGTTAATAGCAAACATTATATTCATTGCAACAATCTTGTTCATACATCTTTGATACTATAAAGTAAATGAGTTAAAGATCTTCATCAGCCTTCCATAAAAGTGTTAAATGCTTTAATTCCCAAACAATGTGAGTGTCTCTTCATTTTTTTGATAACAAGACTTCTCTTTTCATTGCATGGACTCATTTACACAAATGATGGTAAAATTAACTTAAGTGTCTACAAAAAATTTTATATACATTAAAACAAGCATATTTGTACTCTTACGGTAGCTTAAATCCATCAAATTAGGTCATGTAAATGTGTCATTGATCTTTGTTAGCTTTCATTATAAGTATTGAAAGGTTAAACTCATGAATAATGAGACCATATCTTTATTTTCTGGTAACAAGACTTCTCATTTCATTGAAGGGACTTTTCCACATAAAAGGATCTTGCAATTAACTTTATATCAATAACATCATATTTATCACAACAAGCTTGTAAATACATTTATGGTACTCTAAATCCATTGAAATTCATTAAAAAAGGGGTGATTGGTCTATATTACCTTTACCTATATGTATTATGTGTTTTAACTCTTAAATAATAATAACATCTCATCATTTCTATCTAACAAGGCTCCTTCCATTGTTAAAAAGACTCATTTACATAAAATGATCATGAAATTAACATTTACATCTACACAAAGTGATGTGTCCCACATTGGTTCCTGAGGGGGTCTTTGGGCTAATTACTCCCTTATCACAAAGGAGTATATTCAAGTCCATCAAGTAAATGAGGCATTAATCCTTATTAGCTTTTTTTATAGGTATTGGGTAATTTGATTCTTGAACAATGAGACCATCTCTTCATTTTTTGATAATAAGACTTCTAATTTTGTTGCAAGGACTCAATCACACAAAATGATCTTGTAATTAACTTTTGTATCAACATCAAACATTATATTCATTGCAACAAACTTGTTTCTACATCTTTGATTTTCTAAATCCATTGAATTCTAGGAAAAAAGGTATGATTGGTCTAGATTACCTTTTCCTATACATATTGAGTGTTTCAATTCCTAAATAAGGAGACCATCACTTCATTTCTAACCAACAAGGCTCCTTCCTTCATTGTAGAGACTTATTTACACAAAGTGATGTGAAACTAACTTTTGTATCTACACAAAGCATTCTATTCATTGGAACAAGCACTTTTGTACACCTTTGGTACTCTATATCCATTAAATTCCATCAAGGAAATGAATCATTGATTTTGATTAGCTTTCCTTATAGGTGTTGAAGAGTTTGATTACCAATTAATGAGACTATCTCTTCATTTTTTGATAACAAGACTTTTCTTTTCATTGCATGGACTCATTTGAACAAAATGATGGTGAAACATTATATTCATTGGAACAAGCATGTTTGTACACCTTTGGTACTCTAAACCCATTGAATTCCATCAAGCAAATGAATCATTGATTTTGATTAGCTTTCCTTATAGGTGTTGAAGAGTTTGATTACCAATTAATGAGACTATCTCTTCATTTTTTGATAACTAGTCTTCTCTTTCCATTGCAAGGACTCATTTATACATAATGATCTCACAATTAACATTTGTATCAATATCAAACATTATATTCATTACAACAAGCTCATTTGTACATCTTAAGTACTCTAAATCCATTGAATTTTATCAAAAAATAGTGTTATTTGTCTAGATTACCTTTTATTATATATTTTCACTATTTTAATTCCTCAATAATGAGACCATCTAAGGTGAACCCCAAAAGACGTGGCTTTGGGACCCAATGTATACAAAGAATTCAAATAAGAACTTATGAAAGCAAAATTAGATTTCAATTATGCAAGACCTAGACACAATATTTAAGGAACATGAACCTAAGGTGTAAAGAAGGATATGAATGCCATAATGTAGAAATGAAGGAATTTTGTAGTGATAAGTCAGGTTAAACTCCACATGAATAGTTAGTTCATGATAAGCTCTTTATTTCTTGAAAGAATTTAAGGAGAAAATTCTCATTTTTAGTTTCACTAATGTTTTACTTATTTTTAATAATGAAATCAAGCCCATTTATAAGCTAAATTGACAACCGTAACCCTATAGATAATGACAAACTTCTTCAATAAGCTAACAACAAATCTACTCCAAATTGTTTTTGTAGTTGTTGTAAATTAACAATCCTAACCCTAAAGATAATTGTAATCTTCCTAACTAAGCTAACAACAATTTTGGTGCTATTTTTTTGGTGTTGTTGTATAAATCCTTACAATTACTTTGACATAAACCTATTTAGCAAACTTAAACAATAAATAAAGCCTTGAACTACATTAAGATATGTTTTACTACCATTTAAACTTGAATTAGCTTCTTTAGCCCAAATTTCTTCTATTAGCACATTAAGTGCCTCTGTCATCCTTTTAGCTCCTAAACATATTATTGGCCCTTCTTGAATGCTTAAGGGATCTTTAGAAGCCCTTAATGGATCTCATCATTTTGCCTCTCTTTAAAAGGATTCAATGTCGAATCATCAACTATATAAAAAAATATATGTTATGATAAATTTGCACACACTCCCTTATGTCTCACTCACAATATGACACTCACTCTTATGTTTGCACAATATATAAATTTAGCTTTTCTCCCTCACTTCTTTATTGAACTAAACAAGCTCAATCAAAGTCGCTTTATAACCAACTAATTCTAACAAATTAGAATCAAAGAAATTTAGGAAAGTGAAATGAATTTAAGGTTATGGATTATAAGAACTCCATAAGATTAAATTGTAAAATATGAAAAGAAAAAGAATTAATGGATCCAAATCCTTGTCAAAAATTGGAAAGAAAGAAGGAAATAAAGCCTTTATCTCCCTTTCACCTGATTATTTAGGATTGATTTTTGAAATAGGAAGGAATCAAACAGAATATTTTTCTTTTCTCTTTTTTTTTCTATTTCTTTTCTTCTTTATCAAACAAGATTTTCATTTTTTTTTTTTTTTTTTTTTTGCAAAAATTTGAATATAAGAAAAGATAAACTAGGGTTTGAAAATTCAATGAACAAGAGGTTATGGAATGTAGCTAAGAAGACAAACAAAAAAATTGAACCTCAAAATTAGATAAGGAAACCTAATTCAAAGCCAAGTTATGATACCAACTAGTGTGAACCCCAAAAGACACAGCTTAATGGCCTAATACGAACAAGGAATTCAAACAAGTACCCAAAAAAGTTAAATTAGATGTGAATTATGTAAGACCTAAACTTAATGTTTAACAAAAATGAACCTAAGGAATAAAGAAAGATATGAACACTACACTCCAAAAAAAGAAGGGATTTAAGAGTGATAAGTTGGGTTAAATGCTATAAGAAAAGTTAATTCTTAACAAGTTCTCCATTCTTGAAAGGACTAAAGGAGAAAATTCTCACTTTTAGCTTTACTAATGTTCTACTCATTTTTCATAATGAAATCAAGCTTATTTACATGCTAAATTTACAACTCTAACCTTAGAGAAAATGATAAACATCCTAAATAAGCTAACAACAATTCTATTCCTATTTGTTTTTAAAGTAATTGTAAAATCCTTGTAATCACTTAACATAAACTTATTCAACATACTTATACATTAAATAAAGCCTTTGCCTTCTTTAAGATATATTTTGTAGCCCTTCAAGCTTAAAATAGTTTCTTTGGCCCAAATTTCTTTAATTAGCCTGTCAAATGCCTCTTTTATCCTTTTAGCTCTTGAATATGTTATTAGCCCTCCTTGAAACCTTAACAGATCCTTAGAAGCCCTCCATGCATTTGATCCTCTATATATCTCATCATCATCTCTTCATTTCTAGCTAACAATGCACTTTTCTATGTTTCAAGGACTCATTTACACAAAATGATGGTGAAATTAACTTTTTCATCTACACAAAACATTATATTCATTAGAATAAGCACATTTGTACACATTTGGTACTTTGAATGCATTAGATTTCATGAAGCAAATGAGTTAATGAACTTGATTAGGATTCCTTATAGGTATTGAATGGTTTAATTCTTGAACAAAGAGATTGTCTCATCATTTCTTTGATAAATAAAATTCTCTTTTCATTGCAATAACTCTTTCACACAAAATGATCTCGTAATTTACTATTGTGACAACAATAAATAGTGTATTCATTGCAAGAAGCTCATTTCTACATCTTTGGTACTCTAAACCCATTAAATTCCATCTAATAGACAAGTCATTGATCTTGATTAGGTTTCCTTGCAAGTATTAAATGGTTTAATTATCAAACAAAGAGACCCTTACTTTTTTTTTTTTTTTGATAATAGAGCTTTCATTTTCATTGCAAGGACTTATTCACACAAAATGATTACATAATTAACTTTTGTGTTAATGATAAACATTATATTACTTACATCAATCCCATTTATATATCTTTGGTCTCTAAATCTAATGAATTTCATCAAAAAAAGGTGTGATTAATCTAGATTACCTTTTCTTATATGAATTGAGTGTTTGAATACCTAGATAAAAATTTCTCCTCATTTCTAGCTAACGAGGCTCCTTCCTTCAGTACAAGGACTCATTTACACAAAATGATGGTGCAATTAACTTTTATGTCCACATAAAAAATTATATTCATTGGAGCAAGCATGTTTACACACCTTTGGTATTCTAAACCCATTAAATTCCATTAAGTAAATAACTCATTGATCTTGATTAGTTTTCTTTATAGGCAATGGTTTAGCACCTAAACAATGAGACCACCTCTTCAT
Source organism: Rhizophora apiculata (assembly GCA_037832385.1). Classification (NCBI taxonomy): domain Eukaryota; kingdom Viridiplantae; phylum Streptophyta; class Magnoliopsida; order Malpighiales; family Rhizophoraceae; genus Rhizophora; species Rhizophora apiculata. The sequence goes on from CM075425.1 coordinate 7,286,179, forward strand.
TTTTTGATAACAAGGCTTCTCTTTTTGTTATGAGGCCCTATTTCCACAAGATGATCTTGCAATTAACTTTTTGTGTCAACATCAAACATCATATCCATTACACCAAGCTTGCTTGTTCATATTTGGTACTCTAAATCCTTGAATTCCATAAAAAAAAAAGGTGTGATTAGTCTAGATTACCTTTTCTTATATATATTGAATGTTTCAATTGTTAAATAATGAAATTGTCTCTTTATTTCTAATTGACAAAGCTCCTTGCTTTGTTGCAAGGGCTCATTTACAAAAAATAATAGTGAAATTAACTTTTATATCTATACAAAATATTATATTTATTGAAACAAGCATATTTGTAAACTTATGGTACTTTAAACCTATTAAATTACATTAGGTAAATGAGTCATTGTTCTTTATTAGCTTTGCTTACATGTATTAAATAGTTTAATTCCTAAACAATTAGACTACTTCATTTTTTTTTATAACAAGGCTTATCTTTTCATTGCAAGTACTTGTTCGCACAAAACAATCTTGTAATTAACTTTTCTATCAATATCAAACATTATATTAATTGCAACAAGCTCATTTGTCCATTTTTGACACTTTATATCCATTGAATTCCATCAAAAATAAAAAAATGACTAGTCTAGATTACCTTTTTTTGATGTATTGAGTGTTTTAATTCTTGAATAATGACATCGTAATGTGAATCCCAAAACATGTGATTTAGGGTTTGACACACACATGGAATCGAACAAGAACCTAAGAAAGCTAAATTAGGTTTCAATTATTCAAGTCCTAGATCTAATATTCAAGGAACACAAACCTAATCTATAATGAAGGATATGGATGACACCCTCTGACAAAGAAGGGATTTGAGAGTGGGTTGAACTTCACAAGAAAAGTTAGTTATTCATGAGTTCTTTAGTTCTTTAAAGAATTGAATAAGAAAATCTTACATTTATTTTCACTAATATTTTACACTTTTTAACATGAAATCATGCATATTTATTGGTTGAATTAATAAACCTAAAAATCCTAAAAATAAAGACAAATGACAAACTCCTAAAATATAATAACACTCTTACTTTATTATAAACTCTTATTTTATAACAAACTCCTATTTAGGAGTGAATTTTATTATAACCTTAGCCCATTAAGTATTTCAATGAAATTAATAAAGCCTTAGTCCACATTAAGATGTACTTTGCTACCCTTTAAGCTTGAATTATCTTCATTAGCCCAAATTTTTTTAATCAACCCTAAGTACCTTTTTCATCCTTTTAGCTCTTAAACATGTCATTGAACCTTCTTGAATGCTTAATGGACCTTCAGAAGCCTTCATGCATCAATTCCTTCATGGTTCTCATCATTTCCCCTCCCCTTAAAAAGATTTGTCTCAAATCATCACTTGCATAAAAAAAAAAAATGTTGGGAACAACTTCACATGCACCCCCTCACATATTTTACTCCACTCCCACATCATATGATAGTAACTCTTATGTTTGCACACTATATAAATTTGGCTTTTCTCTATCATTCTTTTTTTGAACTAAACTAACTCAATTAAAGTCACTTTATAACCAACTAATTCTAAAAAATTAGAATCAATGAAAAAAAACAATAAGATTAAATTGCAAATCACACGAGAAAAAAAATCAATTATATCCAAATCATTGTAGAAATTAGAAAAAAATAAGAAAATTAAGCTTATATAGAATGTGGCTAGCAACCTAAGGTTTATAGACAAAAATAAAAGAAAAGCTAGTGTTTTTAGATTTAAAGAACAAGAGGTTATAAAATATGGTTAAGAAGAAGAACAAAAGAAAAACTCAAATTTTAGATAAATAAACTTATAATCCTTGAAGCATTGATACTAACTGATGTGAATCCTAAAAGATGTGTCTTAGGGACTCATCATATGCAACTAATTGAACAAGAACCCAAGAAAGCTAAATCATAGTTCAATTTAGAAAAGCCTAGACTCAAAGTACAAGGAACATGAAACTAAGGTATAGAGAAGCATATGGATGTCATAGTTTAGCAATGAAAAGATTGATAAGTTAGGTTAAATGCCATAAGAAGAGTTAGGTCTTGAAAGAACTCAAAAAGAAAATTCTCATTTTTACTTTTACTAATGTTTTACACTTTTAAACAATGAAATCATTCTAATCATAGATTGAATTAACAACCTTAAAATCCCTAAAAATAAAGATAATGATAAACTCATAAAATGTAAAACACTCCTATTTTATTGTAAACATGTATTTTATAAAAAGAAAAAAAATAACTCCTATTTAGGAGTGAATTTTATTATAACTTTAGCCTATTGAGTACCCTAATCAAATTAATAAAGCCTTAACCTGCATTAAGATATACTTTATTGCCCTTCAAACTTGAATTATAAGAACAAGCTTGTTTGTACATCTTTGGGACTCTAAATCTATTGAACTCCAATAGAAAAATAAAAGGTGTGATGGGTCTAAATTATCTTTTCTCATATGCATTGTGTGTTTCAATTCCAAAATAATGACATTGTCTCTTCATTTCTAATTAATAAAGCTCCCCACTTCATTACAAGGACTCATTTACACAAAATGATGGTAAAATTAATTTTTGTGTCTACACAAAACATTATAATTACTGGACTAAGCACATTTACACACCTTTTGTACTCTAAACCCATTGAATTTCATCAAATAAATGAGTCATTAATCTTAATTAGCTTTTCTTATGGGTATTGAATAGTTTAATTCTTAAACAATGAGTCCACTTCATTTTTTGATAACAAAACTTCTCTTTTCATTGCAAGGGCTCATTACCACAAAATGATCTCATAATTAACTTTTGTACCAAGAACAAATATTATATTCATTACAATAAATTTGTATATTTTTAGTATTCTAAATCCATTGAATTCCATAAAAAGATAGGTGTGATTAGTCTAAATTAAATTTTATTATACTAATTGAGTGTTTTAATTGCTAAATAATGAGACTCACTTGTTTTCTAACTAACAAGGTTTCTTCCTTCATTGCAAGGACTCTTTTACACAAAATCATAATGAAATTAACTTTTGTGTCAACATGAAATATAATATTAATTAAAACAAGCACATTTGAGTGCCCTTTATACTCTAAATGTATTGAATTCTATCAAGTAAATGAGTCATTAATCTTGATTAGCTTTCCTTGCAAGTATAGAATAGTTTTATTCTTGAACAATGACATTACTTCTTCATTTTTTGAGAACAATGCTTCTCTTTTCATTACAATGACTTATTCCGACAAAATGATTTCATAATTAACTTTTGTGTCTACAACCCATCAAAGAAACCAAGTCTCATGAGAACTATGTAATTGTAGATTTAAGGCTTGGTCTACAGTTGATTCTTCTACTTTGTTTAACTTAACCGCATTTTCTATGTACTTACCCAATAAATCCCCACAGTTCATGTTCAAAACTGCATCCCATTAGTTAAGGATCAGTAAGCATAATATGAAATATGAAACCTAATGCCAATATTGCTAACTGCAATTTGCAATACCCGCTTTCAGTGCCAGAGCTACTTCATCTGCAGGGATGGCTGTGCAGTGAATACTATCATAATAAACCTCAATAGAATCACAATATGAGACAATGTATCTGCAAAAATCACCGCAAGATGAAATCATGACTTGAGCGAACAATCAATCATATATCAGGAATGAACGAAGGAAATATTTCAAAATTCAAAAGGCCAAGATTCCATTGGCTTCTGATAACCCCTTTGAGCAGCTCTTGATCAGCACAAGTGGGAATCCCATTGACCATGTTATATGAACACATGACACTACTGACATGGCCTTCCTCAACACAGCTTCTAAATGGCAGTTGATATGTGTCCTCCATGTCTTGCCTTGTCACCAGTCAAGACCCAAAAATATCTGTAAGGCAATATTCTCTAACAATTGCAAGAGCAAGATGATCATGTTTTGTTTCTAAGAATTTTCTTACATTAGTCTCAAATTGATTCATTAAGAAATATTGGTGTGATTACATCCCGCAAGCGTTAAATTAAATAGGTGACAGTGATATTGCATCCTTCAATCTAGTTACATTCATTTCTATTTTACCAAACTTCAAGTCATATAATATGTTCATGTCATTGAATATCAAGAGTACCTTTGCATCAAAGTGAAATCAGTCAACCCTTTCCAATTATCAACATCATAAGCAGTATAGTGCTTGCAACAACTAGAAACCTTCCTTCTATCACCGGTAAAATTCCTCCCTTCACCAACATCCTGCAAGCCCCTAATGTAATTTACAGCATATTGAGACACAACAAAGGGGTCCTCCCCTAGCGTCACTTGGCCACTCCCCCATCTGGGATCACGGAACACATTGACATTAGGACTCCAATATGTCAACCCAGCTATATCCACATTGTACATGGGTCGAGCCTTGGTTGACACCAGCTACCCCAATGTAAACCACAGTGTCACATTGAAACTAGCAACAGACAATAGTTGCAGGAAAGCTAGTTGCACCAGGAACTGTTGCATTAAAACGTGTGGCAGAGCCAACATTTGATGCCCATGAAGTCCCTCAAACCACCATTCATAGGCCAGAATTTCCAGCCGTGAAACTCCTTTTGCACTATTAACAAGTTGCTGAACCTTTTTTTGGGGAGTCAAGTGTGAAACCAGGTCCTTAGCACCGTCCTGATAAGACAGGGATGCGTTACAAAGGGGAAATTGGCTTGTTTAAGGAGTGCTTTCATCAGAAGCAAAATTTTGAGTAGCAATAGGAACTATCAGGAGTAATGAGACGAGAAGTGCTAAAAGAGCTTGGATTATCATGACTTGTCCCATGTTGATTTCTGTCGATATTGGTATTGGTGTGTGGTTATACATCACAATGAATATAGAGGGAATTTATAGTGAGCATCAGTGTCACTATGTGCTTTCGTTTGCCATGCCAAACATGTTCTTTGCTTGCAGTTTTAGAGAAAGGTCTGCATGCTATTTGGCTCGTTTCCTAGTTTACGAAGCAATAAAATGTTGGATGCTTCGGCGAAACAAAAGGGTCTCTATCTAATTATAGTGGTATTTATGCACATGGACCACCGAGGTCTCTCATCTTAACCATTCATGTATGGTCCCAATACACAATGGGAAGCAGCACAAATTTTCCATACATTTTAAGCATCACTTGTTTCTGAGTGAGGGGATGATATTGATATATGAAAGGAAAGCACCTTATCTTTCATTGATTTTCTTTGACAATCAATTTTTCCCCTTCATTATTTCGAAAAGTTTGGTGAGCCTTTTAAACTATCCATTCCTCTCAAGTGATCGCATTTGAGAAGGTACAAGGATAGTGACACTTAGTCGTTGATGATTTTACGCTTATAACGACTAGTTCACTTTTTATTTGGGATCACCTTGCTTAATATTTAAACTTATAAACCATGTGTAAATGAAAGATCCCTTGTAGGCATGGCCATCAAAAACATAAATCTTTAAATCATCGAAGTAATTGAGATCTTGATTAACTCACCATATTTATAAATTTCATCGCATTATCATTAATGCTGTTGAGTTTGCATGAAATTTCATCAGTATGACGATCAGAGTTTGATTCATCTTCTGCATCCATATTTGGCCCAATATTGCATAGTGTCATTCGTGTATCAGCATGTGCATGTCTGTGTGTCCACGAACGTGTACGGAGAGAAAACACAATCATGGAAGTGTCCCTTCTAAGAAATTGCAACGTAAGACACGCCTAGACCCACAGAATCACCATTTTGTGTGGAAAAGTAAAATGCTAAATGTTTGCAGCCTTTTTTGCTTGGAAGGAAAATCAACTCCAATTGTGTTGATTAGACTGTTAATTAGAGCATTTTGTTGGCTGGATGGTGAGAGGCCGTGCCTTGTAAAGCTCGTCTTCCTAGTAAACTAGTATCTTAAGGAAGTGAAATTTTGGAATCTGATACCGTTGTTAATAATTTAGATTTTCACTTTGGAACTTTGTCATTGAGCAGTTGACAATTTGTACTAAAAGGAAAACTTGAAACAAGAGGAAAAGAAAAGGGAGTATATTATACACCAATTGCATACAGCCCAAACCCATTTTCTCTTACGATCCATCACAAGAGGCTTCAAAGGTACACCTCAAGAGAGGGCCCTAGGATCTTCAGCTGATCAGTAGCTCCTCCGCCCAGTTTCCTTCTTTGGATCACAAATAACGGCTACGACTACTACCAAGAAAGGGCCAGAAAGGAACCACCGCCGCCCTCTAGCTTGAAAGAGACGAATAAAGAAAAAGAGAAAACCCCCAGAAAATTTAAAAAATAAAATAAAAAGAAGATTACAGAGAGATGATAAAGTCCAATGTGAAGCCCCTGGGATGTGTTCGTTAAAAATTTCCAAACCGTCAATCGAGGACTAAGGAACCGAAAAAAGCAATCATCAAATAGACCTGGAAGAAAACCAACAACCATCAAATATATTTGTAGAAAAAAAAATTGTTGGCTGCAAACTATGAACTTGTAGAGAAAAGAATAATTTTATGGAGAGAAACTTTATTCTCAATTCTGTGTAATCCTTACAAGTAATACAATTTTTTATTTATAGGCAATTCTATTAATAGTCATAAATCACAATTAAAACCCATTATCACCCGTAAGAGTAATTGCTGACTCTTGATATTCTATTAATAGCCATAAATCACAATTAAAATTCATTATCACCCGTAAGAGTAACTGCTGAAATAATGTACTAATAAAAACGAACATTTAATGTTTATTTAATAGGACTCCCCCATAAACTTAAATACTTCTGCCATCTTTCATGCCGATCAATCTTTTGCAGTTGTCGAGAAGTATCATCGGTAGTGGTTTCATGAAGATATCCGTGACTTGGTCTCGACTTGCCGCGTGCACTAATTCCACACTTCCTTCCTTTACTTGATCTCGGATGAAGTGAAAGCGAACGTCAATATGCTTGCTTCTCTCATGATTCACCGGGTTCTTGCTCAACTCAATTGCTGATTTGTTGTCAACTCGTATCACAGTCGCACCGAGTTGTTGTTGCTCCAACTTGCCCAACAAATTTCTGAGCCATATCGCATGACGTACACACAAAGATGCTGCCACATATTCAGCTTCACATGTCGAGAGTGTCACGATCGGTTGCTTCTTTGAAAGCCAGGTAAACGCCGTGTCACCCATAAAAAACACATAACCCGATGTGCTTTTCCGATCGTCCAAGTCTCCGCACCAATCGCTGTCGGAGTACCCAACCAACTTGTAATCTGCCGCATTTGTATAGAATAACCCGAGTGACACTGTTCCTTGGTTGTACCGTAGGATTCACTTCAAAGCCTTCCAATGTGAATAAACTGGCTCCTCCATGAACCAACTTACAATGCCGACACTTAATGCAAGGTCCGGTCTTGTGCATGTGAGATAGCGAATGCTTCCCACTAAACTCCGGTATTTGGTTGCGTCGACTCGTTCTCCTCCATCAAACTTAGAGAGTTTTGCACCCGGTTCCATTGGTGTTGAAACCGGATTGCAAGACTCCATCTTGTACTTCTTCAAAATCTCCTTTGTATATGCCTCTTAGGATACAAAGATACCCGTCTTTCCTTGTCTTACCTCCAGACCAAGGAAAAACTTCATCAAGCCCAAATCTATCATCTCGAATTCCCGTGTCATTGTGCTCTTAAACTTTTGTATCATTTCATTATTATTCCCCATAAAAATGAGGTCATCAACATAAAGAGCAACAAATAACATATTACCTCCACTCTTCTTCACATAAAGGGCATGTTCATAGGGACATTGCTCGAACCCGTTCTCCTTGAAGTATGTGTCGATACGAGTATTCCACGTCCGCGGTGCTTGCTTCAACCCTAAAGTGCCTTCTTCAATTTCAACACCTTCTTTTCTTCTCCGATTTTCATGAACCCGGGTGGTTGTTCGATATAAACTTCTTCTTCAAGCACACCATTCAGGAATGCCGACTTGACATCCATTTGTAATATCGGCCATTTGAATTGAGCCGCTTGTGAAATGAGCAATCTGATTGTCTCCATTCTTGCAACGGGAGCAAACACCTCGTTATAGTCGATTCCCACCTTTTGCTTGTATCCCTTTGCTACAAGTCTCGCCTTGTACCGTTCTATCTCCCCTTAAGCATTCATCTTTCTCTTAAACACCCACTTGACACCAATGGGCTGAGTTCCTTTCGGCAATTCTGCTAACTCCCATGTGTTGTTGCGATCTATTGCTTTAATCTCCTCATCCATGGCAGTTTGCCACTTCTTGTCTCGCACCGCCTGTTCAAAACTTATATTCTCAGAATCCACCAAAAGACATACAAGGTGTACCTCATTTGTCGAATCATACAAATCTTGTAAACTTCCCATTTTGGGTTGTCGCGGTTCATCTTCATCATCAATAGTTTCAGAATTTTCCGGTATGGTTGTTGATATAGGAGTTGATGATTCTCCAACTTTGATGATATCCTCTGTTGCTTTATTCCAATCCCACTCATTTGCTTCATGAACTCGTACATCATGGCTCACTAGAATCTTCTTGCTTATCGGGTTAAATAGCTTATATCCTTTTGTTTTCTCATCATACCCAATAAAAATATATCTTTTGCTTTTGTCTTCGAGCTTTGTTCTTCGCTGATCCGGCACGTGTGCGTAGGCCAAACTGCCGAATACTTTGAGGTGAGAGACTGTCGGTTTTTGTCCACTCCATGCCTCTTTTGGTGTTTGATCATACAACTTCGCATGTGGACACCGATTTTGAACATAGACGGCGCATTGCACGGCTTCTGCCCAAAATTCCTTCGGCATTTTCTTGCTCTTGAGCATTGACCGAACCATGTCGAGAATGGTCCGGTTCTTCCTCTCGGCCACACCATTTTGCTGTGGAGAGTACGGTGCGGTTAAAAATCGCTTATGCCTTGCTCCTCACAATACTCCATGAAAACCGTCGAAGTGTACTCGCCACCTCTATCAGATCGTACAGATTTGATGTGTCTACCGGTTGCCTTTTCCACCAGCACTTTGAATTTTTTGAACACCTCGAACGCCTTGGATTTTTCTTTCAGAAAATAAACCCAAGTTTTTCGTGAGAAATCATCAATAAAGGAAATGAAATACCTTTTGCCGCTGAAAGATTCGGGGGTGATTGGTCCACATATGTCGGAATGAATCAACTTGAGAGGTTGCTTAGCCCGATATTCTGCCTTCTTTTGAAACGACATTCTCGCATGCTTTCCGAGCACACATTCTTCACAAAATTTTCCCTCGTATTCCATATCCGGTAGTCCGTGCACCATGTTCTTCTTTGCTAACTTGTTTAGGCCTTCATGATGTAGGTGACCAAAACGGAGATGCCACAATGATGCCTTATCTTCTATGTTGACTTGCAAACATTTTTCTCGTACACTTCTGAAATTCAGTTTGTACATCTGATTTCTCCCTATTTCAACTTGAGCGACTGAACGCCCTTACTTGTCTTTCAATAGTAATATCCGGTCTTTCATAAAAACTGAATAACCTTTCTCCATGAGTTGCCCCATACTTAAAATGTTGCTCTTGAGGTTTGGTACGTAATACACATCTTGGATTGACCCAACTAAACCATCCTTTTGTAAATAATAAATCGTACCTTGGCCTTTGACCTCGACCTTCAAGCCATCTCCAAACGATACAGATACAGCTTCAACCTTTCGCATCTCATTGAAATAATGCTCGTGCCCGCATATATGGTTGCTTGCAGCCGTGTCGAGCTACCATACCGTGTCGTTGTCGGTGTTGACTTTGTTATATGCCATTAAGAGAAAACCTTCTTTCACCTAATCTTCCGTGGCTAGGTTGGTTGTCTCTTCCACCTTTTCCTTGACTCGACATTCTTTTGCAAAATGCCTCACCTTTCCACAATTGTAACACTTATCGGAATTGCAATCCTTCGTATAGTGACCATTTTGCCACACTTGTAGCACTCGATGTTGGAATAATTTGACCAACCACCTCTTCCACGACCGCGTCCTCTTCCACGCCAATTCTGTTGGTTTGATTGCCCCTTCTCCTCATGATACCCTTCTTGACTGCGGCTTTTCCCACCGCGACTATTTCCTCGACCACCACGGCCACGCCATTTACCTCGAAAGTTTTGAGAATAGAGTATCTTTTCGTCATTGATCGATGCTTTGGTTTGATGTGCTTGCTCAAGTGTCTCCTCCTTCTTCTTCTTCTTACGATATTCATGTGCCATAAGGGAACCGGCAAGCTTGTCGACCGTGAACGTTGCTAGATCCTTTGACTCTTCTATGGCACATACCACATTCTTGAAACTGTCGGTTAACGACCTCAGAATCTTCTCCACGACCCGTGCATCGGACAACTTTTCTCCGTCTCGGTTGAGTTGATTCACCACGGTTTGAACATGTGTGATGTAATCGGACACACCTTCTGACTCCTTCATCTTCATGCCTTCCAACTCACTGCGAAGAGTTTGAAGGTGAACTTGTTTAACTCGGTCGGCTCCTTTGTATGCAATCTCCAAGATGTCCCACGCTTCTTTTGAAGTTTTCCCACTCGCAATCTTCTCAAAGCCCGACTCATCAACAGCTCGGAACAGCATGTACAATGTCGTCTTATCTTTTGATCGCGTTTCTTTCAACACCTTATTTTGAGCCACCGTATATCATGCGGTAGATTCTGGTTCTTCGAAACCTTCTTGAACCACCTCCCAACAATCCACAGAACCGAGAAGAGCTTTCATTTGGATGCTCCAATTCTCGTAGTTCACCGTCGTTAATCGGGGCAGCGGCACATTATTGATTACACTCCCCATCGGCTCTGATACCAATTTGTGGAAAAAAAATTGTTGGCTGCAAACTATGAACTTGTGGAGAAAAGAATAATTTTATAGAGAGAGACTTTATTCTCAATTCTGTGTAATCCTTACAAGTAATACAATTTTTTATTTATAGACAATTCTATTAATAGCCATAAATTACAATTAAAACTTATTATTACTCGTAAGAGTAACTGCTGAAATAATGTACTAATAAAAACGAACATTTAATATTTATTCAATAATATTAACTCTCTCCTTTTTCCATGCCCAGAACATCTAAGTCTTGCATTCTTTCATGACAGAAACAATTAAATCTTGATAACCCTTTTCCCGTTTTCTGATATTTTTCTGTTCTGCTAATTCAAGTTTGTAACTTTTGTATGAGAAAATCTTGGCTTTGTTTTATCATTGATGACGAAAATAGCAGAGTTGAGTTCTGGGGTTTTTGTCAAGTTTCGTCAAGAAAATGGCTTTCTTTTAATTAAAAAGTTTTCTTAAGTCACTGGTTATAACTATGTCAACCCCGCTTGACCCACATTCTACATGGCTCGGGCTTCAGCGTAGACCACGTGCCCCATCTTTAAACCATAATGTCGCATTAAAACTAGCCTCGCACAAAATTACCGCTTGAAGTAGCGATTTGATGTGTCAATAAATACACAATCTTCTGTTAGTATCACCATAAATAGACAGAAAAAGAAAAAACATACAGAAAGCCCAAGTTAAAAAGCTCGACGAAACTGTGGAGTTATGGACCCATGATTATCGCAGGGTGAGACCGTGAGAGAACAGTGGTGCAGCTGGTGTTAGTGTGAGAGGTGAGGATCCACGGTTAAATTAAAAGCGGCGCAAACATTCACTGCAGTGGTAGCTGAAGATAGCGTTAATAATTATTATATAAAATTATTGTAGTAATATGTAATTTTAAATAATAATTATGAGAAAATAATTAAATATTATTATATTTTTTTAAAGAATTTTTGTAAAAAAATAATAAGGTATTAATTTAAAACTATTACCATAATCATTTTTTTAAATAATAAGTTAAAATAATAATTTAAAAATATTATATATTATATAAGGTTAATATGTTAATTTTGAATTATTACTTATTTTTTAAACGAATAAGTTAGTAGATTTATACAGTTATTTAATTATTTTTTTTAATAAAAATTTTAATATAATAATTTAAAAATATTATCTATTTTATAAATTAAAATAATAATTTAAAATTATTATTTTTTTATTTTAAAAAATAATATACTAAAAATTTGTTTAAATATAAAATATTAATATAATAAATTTAAATTATTATTTAAATTTAAAATATTAAAATAATAATTTTTAAAAATTAAATATGATAGTAATTTTAAATTATTATCTTAATATAAAGTGTTAAGGTATTAATTTTAAATTACTATTTAAGTCTATGAGATTTATTTAAGTTTATGGGATTAGGATAACGATTTTTTTAAAATAAATATATAAATAATTTTAAATTATTATCTAAATTTAAGAGATTAAGATAAAATTTTTAAAAAATAAATATAATAATAATTTTAAAATAATAATTTTTAAAAAATAAATATAATAATAATTTTATATTATTATTTTAATATAAAAATTAAAATAATAATTTTAAATTATTAATTTAATATACGTGTTAAGGTAATGTGTTAAGGCAATGATTTCTTCTGAAATAAAACAACCTTATTTTTACCTTCTTGTTATTTTAATCGAAGAAACTTCTCCTTTTTCTTATAATTGGGAAAAGTCCGCCGACTTATACAGTACATCTCCCTTTCTTAACTCTTTCTCTCTCTATTGACTTATACAGTGTATGCGAGATAGACAATAATTGGTGCCCGTCCACTCCTGTTCTGTCATTGTCAGCAACGTTCGACAGAACCACCATTTCCATCCTCACAAACCCTAAACCCGAGCGCTTGCAGCCACACATTGTTCTTGTTGCTTGATTGATCGATCTCCCAGTAAAAATCAAAGCTACAAAAGTCGATTTTATAGTTTTTGTCTTTTGAAAATAAAAAAATCAAATCTTGTATCGTTTTGAAATTCAATCTCTCTCTCTCTCTCTTTTTTAAATGTTTTCTTTCTATTATTCTTTCCCCTAATTTTTTAGTTTATCTTTCTTTATTTTGGAGAAGTGCAAGGATTTAGGTACTGATTTAATTTGCATTGGATTTTCATTAGTTCTTTTTTTTTTTTTTTTTAGTTTTGGGATCTTGGACATAAAAGTTAATCTCCAATTTTCTGTTTTGTTTTGTTTTCTGTTTTTGTGTTCTTTTTTCATTCTTGCAATTTCTTTTCTTGAGATGACCATTCAGATAAGAATCGACACCAACCTATGTTGCTTCTGATGGTCGTTAGTGTTTCTTTTTTCTAGATTTAAAGAAATTTATTCTTGAACTCATTTGTTTTTTCGTCTATATCCGTTACATTTGAGTTATAATTTTAATCTATATTTTTCTCTTTTCTTTTGCCATGTTTGTTAGTTAGTTGTTTTTTTTTTTTTCTGCAGTTTCTCTATGCACTGCTTTCTCTTGGCAAGATTATTCAATTTAGACATATCCTTGCTTCTTCTTCTTCTTTTTTTTTTTTTTCACAATATCTTTTATATTACATTGTAAAATTTCTTAATAATTGTAAACCTTCTAAAAACGGTGTTTTTGTAGTGAAACTACACTAGAATAGTGAAACCACCCTTGGAAGAGCAAGAAAGAGCATGAAAGGTACGTAAATTTCGTGAAAATTGTTATAAAAGATAAGCATGAAGGATTAATTATTTCTTTTTTTTATTTTTTTAAGTCTTCAAAGAAATTATCACTTGAATGTTAGATGAGAAAAAGAACATTGACAAAGAATGATGTCTTTTAAGCTCCTATTTTTTTACAAACCAACTTTTCAAAAATTATATTTATTATTTTGTAAGACAATGTTCTTCTCTAAGGCTAAGGATATTGAGAAAACTTTTGAAAATAATTTTAAAAAAAAGATATTCAAGATTTGTGGATTTTTATATAAGTGTTACTATTATTTGTTAATGTATTTGTTATAATTGTACATAAATTTAAAATTTATTTAATAAAAAAATTTAAAGACATTTGAAATAATTGTTTTATAAATTGTCAAATTATATTTAATTGCAATTGATATATATATATTTAGTATTTTAAAAAAATATATCAATCCTATTTCATATCATATTTTTTAGTAAATATAGTTATTATATTAATGATTACATATTACTCTTAAATTTAAATTTAATTTTAAAAATACATTTAACATTAAAAATGTATTTTTTTATAGTTAATTTTGTATCTTTTCAATTTTTATATTTTTATTTAAATAATTGTCACCAATATAATAATTTTAAAATATCAAAATAGATAAAAAAGTAATACTTATTTATTCAAAAAAATTATTGTATATTTGTATAAAAAAATGTTTCATATATTAAAAAATTTTGTCTATTTTAAAAAAATAGTTATTTATTTTTTAAAAATGATTATATTAAATTTTAAATAATAATTTTTAAGTTAAAAGTAACCATTTTAAACAACTATTTTAACTAATTTTTTTGTAATATTTCTAAAAATTAAAATGAAATTACATTTTATTTTTTTTTATTTGATTTGTAACTTAATAAAACTTTGTATTTTACTGTGATCTTTTTAAATCTTATTTATTTATTTATTCTATTTTATTGTGGCTTATTCTTAAATATAGTATGCTGGTGAAAACTTCAACAACTAACTTTTGACATTTATGCTTCATAACAGTCACGACTTCCTTTTATGGAATTTAAGTAAAAAAAAAAAAGGAGATAAAGCTCACTTGTTGAAGAGATGCTGCTTAAAGGTTAAATGCCTTCCTTAAGGCTGGCACCAAGCACCGTTGCATTGAAGACTACACTGAAGCCATAGCGCGCCACTCCGTGAAGTGCCTCAGACCACCATTGGTAGGCTGGAACGCCCAGCCGAGGAATTCCGGTGGCAATGTTCACTAACTGCTCAACCTTTTCTTGGAGTGTTAGGCGCGAAGTCCGGATTTCAGATGGGAGGGATGTGTTGCAGAATGGTAACTGACTGGTTTCAGGTGCATTTTGATGACAAGCGAATTTTGAGTGAAACAACTAGTCGGGACTATTACAATCAAGAGAAACGCTAGAAATTGGATCTCTATGGCCTAATCAGACCCTTTGAATGGCTGCTACTACCGAAATCAATATCTGTTATTCGGCTTCAATCTCTGGTCTGTAGCCATTCCCTTTCCTGTTTGTCTGCACTCTATGCCTTCATTGCTGTCTCGGTGAAAACCGTGGCTGCCTTCACTGCTGTCTCGATGAAAACCGTGGCAGTGGAATCGGTTCTTTGCTTGCATCCTTATATAGTGAAATGGCTTTTCAGCCTCTGCTAATGAACTTGGAATTAATGTACGTTTTCAGTTTCTAGAATCTGTACAACAAAGTTTCACATTTTGTCTCTTCCAAGAAAACAGGTCGTATTCATTATAGGTTTTGCAATAGTTTCTCACAATTATAGGAATCATATTTTATACACAATTCCCTATTCCCAGGGACTTGTTATTTACAATAAACTATAATAAATAACAAAATTTTCATATGACATCGATCACTAATTAAATTGAAATTTAGTGTCACCTTCTTATTAAATGACTTTATCTCAATGGATTTCCTCTGCTCAATTTTAGTTATGCGTTTACCCGTTTCAAGATTAGATTGGGTATAGATAGCTAATGTAGTACCAAAAAGTTTTGCCAACAATATTGCATAAAGACAGAATATGAGCAGGTCTCTCAGTAAATTGATGCTTAGGTGCTCTGTTGTTTCCATTTTATGATTCATTTTTAAGAATATAAAACAATGTATAGCAATCATAAGAAAATGTGTCAAAGAAAAAGTCTTTGGTCATTCTTTTATTGAAATATTACTTTATTGCAGCAAAAGATTTAACTTACAGGCCCTCCAAAATATGTCAATCACTCTTTTGCTAAAATGCAATAGTTGCCTTCACTGGGATAAATTCGAATTTAGACTCTTAAGCATAAGTAAAATCATATGTTTTAAATCGATAAATGGGTGCTCCGTTATTAACTAGACATCCATCGGATGTTTTTTCCAAGACGTTTTGATCAATTTTTTCAACCCTCTGAAACCCATAGCAAGACAACTTGACATTCAGTTGAGAACAAGTGCAATCATTCAAGATTGTCACTGTCCAATCTGACTTATTTTGAATTTTTCTCCCTGCTAGAGCTTGAGAAATTTTGAGATCCGTTACTGGTTCACAGCAATTGCCTGCAGTTTCAAAACAAGGAAAAAAAAAACAAAAAGCCTTATAATTATTATAAGATCATATTCGCATTCGCATTGTAATAATTTTAAAAATTACCTTGGCTGATGATAGGAAAAGGATACACGAGGTGCCAAGGGTGGTTGCCGTAGGCAAATACAAGGTAAGTTTTTCTTTTCCTTCAATCTTCCTTTGTTTAGCTCTCTTTATTGTTTCTTCTTTCGAAGAGACTCCTTCTATTTATGAACACAGCAAATAAGCAGGATAGTGGTTCTTAAAATATTATTTTCATGAAATGTTAATATTTTAAAATATTATTTAAATATATAATATAATACTCTAAATTAAATTATTTTTTATTAATATTATTTTTAAATTAATAAAATTATTATTTATTAATATTATTTTTAAATAAATAAAATATTATACTTTAAAATATTATTTTTATTAATGTTATACTCAAATTAGTAAAATTATTATTTATTAATATTATTTTCAAATAAATGGAATATTGATATCTTCAAATATTATTTCTAAATTAATAAAATATTGACGAAAAAAATGTGATTTGAATATATAATTAAAATAAAAAATATAAAAATAGTATAATTTAAAAATATAATTATTTAATTATAAAATTTTAATATTATATTAAAAAATTATATTATTTAAAAATTTAAATTAATAGGTAAGATTTAAAATATAAATTATATAATATATATTAACAAATATAATATATTTTTTACTTATTATGTGAATTTTATTTAATAAAAAAATTAAATTATTTTATTTTTAAAATTTTGATTTTTTTTTATAAAATAACAAATTATACAATTAAAATAATAAAATATATAATTAAAATATAAAAATTATATAATGAGATACCATTCAAAATTTTCATATATTACTATACATTTTAATTTAATTATTTTATATTTTGTTAATTTAATTATATATTTATTAATTTTTTTTAAAAATTAAGATTTGAAAAGAAAAATAAAATTTTTAAGGTTTTTTTTTAAAATGATTTAGGATACATTTGTTTCAAAAAATAATTTTTTTATAAAAAATATTTATTGAAAAAAATTTTTATAAAAAAATATATTTTTTCACTATTTAATAAAAAATATTTTTTTTTGACTTTGATTGTTAAAGAATGAGATTAAAATGATAAAATTAAAAATTTTAAATAAATCAATTATTATTATCAATCAAAATATATAATTTTTTTAACTTTACATCAAATAAAATTAAATTTAAAATTAAATAATTAAAAAAAAAAATTATAATTATAATAAAATTTCTTTATAATTAGTTATTAATAATCTACAATAATAATAATAAAATTAGTAAGTAACTAATAAAAAAAATAATTAACTTGTACTTATTTTTCTCTCATATCTATTATAATATCAGTAAAACATTTATTTTCATATATTTTAAGTGAAAATTATTTTTATAAAAAATTATTATTTTTATTAATTTTATAATTATTTTTTTACCTTTTCAGTTTAAGAAATATATATATATAAACTTCTTTAAAGAAATATTTTTACCGTAAGCAAGCGGTTGTTACGTATTACAGGAACAGAATTGTGACATATTTTCTGCTGCAGGTTTGAGTTACAATCAAACTAGACCACAAATAAGAATTTTAGTTTGACATTAATGCCAAAGCCCACAGCCTTCACCAAGATTCCTAGAATTGCATTAACCGCCGCCTCCAGCTTCTCGGTAATGCACCAGCAGTGCACGTGTTCCTGTGGAGAGGAATCCAGATAATTTAAAGAACGTTTGAACCAGGTGCACCATTTTGTTAGAAGCTCTTCAACATCAGCAGCACCTCTAGTTCCTCACCAAACCAACAGATAAACAAGGTCCGCCATAATTGAACCAGTCACTTCATTCGCATCCCTGAACCCAATTCTGCTATAGAACCTAACAATCTCGAAACCAAGAGACAAGTAAAACATTTCAACAAAAACATTGCAGCTCGTACGGAAGAAGGAAATTTGAAACAAGAGGAAAAAAATGGTAGTATATTATACGCCAATTGGATACAGCCCAAACCCATTTTCTCTTGCGACCCATTAAAAGAGGCTTCAAAAGTACAGCTCAAGAAAGGGCCCTGGGATGTTCGGCTAATCAGTAGCTCCGCCGCCCAGTTTCCTTTTCTGGATCACTGATAACGGCTACGACTACTACCCAAGAAAGGGCCCAAAAAGGAACCCTAAACCCTAATAGAATCTAGTTTGATGATGGACCTATTTATTTTTCTTGTTACCCCAACTTTACTCTTTCTCTCATATCCTAATCTCATGTATGCTTTGCTCTTAGATGTTAAAACCAAGGGATTCAATATGATGCATTCCTTAAAAAGTTTTAAAACATAGGAAGATTGTTTGTTACATGTAGAGTTTACATATAATAGGAGTATTTATTCTATTACTAGTTACTCTTTATTTGAAATTGTGTATGGTTTAAATCCTTTGACCCTTCATGAGAAGGTGTGGCAACAAATTGCAAGATGAACATAGCAATATGCATCCCATGCCAATAAAGGGAGAAAGAAGGTGGTATTTAAACCTAGTGATTAAGTTTAGGTGCATATGCATAAAGAGTGGTTCTTGGCTTAGATGTATTCAAAGTTGTAGTTTAAAGAGATGGTCCATTTCAAGTAGTGGCACAAATTAATGACAATGCCTACAAATTGGACCTTTTCATTAAGTACAATGTGAGTGCAACATTTGATGTTTATAATCTTTCTCCTTTTGATGCAAGTAATGATTTAAGGATAAATCCTTTTAAGAAAAGGGGAAATGATGAGATTCATGGAGAAGTTAATGCATGGAGGGCTTCTAAGGATCCATGGAGCATTCAAGAAGGGCCAATAAAATTTTGAAGAGCTAAAAGGATGAAAGAAGCACTTGGCAAGCCAATTGATGAAATTCATCCTAAAAGAAGCTAATTCAAGCTTGTAGGGTGGAGAAACATATCGTAATTGGTCCAAGGCCTTATTAATTTAATTGGAATACTTAATGAATTAAGATTACAATACACTCCACTCCTAAATAAGAGTTTATTATAAAATAGGGCAACTCCTAAATTAAAGAGGAGTAGATTGTTGTTAGCTTATTTACAAAATTTGTTATTATCTCTAGGGTATGAGTTATTAATTTAGTCTATAAATAAGTTTGTTTGCATTATTAAAAAAAAAAAGAATATTAGTGAAAATAAAAGTGAGAATTTTCTCATTTAGTTCTTTCAAAAACTAAAGAACTTATTAAAAACTAACTTTTCTTATAGCATTCAACCTAACTTATTACTCCTAAATCCCTTCTTTTTCTAGAGTGTAATGTCCATATCCATCTTAATACCTTAGGTTTATGTTCCTATAAGATGATTACATAATCAAGATGAAGGAACAGGATTGCCGTCTTTGCAATTCCTTTGAAATGGTAAAGCACTTTTCCTCTGTCTTTTTAAAGCATCACCAAAATTGTTACAATTTCTTGTACTTTGGCCTTTATTTAGGTAGGAATCAAGCCCCTTTCTAAGGAAGGGTTGGATACTTTTGTTCTTATTGCCCTTAAAGATTGTCATCTTATAAACTCTAATGATTATCTTTTAGGTATTATAAAAACAAACCTATGTTCTGGCCTAATTTATTTCAATTGTGTTTTGAATTTCACAATTTCTTTGCATAAAAGGAATATTCTTGATGTTCTTACCTTGCAAATCAAGCTTCATAACAATTGATTCACTAAAGGATCGATTCCACTAAGCCTAATGTACAAAATACATTATAAGGCTATGAAGACAGCATTTAACACCGAAGCCCTTCTTCATAGAGCCTGTGGGGAAATAGTTTTGTGGGAAATAGACATGCATAGAGATAACCTCCAAACACTTAGGTATATCAAATGACATGAGGTAAATTTGCTTGACACTTGGAAACTTGAAAATGTTTTTGCCTTAAAGTCTCTTTTAGTAATGAATGTTAATAAGATTACTTAGCATAGAGATGGCAATGTCAGCATATTTTTTGCTTGACACTCCATAAGTGCCAAATTCAAATCCAATAAGGATGAAGATTTAGAAACCAAAATCTAAAATTATCTGTAATGTAACCTTTCTGCGAGATAGCCATCTAGCACTTACTCTCGAACTAATAGTATAAGAGGTGTAAATCTATATGGATAGGTGCCTTAAGCCATTTATATGTCATTATAACAGGAATCCTTAGAATCTCTTAGAGCCTTGGCACTATAGGTCTAGTTTCTTATTGAGCCTGAGATATATCCTGAGCTCCATGTTTTGGAAAAAGATTTTGTGATTAAAAAAGAAATTTTAAGAAAAGAATTTTATGGCTAGGATAATGCTAAAATAAAAAGAATGGTTTTTTAAAAATTTTCAAAATGAGAAAAAATTAGAAGTTTAGCAAGATTATTATGACTAAATGACCAAAAACAAAAAGCATGTTTTATTCTTTGATTGGTTTGATGAGTGCTATTTTTAGTGGGGATATGATTACTTGTAATCATTTTTCATAGAGGAAGATGAATTAAAAGCTCAAATCCAATCATAATAATGTGAGTTAATGAATGGCTCAAAAATGAAGTCAATTCATCCTCATGTGAAATTCAATTCAAGCACAAAGACTCTTTTATTCTTACATCACCATTCAAAGTACATAAAGAGCAAGAAGATTTTTGAACAAAAGATATATAAAAGCTTATTGAACAAAATAATTATACAAATAAAATTTTACAAACAATTGGCAACAAACTCTCAAATGTGGATGCTACTGTATTAAGTTTTTCAATTTCAAAATTTGATGTCTCTACTTTAGAGTTTTCAACTAAACCTATTTTTAAACCCTTTCAAATTTCAAATGCATCATCAAATGAAATTTAGGAAGCTTTAATGCTCAGATTACAAGCTTTAAAGGAATCTAAACTTGAAGCATCAACAAGCAAAAAGGTACAAACTTTGACTGCACTTGATAATGACTCATCTCAAGCTTATGTGTCAGACACAAAATCACTAAAGGTACAACATCTCAAAGTGGAACCATTGGGAACATCTTCAAAGATGTACTATCCCAGACCCATAACTCTTAACCTTGTTTTTGAAGAAAAGCTAGCTTTTCTTAAAACAAAATATAGTTCCATAATGTTCCTTAATGTCCTGGCAAGTCTTATCTTTTCCATAACAAAACACTTTATTGGTGATCCATCTTACATAAAGGATAAAGATGCTTAACTCTTATCCAATCTTAAATGCAAATATTTACACAATTTCCATTGGTACAAAAATATGTTTCTAACACATGTCATGTAGTAAGATGATGCAAATCAAGTTTTCTAGAAAGAAAAGTTTTTGGTAGGATTACCAAGGCTACTTAGTGCTAAAGTAAGATATAAACTGCAAGCTTAGTATAATGGCCAAATTCCTCATCATCAGTTGGCTTATGGTGAACTAATAAGCTTTGTCTAGGAAAAAGGGCTTTGTGCAGATCTAAAGCTCCAAAAATTGATCAAGTGGGAACAAAACTAGACTGAGAAGGAGTTAGGATACTTTTATACCCAATTTAATGATAACCTTTATTATAAAGAAAAGACCAAAAAAAAGCTTAGGCCCAATTCCAAATTAAAAAATCATTTTTACTCAAAATCTAAGCCTAAGCAACACTAACAATTTTCTAAGCCCAAAACAACTTTTAGGCCCAAACCTAATAAGCCTAAAGAAACAAAAGCCTAGCCATCCAAATATGTCTATTATAACTATGGTGAGCTTGGTCATATTTTTAGATATTATAAACTTCACAAAAAACTCTAAGCCTTTGAACTACTTGATATTGTTCAAGCCCAACTATAGGCATTGTTGATTAAAACCTTATAAGCTAGTACTCTTGAAAGGAGAAAGAGGTAAGCATCCCAATGCATGCTTAAGAGAAATCTTTAAGATACATGATACATTAGGAAATGATCAACATGAACAACTTGTTTGTTTCACATCCAAGCATTGGAATGATTGTCAAAGGTGGTACTCCATCATTAAAAAGGAAAATTTGGCAATTGCTTTATGAATTTCAAAAATTTGGCTTGATTTGCTAAATCAAAAATTTTTATTATGCATTGATTGTCAAGTAGCAAAATCTATTTTACAAAAAGATATTTAAAATATTGCATCCAAATAAGTTTTTGCATGATGACAAGCAATTTTAAGTGTTTTTGATTTTGAAATTGAACACATTCCAAGTTGCTTACCAAATTTTCATACAAGAGAATTCTTTTAGGAAATAGGAACCTCAACCTCAGAACAAGCCCAAAATGCCCAAAAAATCCAAAAAGAAAGCCCAATGGGAAAAGACCCAATCACAAACAATCCAACCAAAAACATAGGTTGACATGTTCAGCTTAGAAAGTCAAAGCTTAAACTCTTCAGGTTCCTAAAACATTCCAAGCTCATGAAAGCAAGCTAGTGATGACTCTTCTAAGTTTTTAGCCTCAAGCATGCCAACCTTAAGCCCCAAAACCCAAAATCTTATGAAAGCTTAATTCAATAGAATGAATATAAAGATTATAAATGTGCTTGTTATAAACATAAATGAAGAGATGAAGAGATGATCACATCATTTAGGAATTAAACCATTCAATATCAATAATGAAAGCTAATTAAGATCAATGACTCCTTGTTTGATAGAATTCAATGGATTTAAACCCCTAAAGGTGTACAAATGTGCTTCTTCCAATGAATACAATGTTTTATGCAAACATAAAATTTTTTTTCTTTATCATTTTATATAAATAAGTCATTGTAATATTTATTTTCTTTATCATTTTGTGTAAATGAGTCATTGTAACAAAGGAAAGAGAGTTGTTAGTTAAAACTAAAGTGATGGTGCCATTATTTAGGGTTTAAGACACTTAATATATATAAGAAAAACTAATCAAAACCACTCATACCCTTTTGTTAATGAAATTCGATGGGTTTATAGTACTAAAAATGTGGAAACAAACTTGGTGGAGTGAATATAGTGGTTGTTGGATGGCAATTAGTTGATAACAACAATTTAGTACCTAACTTACCCATAACATCTTCCAAAAGTAGTTCAAGAACTTTGTTTCTTGGTTTGAATCAATGCTCTGAGGCATGCCATGCAAATGTACTTCTCTAAAGAGCAATTTAATTACATTATTTGCATCATCAATTTTATGGCATGGGATGAAGTGTGCCATCTTTGAAAACTTGTCAGTAACAACAAATATAAAATCTCTACCCCATTTTGATTATGCTAGCTTTAGCACAAATTCTATAGATAAATCAACCCAAGGTTGGTTAGGTATGGGTAAAAGAGTGTAGAAGCCATAGGGTAAAACTCTAAATTTGGCCTATTTGCATGTTTTGCACTTCTTACACACCCTATAAACAAATTGTTTCATGTGTGGCCAAAAGAAATGTTCAACAAAGACATCTAAAGCTTTTCTAACTTTGAAATGACCCATTAGACCATCTCCCATGTGCTTCTCTCACAACCAACTCCCTCAAGGAACTTATAGGCACACGTAATCAATTTTCCCTAAATAAGAAATCCTTATGCCCATAAAATTTCCCAAAGGCTGACTTCTTACATGTCCTC
Organism: Rhizophora apiculata; assembly: GCA_037832385.1. Classification (NCBI taxonomy): domain Eukaryota; kingdom Viridiplantae; phylum Streptophyta; class Magnoliopsida; order Malpighiales; family Rhizophoraceae; genus Rhizophora; species Rhizophora apiculata. Next base: position 7,310,024 of record CM075425.1, read on the forward strand.
TACACATTAGCAACATTAGGATCTTTCACACATAAGTCTTTAATAGATTTAAATCCTAACAATTTTGCACTAAGTATAGGGATAAGGGCATACTAGCAAGATAATGCATCAACTACCACATTCCTCTTACCTTGTTCATATTTGATGATGTAAGGAAAGGTTTCAATGAATTTGATCCATTTAGCATGCCTCTTGTTCAACTTCTTTCATTCCTTCAAGTGCTTTAAGGATTCGTGGTTAGTATGGATGACAAACTCATCAAGCCAAAGGTAGTGCTACCATGACTCCAAGGCCTATACTAGTGCACACATCTCTTTATCATAAATGGGATAACTAAAGGCTGTTCCACTTAGCTTTTTAGTAAATTAGGCAATTGGTTGAATTCTTGCATTAAAATAGCTCCAATGCTAATACCTAAAACATCACACACAATCTAAAAAGTTTTAGCAAAGTTAGGTAAAATAAGTAAGGGTGCAAAACTAAATTTTTCCTTAATTAAATTAAAAGCCTTGTCTGATCACTAATCTAGTTAAATCTCACATTCCTTTTAACAATCTTAGTTAATGGTGCAACAATGGCAGTAAAGGCCCTAACAAAGTGTCTATAGAAACTAGCATGAATTGCCCTAAACATTTCCTTGTCAATCTCAATACCCTTAGCACTCATAACATAGCCAAGAAATAGGATCTAATCAGTGCAAAAAGAATGATTCTTAAGGTTAGCATAAATTGCTCAAAACATAAAACACTTAGAATAGAACCTAAATGATCAAGATGCTCATCTAAGTTTTTGCTATAGACCAAAACTATCATCAAAATACACAACCACAAAATTACTAATGAATGCATGTAAAACATGATCCATGAATTTCATAAAAGTGTTCAATGCATTAGTGAGACCAAATGGCATAACAAGCCATTCATACAAACCATACTTAGTTTCAAAAGTTATTTTCCACTCATCTCCCTCTCTCATCCTAATTTGGTAATATCCACATTTCAATTCAATTTTAGAAAAGACACATGAACCATGTAATTTATCTAACATGTCATCCAATCTAGGTATAGGATGGTGATACATTATGGTGATTTTGTTAACTACTTGATAATTAATGCACATCCTCAAGTCCCATCCTTCTTAGGCATAAGCAATACTAAAACTACACATGGACTCAAGCTCTTCCTCACATATCCCTTTGCCATGAGCTCATTAAATTGCCTTTGAAGCTCCTTTGTCTCTTCAAAATTATTTCTATAGGTTGAACAATTTGAGAATTATCACACCATGGATAAATTAAAATTAATGTTTTATTCTCCTCAAAGGTGGCAAGCCTCTTGGTTGTTTAGGAAAAACATCATCCAATTCCTACAAAAGAGAAATGACAACATTAGGTAAAGAAGGGCTAAGCTCATTAGTACTAAAATAAGCTTCTTTGTATAAAAGTACAATTATAGGCTATTTTAGGTAGAAACCACTCTTAACATCACTCTCTTTTGTATACAAATTCTTAATTTTTTGCTCACCCTCTTTCTTCTTTTCTCTCAATCTTATCTCCTTTCTCTCCATTCTTTTCCTCTTTTCTCCTCTTAGTCTCAATTTCTTTCTTTTTATTTTTTCCACTCACTCTCTTTTTTATTCCTTAATTGATCATCTTATACTTGGTAGGGTGACAAAGGTATAAGAGTAATGGGTTTATTATTTATTACAAAAGAGATTCTTAAACCCATCATGCATAGATCATATTGCCATGGTCTTCCTAATAAAATATTCCTAGCATGCATGGGTACAACATCACATAAGACCTTATCAGTATATCTCCTAATAGTAAATGATACTAATACCTACTTATTTTCCTTAATCTCCCTATATTCATTCAACCATTAAAGCGTATATAGCCTTGGGTGCTTTATCATAGGTAAGTTAAGCTTTTCAACCAAAGTAGCTACATTTGTATAACAACTCCCATCAATGATCATGTTGCTTACCTTATCTTTGATGTGCCACTATGTATGGAAGATATTATCTCTTTGTACTTCATCATTTTCCTTGGCTTGTGCTCCAATGCTCATCTAGCCATAAACACATCTCCCTCAACTAAGTACTCCTCTCCATCACTTACATCCTCCAATAGTGGCCTGGAATCATCATCCAACTCACTTTCCATCTCAATATCACCATTACATTGCAACACTATGGTACACTTATTTAAACATTGAGATGCAATATGTCTCCTTCCTAGATACTTAAACATTTAACATCTTTATTTTTACTAGGTTGGGAACTAGAATAAGCTTTCTCCTTATTAGGACTAACTTCCTTGCTCTTGTAGCCTTAGCTTGTAATCAACTTTACCATCCTTTGTTCTCCAATTTGGATTCCAAGATGAATAGGAACCCAAATTCTACCTAAACCATGTAAAACCCTTCTATTTGAGTTACCTCTCAACTTTCATCATAATGTGCACCATGTCATGCAACTCCACATAATGTTGCAATTCAACTATGTTGGTAATGTCTTTATTCAACCCTTACAAGAATTGAGCCATGGTTACTTCACTATCCTCCTCCACATTTGCTTGGATCATGGCAATCCCCATCACCTTATGGTGGTCCTCCACACTTTTGGTGCCTTGATTAAGTCCTTATAGCCTTTAGTACAAATCCCTAAAATAATCATTAGGGATGAACCTCCTTCTAAATAGGCCTCTCATGATTCCTTCTCTTAGTCAAAACAAGTTGATATCACCAAATAATAGAATAATTAGTAAACTTAACAACAATAAGTTTAATCTTTTTCTTTTTATAGTAGCTATGCAGTCAAAGACCAACTTAACCATCACTAATTTAGACCAACAAACATTATATTTAGTGCAACAAGCTCATTTGTACATCTTTAGTGCTTTAAATTTATTGAATTTCATTAAAAAAATGTTTGATTAGTCTAAATTAGCTTTTCTTATATGTATTAAGTGTTTGTTGCTTTGAACCTTTGAATTCCATCAAGCAAATGAGTCATTGATCTTGATAAGCCATGTTTAGAAGTATTGAATGGTTTAATTCTTGAACAATGAGGCTATCTCTTCTTTTTTGGATAACAAAAATTCCCTTTTTGTTATAAAGACTCATTAGCTTTTGGGTCAACAACAAACATTATATTCCCTATAATAAGCTCATTTCTTCATTTTTGGTGCCTTAAATCCATCAATGTCTATCAAAAAAATGTGTGATTGGTCTTGATTACCCCTTTTTCATACATAAAGAGTGTTTAAATTACTAAATAATGAGATAATCTCTTCATTTCTAACTAATAAGGGTCCTCTATTGCAAGGACTCATTTACACAGAATAATGGTGACATTAACTTTTGTGTCGACAAGAAAAAAGTTATATTATTTGGAACAAGCACATTTGCACACCTTTAATACTTTAAACCCATTGATTTCTATCAAGTAAATGAGTCATTGATCTTGAGTAGCTTTCGTTACAAATATTGAATGGTTTAATTCTTGAACAATGGGAACACCTCTTCATTTTTTGACAACATGCTTCCCTTTTTGTTGCAAGGACTCATTCATTGACAATAAGCATTGTATTGATTGTATGAAGCTCATTTCTACATTGTCGATACTCTAAATCCATTGAATTGCATCAAATAAAGGTGCAATTGGTCTAAATTAGCTCTTATTATCTATATTAATTGTTTTAGTTCTTGAATAAGGTGATTGTTTGTTCATTTATAACTAACTTTATTTTTTGGGATCTTGAGGTTATTAATTCAGCTTATAAATAAACTTGATTGTATTGTTAAAAATAGCATAACATTAGTGAAAATTTTCTCCTTTGATTTATTTGAAAAACTAAAGAACTTATCAAGGATTAACTTTTTTTGTAGTGTTTAGCCTAACTTATCACTCCTAAATCCCTTCTTTGCTGGAGTATGGCATCTATATCCTTCCTTATACCCTAGGTTTATGTTCCTTCAACATTGGGTCTAGGCTTGCATGATGTAAATATGATTTAGCTTTCTTAGGTTCTTATTCAATTCCTCAAGTGTGTTGGATTCCTAAGCCACATTTGTTAGGATTCACATCATTTTGTGTTAACACTAAACATTATATTCATTATGACAAGCATGATTGTAAAGCTTTCGTACTATGATACCATCAAATTCCATAAAGTAAATGACTTATAGATCATGATTAGTTCTCCTTACAAGTGCTAAATGCTTTAATTCTTGAACCATGAGACCTCCTTTTCATTTATTGATAACAAGTCTTCTCCTTTCATTGCAACAAGCTCATTTATATAACTTTGGTACACTAAATCCATTGAATTCCATTAAAAATGGGGTGTGATTAGTTCAAATTATATTTTCTTATACATATTGGGTGATTTAATTACCAAATAATGGGACCATTTTTTCATTTCTACCTAACAAGGCTTATTCCTTTATAATTACCTTTTGTGTCAACAAAAATATTATATTCATTGCAAGGAGCTCATTTATACATCTCTAGTACTCTAAATCCATTGAATTCCATCAAATAAATGAGTCATTGATCTTGATTAGCTTTCCTTATTGGTATTGAATGGTTTAATTAAGGTGATCATTTCTTCATTTTTTGCATGCAAGGATGTCGATAATCATTGTATTCATTTTTTGTACTTTAAACTATTTGAATTCCTACACACAAGGGTTAGATTGATATTGATTAGCATTACTTATAGCTATTTAAGTTTTCAATTCTAGAATAATGAGATCTTCTCTTCATTTCTAGCTAACTAGGCTCTTTCCTAGAATTTATGGACTTATTTACACAAAATGATAGTGAAATTAAATTTTGTGCATCATAAAACATCCCATGCAATGGAATAAGCATTTTAGTACTCTGAATCCACCAAATTCCATGAAACTAATGAGTCATTGATCTTGATTTTGTGCCTTATGTGTTTCAATTCATAAATAACAAGACCATCTTTTCATTACTAACTAACAAAACTCCTTCTAAATGTTATGAATATCACAATTCCAAGTTTGTATATGACAATGTAGAGTTTGGAAAACATGAGAACCAAATAGGTCCATGGCTTAAACTTGATTCAATTACTCCTAATAAGTAGTCATGAAAATGATTGTGTTTTTTATCACTTACATAGATAATTGCTGAGTTATTTAAACTCAATTGGGTAGCAAGTTTTAATGCTATCTTAACATGGATGAATTTATATTTCTATTAATGTGAAATAGGCTCTTGGGTTTATTGTATGTGACCTTACAACTGTGACACTTTGAATCCATTGAATTCCTTCAAACAAAGGCATTATTCATTATGATTATCCTTTTTTGTAGGTATTGAATGGTTCAATTTAAGAAGAAGCTATTGCTTCATCTCTTGTTAATAAGCTTTCTCTCTTAGTTGCAAGGACTCATTCATAGATCATAAAATTAATATTGATGTATGCACCAAACTTTATATTACTCATGACAATAACAACCTTATGACTTTGGCACTATAAATCCATTGAATTCCATTGAACAAAGGAGTCATTAATTATGATCATCCTTTCTTACAGGTATTAAATGGTTCAATTCTACAACCATGAAATTGCCACTTCATTTCTTGTTAATAAGTTTTCTCATTTAGTTTGTAAGGTCTCATTCACACAAATTGATCATGAAATTATCATTAGTGTATGCACTAAACATTATATTAATCATTGCAATAGCTACCTTATGACATTTACATTATCGATCCACTGATTTCCATCAAACAAAAGAGTAATTGAACATGATTACCCTTTCTTGTAGGTATTCAGTGGTTTAATTATGGAAGAATGAAACCATCACTTCATTTCTTCCTAACAAACTTTTTTTCGGTTTAATTCCTTATGCGATTTGGATTTGCCAATAACCAAATTTCATATCAAAATTTGAAAAGATTTTGGCTTCATAAAGTTGATTTAGTAAATCCTTTTTATTAGGTATTGGGTACCTAATTTAGCGTAAAACCTTATTTAAATGTTTGTAATTAATTACCAATCTTGGAACTTCTTATTCCAATTTAACCACATTTTCTACATAAAATGCAAGACAACTTTTGGGGCTATTACTTTTTCTAATAAGTCCTTTCTTTAAGAGTTCAGTATTTTTTGTTTTATAAATTTTTAAATTTCTAGGCCTTAAAGGAATGGGCTTGGCTTTGGTAAGGATTTGACTTCATTAAATGTCAACTCATAAGGCAATTCCACAATATGTTTATTCCTACCCGAGAGAGTAGTAGGGATTTCTACACATATTAAAGAATTCATTATCAATTGAACTTCTTGTATTTTTGTTGTAATAATAGGAATGTTTTAGTGATCCATCCAGTTTGGAGCATTTTTTTTAAGCCTTTCAAATAAGGATTTATCATCATTAGCTAACTCTTTATAAAAGTTTGAAAGACAATTCAAACTTCCAAAAGCATTGCAATTGTTGATTGTCCTGAATTTCATTAGGAAATTTAGAGGCAAATCAATTCCTTGATTTCTGGGGGCATAATAATTTCATTTTCAATCAAGTGACCAAGGAAGCAAATTGTGGTTTGAAATAACTCCAATTGTTTTAGAAGAAGCAACTAGACCTACCCATTTCATGATATTTGAGAAAATATTTAAATGCTTTAAATGTTGTTCGATGATATTAGAACAAAATAATACATCATCGATATAAATAAGAGCAAGTGCTAAATAAGCATTAAATATTTTATTCATAATTTTTTGAAATTTAGAAAGAGTATCTTTTTAATCCAAAGGGCATAATATTCCTATTATTACCCATAACCCTATCAGTAAGATTAACATATTGAAGAGTTTCTAACTCATCTTCTTTTAATGAAATGTCTAGTAGATCTATAGTACTTTTTTCTTTATCTTTAATAATAGTTCTAGGATAATAATCCTATCTTTTAATTTTTTAAGCTAAATTTTTAATTCTTTAATGTCAACTTTAAGCTCTATAATTGTTGGTTCCTTTATAGTTTTTATACTAGAAATGCTTCTTTTATTTTATGTATGACAATTTTTAACCCATAACTTTCTTCTGTTTTAGCAATTTGTTGGCTAAAACTAGCATATGATCTTTTGCTAGATGTAAATATTTTTCTAGTTGTTCTCATTTGTGTTTGGGATTTGGAATTTTGTTAATAAGATCTAAAATGATGTTATCTACTTTTGTTAGGACTAATAAGCCATTATATTTATACATAGCTTGATAGGGATCACATTTTCCTTTGTAGCTAGAGTCTAAATTAGACTCAAAAGAATTATCTTCTTCAAGAACTTCAATTTCTAAATTTGATTCATTAGGATCACTTTTTACTAAGAAAATGTGCATCAAAAATTTTTTAAGACCTTTGTCGAGAGTTAACTCTTGAATTTTTTGCTTTCTTTTGCACCTATTTGAACAGTGCCCTATTTTGCCACATTTATAACAAATAATTTTTTTCTTTGGTTTTGGCTTTATAGGCATTTTCTTTACTTTATTTCATTCTTATCATAAGAAGTTTTTAATTTCATATAAGGTTGATAACATGTTTTTTTTGGTTTGTTGGGATACCTTATGTGTGGATAACCCATTTGCTTGCAAAAATTACCCAAAGCCCTTTTACCTTGAGATTTCTCATTTTGTAACTACTTATATAGTTTAATTTCATTATAGAATTTAATTCCTTTGGTGACTACTTCAGCAGCTAGTTCACCATAGGTGCAGTGATTATATTCAATTATTGTAGACTAATTGGCTTTAAGCCTAGTTTTAACTCTCTCGGCAAATAAGGTAGGTAACCCAAAGAGAAATTTTTCTTTCTAGAAGACACTTAAATTAATACATCTTTATACCACTTAAAATGAGACAAGTTAGGACATCTTAAATTAATGAGTTATTCATAAGTCTTATCTATTAACAAAATGGTAGTACCAATAAAATGATTGGTGATTATATAAATTAGTGTATCAACACAATCATTGTTGCTTTTGGTTTTATAGTAGAAAAATTTGATTTTTTACCTTATTAGATAAATAAAAATCCCCACTAGTCTTTAAGTTATTTAGTAAACCCACTTGTAATGATTTTAGCAAAATAAGGGTCAGAATTACTCTTTGTTTTGGTAGTATTACAAACATCATCATGTATTGCAACAAAATTAGCATATGAAGTTCAATCACACCCTTAAGATTCCATTCAACTATACTACTACCAATAAGAGGTCAACATGTATTGATCTTGGATAGCATAACATAGTAGGAACCTTATTAAAGGTTATTTTATTAATAGAAAGAGGTTCTTTTGTATGAGAAGAACTACTCTCAAATGATTGTTGTTCTAATAAGAACATTCGTTGAAGTTGATCTAACTCTTCAAAGTCTTCTTTGATATTTTCACCTTTATTGTCAAATTTAATCGAATTTTCTTTTTCAAAAACAATAGCTTCTTTATCTTTTAAACCAAGGCTTTTAAGCCGTTTAGCTATTTTGCTCCACTAGTTTTTTTTTTTTTAGAACAACTGTTGGTCATATTATAGTTAATATCTTTAGAGAATAAGGGTTTAAATAAAACCTTTTTTTTTTTTTCTAATTTAACTAGAGGCTTAGGAATAGAGTCCCTTTTGTGAAATATTCCTATTCTAATCAATTGAAAACCCACTAATTAAGATACAAATTAGTACAATTGTCTTACTATATTACAACATTGGTCATAGCTTTGGCCTTACAAGGCAAATCTACAACCTCACTCTCCTCATTTTTTAAAGAAAGATTTAAAATAGGAGGGCAAATATTATTAACCCTTTTTCCCTTTTTGGCTAAATATTCTTGGTAAGATTTTTCAAGGATTGGGTAGTTTTTTGATGCCAAAAAATTAGGAAAAGGTTTTTGTTGAATATTAAAAATATTTTGAATATAAGCTAAAATATCAACAATACCCATTTTTTAATATATTTTTTATGCCTTTGATGCCAATGTTTTTGTTATCCTTCATTAAAGGTCATTAAAAAATAATTTCCTTTTAAGGTATGTTTAGAAGAGTAAAATAACATTTTTGCCTTTTCCTTTATGTCATTATATTTCTGAATAATGAGGTTATCTCTTCATTTCTAACTAACAAGGCTCTTGCCTTTGTTGCAAGGACTCATTTTGAAAAAATAATGGTGTAATTAACTTTTGCATTGGAACAAACACATTTCCATAACTTTGATACTCTATACTTATTGAATTTAATTGAGTAAAATGCATCATTGACCTTTATTAGAATTCATTATAGGTATTGAATGGTTTACTACATAAACAATGAGACTATCACTTCACTTTTTATCATAAGACTTCTCCTTTCATTGAAAGGACAAATTTACATAGAATGATGGTGAAATTACCATGAGTGCCTACATAAAACAATAAATTCATTGCAACAAGCTTGTTTGTACATCTTCTATACTTTAAATCCATTAAATTTCATCAAAAAAAAGGTTTGAGTGGTTTAGATTACCTTTCAAATATGTAATGAGCTTTTCAATTCTTAAATGAGACCATTTCTTAATTTCTAGCAAACAAGACTTGTTCTTTCATTGCAAGGACTCATTCACACAAAATGATCTTGTAATTGACTTTTGTGTCAACATCAAATAATATATTCATTGCAACAAGCTTGTTTGTACATATTTGGTACACTAAATCCATTAAATTCCAACAAAAATTGGTGTGATTTATGTAAATTACCATTTCTTATACACATTTTGTGTAAATAAGTGTTTCTAATGAAAGAAGGAGCTTTGTTAGTTAGAAATGAAGGGACAATCTCATTATTTAAGAATTGAAAATCTTGATACATTGATGCATGTATATGTCTATATGCAAAATAATATAATCATTGAAACAAGCACATTTGCACACCTTTGGTACCCTATACCTATTGAATTCTATCAAGAAAAATGAGTCATTGATCTTTATTAGCTTTCCTTATAAGTATTGAGTGGTTTAATTCTTGAACAATGAGATTGCCTCTTCAATTTTTCATAATAAGACTTCTTTTTTCATTGGAAGGACAAATTTACACAAAATGATGGCAAAATTAACATTTGTACATCTTTGGCACTTTAAATTCATTGAATTTTATCAAAAAGAAAAGGTGTATTTGGTCTAGATTGCCCTTTAAAATATGTATTGAGTGTTTCAATTCTAGAATGAGACCATCTCTTTATTTCTAGCTAACAAGGTTCCTTCCTTCATTGCAAGGACTTATTAAAATAAAATGATCTCAAATTAGCCTTTGTGTCCACAATAACCATTATATTTATTGCAACAATTTCATTTGTACACCTTTGGTACCCTAAATCCATTGAATTCTATCAAGGAAAATGAGTCATTGATCAATTACAAGTATTGAATGGTTTAATTTCTAAGCCAATTTTTCATAACAAGACTTTTCTTATCATTGGAAGGACAAATTTACACAAAATGATGCTGAAATTAACATTTTTGTCTACATAAAACATTATAATCATAGCAAAAGGCTTGTTTGTAAATCTTTGGTACTCTATATCCATTGAATTCCATCAAAAATTGAGTGATTTGTCTAGATTACCATTTTTGATTCACATTTTGTGTAAATGAGTGCTTGTAATGAAAGATGAAGCTTTGTTAGTTAAAAATGAAGAGATATTCTCATTATTAAGGAATTGAAGCACTCAATACGTATAAACATGTTTGTATCTTCTTAAAACATTACTTTCATTGGAGTAAAGCACGTTTGCACACCTTTCCTTATAAATATTGAATGATTTAATTCTTAAACAATGCGATTGTCTATTCAATTTTTCATGAGAAGATTTCTCATTTTATTTGAAGGACAAATTTACACTATATGATGATGAAATCAACATTTTTGTTTACATAAAGCATTATATTCATTGCAACAAGCTCATTCGTACATCTTTGGTACTCTAAATGCATTGAATTTCATCCAAAAAAGAAAGGTGTGATTAGTGTAGATTACCTTTTAAAATTTGTATTTAGTGTTTCAATTCCTAAATGAGACAATCTCTTCATTTCTAGCTAACAAGGCTCCTTCCTTTGTTACAAGGGTTTGTTCAAACAAAATGATCTCATAATTAACTTTTGTGTCAACAACAAACATTAAATTCATTGCAACAAGGTTGCTTGTACATCTTTGGTATAGTAAATCCATTAAATTCCATCAAAAAATGGTGTGATTGGTTTAGAGTACCATTTCTTATACATATTTTGTTTAAATGAGTACTTGCAACAAAAGAAGGAGCTTTGTTAGTTAGAAATGAAGAGTTGGTCTCATTATTTAGGAATTTAAACACTCAATACATAGAAGCATGTTTGTGTCTACACAAAACCTTATAACAATCCTAGTTTAAACACCTTTGGTACTCTGTACCCATTGAATTCCATCATGTAAAATAGACATTGATCTTTCTTAGCTTTCCTAGCAAATATTGAATGGTTTAATTCCTAAGCAATGAGACTGCATTTTTAATTTTTCATAACAAGACTTCTCTTATCATTCAAAGGACAAATTTACAAAAAATGTTGATGAAATTAACAAATTTGTCTACTCAAAACATTATATTCATTGGAACAAGCTCATTTATGATAAATGAAATGAAACCATGTTAGTTTGAAATGAAGAAACAAGCTTAATATTCAAGAATTGAAACAATTAATATGTATAAGCACATTTGTGTCTATATAAAACATTATATTCATTGGAACATGCACATTTATGCAACTTTGATACTTTGTACCCATTGAATTCCATCAAGTAAAATAAGTCATTGGTCTTTATTATCTTTCCTTATAGGTATTGAATTGTTTAATTCCTAAACAATGAGATTGTCTCTTCAAATTTTCATGACAAGACTCCACTTTTCATTAGAAGAACAAATTTATGCAAAAAGATAGTTAAATTAACTTTTGTGTCTATATAAAACATCATATTCATTGCAATAAGCTCATTTCTTCCACTTTGATACTCTAAATTTATTTAATTTCATCAAAAAAAGGTGTGATTAGTCTAGATTACCATTTCTTATACATAGTTTTTGTAAATGAGTGCATGTAATGAATAGCAAACTTTGTTAGTTAGAAATAAAGAGATGGTCTCATTATTTAGAAATTGAAACACTCAATGCGTATAAGTACGTTTGTGTCTACCCAAAATATTATATTCATTAGAACAAGCATGTTTACACAAATTTGGTAATCTATACTTATTGAATTTCTTCAAGTGAAATGAGTCATTGATCTTTATTACCTTTCCTTCTAGGTATTCAATTATTTAATTCCTAAACAATGAGAGCATCTCATCAATTTTTCATGATAAGACTTCATTTTTCATCAGAAGAACAAATTTATACAAAATGATAGTGGAATTAACATTAGTGTCTACGTAAATTATTATATTTGTTGTAACAAGTTTGTTGGTACCTCTTAGGTCCTCTAAACCCATTGAATTTAATCAAAAAAGGTTTCATTGGTCTAGATCAATTGAAGCCTTGTTATAAAAAAATGGAGACTCTCATTGTTAAGGGAATCTAATCTAGATCAATGGCTCATTTACTAGATGGAATTTAATGGGTTTAGTGTCCTAAATGTGAGAAGGTGAACTTGTTCTAGTGAACATAATGTTTTGTTTAGGTACAAAAGTTAATTTCATTTTGTGCAGATGAGTCCTTGCAACAAAGAAGAAGCCTTATTGTTAGAAATGAAGAGACTATCTCATTATTCATGAATTGAAACACTCAATATGTATAAAAATAGGTAATCTAGGCCAGCCACACTTTTTTTTAATGAAATTTAATGAATTTAAAGTATCAAACATGTATAAATGTGCTTGCTACAAAATATAATGTTTGTAGTTGACAAAAAGTTAATTATAAGGTGATTTTGTGCAAATAAGTCCTTGTAACAAAATGAGAAGCCTTGTTATAAAAAATGAAGAGGTGATCTCATTGTTCAAGAATTAAACAATTTAATGGGTTCAGAGTACCCAAGGTGTGCAATGGAATTCAATGGCTTTAGAGTGTCAAAGGATTGCAAATGTGCTTGTTCTAATGAATATAATATTTATATAGACACAAAAGTTAATGTCTCCAACATTTTGTATAAATGAGTCTTTGCACTAAGGGAAGGAGCCTTGTTAGTTAGAAATGGAGAGACAATTCCATTATTTAGTAATTGAAACACTCATTATGTATAAGAAAAGGTAATCTAGATCAATCACACTTTTTTTTTACATGGTTTGAATGTTCCATTACCAAAAAGTTATTGATCTTGATTATGTTTTCTATCATGGTTCAAATGATTCATTATTTGAAAAATTATATTGTCTCTTCATTCTTTACTAACAATGCTTCTCTTTTGGTTTCAAGGCCTATCCATACAAAATGAACATGAAATTAACTCTTTTTTACACAAAATTTTAAATTCAATGTGACAACAACATCAATACACCTTTGGTAGACTTAATTGCATGAATTCCATACACCAAAGGAGTTAATGATCTTGATTAACTTTTTCAGTATGGTTTGAATGCTTATTTGTGTAAAAGATGAGAGCACCACTTCATTTCTAGCTAGCAAGTCTTGTCTTTTTGTTTTTAGGACTCATCAAGACAAATGATCATGAAATGAATCATTTTGTCTACACCAAACATTAGATTCTTTATGATATGCACATGAATACACCTTTGGCAATCTATCCATTCAAGTCTATGAAATAAAGGACTCCTTGATCTTGATTAGCTATTCTTCCAAGGATTGAATGGTTCAATCTTGAAGGGTATGACCTGTACTTCATTTCATGCCAATATGGCTTCCTTTTTCATTGAAAAGACTCATTTAGAAAAAATGATCATGAGTCATTGATCTTGATAAGCTATTCTTCTAGGAATTGAATGGTTGAATTCCTTAAGGATAATTCAATTCTTAAAGGATAAGACCCTACTTCATTTCATGCTAACATGGCTTCTATTTTCATTGCAAAGACTCTTTTAGACAAAATGATCATGAAATTAAATTTTGTATCTACACCAAACTTTAGATTCCTTGCTTAGGTCAAAAGTACAGTTTTGGTAGTCTAAATAAATCAATTAAGATCCACCAAACATAGAGGTGCTTAATCTTGATTAGATTTTTATACATGGTTGGAATGGTTTATTGCATGAAAGATTAGATCATCACTTCCTTTCTTGCTAAGAAGGTAACTTTTTCATTCTAAGGAGATATTCACACAAAATCAATATGAAATGAATTTTTATATCTATGCTAAACATTAGATTCCTTGCACTAAGAACATCAATACAACTTTGGTTGTCTGAATCCATTAAAGTCCATCAAACATTGGTCTAATTGATCATGATTAGGTTTTCTCACATGGTTGGAATTATTCATCACATGATTAGGTTTTCTCACATGGTTTTCTCCACACCAAAATAGGAGTTTATTCCCAATCAATGGGACTATTTTTTCATTTTTTGATAACAAGACTTCTCTTTTGTTGTAAGGGCTCATTCACCCAAAATGATCTTGTAATTAACTTTTGTGCCAATAATAATCATTATATTCTTTATAACAAGCTCATTTGTATATCTTTGGTGTTTTAAAATCATTTAGTTACATCAAAGAAAGGTGTGATTGGTCTAGATTACCATTTCTTATATATATTAAGGGCTTCAATTCTTGAATAATAAGGCCTTCTTTTCATTTCTAGCTAACAAGGCCCCTTCCTTCATTGCAAGAACTCATTTACACAAAATAATAGTGAAATTAACTTTTATGTCTACATAAAACATTATATTCAGGTGATGAAGTATGTTTACATTCTTTTAGTACTTTCAACCAATTGAATTCAATCAAGTAAAATATTAATTGATCTTTAGCTTTCCTTATAGGTATTCAATGGTTTAATGTTTGAACAATGATACCATCTCTTCATTTTTTAATAATAAGACTTCTCTTTTAGTTGCATGGACTCATTCACACAAAATGATTTGATAATTATTTTTTGTGTCAATAGCAAACATTATATTCATAGCTATAAGCTTATTTGTACATCTTTGGTACACTAAATCCATTAAATTCCATCAAGTTATCATTGATCTTTGTTAACTTTCCTTATAGGTATTAAATGGTTTAATTCCTAAATAATTATACTCTCTTTATTTTTTGATAACAAGACCTCTCTTTTCATTGCAATGACTAATTTACATAAAATGGGGAGTAAAATTAATTTGTGTCTCCACAAAACATTATATCCATTGGAACAAGCATGTTTACACACCTTTGGTACTTGGAACCCATTGAGTTCTATCAAGTAAATGAGTCTTTGATCTCGATTAACTTTCCTTTAAAGATATTAAATGGCTTAATTCTCAAACAATTAGACCCCCTTCTCATGTTTTGATTCTATTTCTTTATGTTTTATGTTAAGGTGGCTAGAGTCCCACATCGAGAAAATTTATTAAAATTGGTGGCCAAAATCCCATATCTGGAATGTAAGCATGGTTGGCTGATTGTATTCCTTATAAATAAGGAGTAGTATAGCATGTTGTGATGTAAGAGAATAAAGGGATAATTAAGGGAGTTAAAACTTCATAAGCCTTTAGTCCATTATTTCAGCTTTTGTTAATTAGGCTCATAAGTTCCTTTTGTATTCTCCACTTTAATAATATTTACTCCAACTTTTGCCCATAAATGTAGGTTAAATAGACTAAACCATGTAAATTTGGTGTTTCTTGTTTTCAATTATTTTTTCTTTACTTTTATTATCATCTTTAAGGGCTATAACCCAATGCTCATTCCCTAACAAACTGGTATCAAAGCCTTGGTTTGGATCATTGAGAAAATAGTCATTATGATAATAACTAAGTATTATTTTGAGAAGTTTGATCAGAGTGTCAACTTTGGAATGTGGTAGCTGAAGATGGAGGCCATGCTGGTTCAAGATGGCATCAACATAACACTGCTAAGGAAGCACAAAAAGCCAGAGAAGATGTTAGATGAGGAGTTTATTGGTCTTGACAAAAAGGCCAAATTAGGTATCATTTTAAATCTTTTTGATGAGGTTTTAAGAGAAGTAGCTATTGAGGTAACTAGTAAGGATTTATGGGAGAAATTAAAGGCTTTGTATATGAAGAAAACAATGGAGAATAGGCTTCTTTTAAAGTAGAGTTTGTATATGCTTTGTATGCCTGAAGGATCATCTATATTGTTACATCTTGATAAATTTGATTTTTTGTTTATGGATTTGAGTAATATAGATGTTCATATTGAGGATAAGGGTCAAGCCCTATTATTATTGTGTTCTCTTCCTTATTCATTTAGGCATTTTAAAAAAATAATGCTTTATGATAAAGAGACCATTTCTTATAAAGAAATTAAGTCTATTTTGAATTTGAAAGACCAAATCTACAGAGATATAACTAAAGAGAGTAGTAGTGGTCAAGTTGATAGTTTGGTGGTTTGAGGCAGATCAGATAAAAGGGATGCAGATAGTCAGAGATCCAATAGATCAAAATCTAAACATAAAAATTTAGTGTGCAAATATTGTAAATAGAAAGGGCACATCAAAGTTGACTATTTGAAACTGAATGCCAAGGATAAAGAGAAGTATAAAAGTAATGAGTTAGTTCAAGCCAGTGTTGTAGAAGATGACAGTGACGAAATTTTTTTCTTTGTTAATGATAAATTAAGGTTTGCTTATGAATGGATCTTAGATTTTGGTTGCACATATCATATGTGTCCTAATAGGGATTGGTTTTTTACCTATGAATCTATTGAAGGTGGAGTTGTTATGATGAGCAATGATGCAGTTTACAAAATTGCTAGGATTAGTATGATTAGAATCAAGACACTTGATGGTGCTGTGAGAACACTTACACATGTCAAACATGTTCTAAAATTAAAGAAGAATCTAATTTCATTGGGAACACTTGAGGCTCTTGGCTATAAGAACACCGGTGAAGGTGGAAATCTAAAAGTCAGTAAAGGTGCTCTTGTTCTAGAAATTTGTATATTCTATAAGGAACTACAGTTATGGTTACTACTGCAATAATCTCTATAGAGATAGATATTACAAAGTTATGACATATGCGGTTAGGGCACATAAGTGAGAAGGGTCTATTTATTTTGAGTGAAAGAGACATTTTGTGTGGACAACATACTAGGAAGTTGGACTTCTGTGAGCATTGCATCTTTAGGAATTAGAAGCATGTTAGTTTCAAGCCTCCAATAATTCATAAGACAAAAGGCACTTTGGATTATATTTACTCAAATCTTTAGGGGTTATCTCGCATTTTGTCAAAAGGTAATGTCAAGTACATGTTGACTTTCATTGATGATTATTCAAGAAAAGTTTAGGATTTCTTTCTGAAGCACAAGAATGATATTTTGCAAACATTCATAAAGTGGAAAACATTGATTGAGTAGTAAATAGGGAAGCAAATCAACTAGCTTAGGATAAATAATGGTTTGCAAATATATGGAGGTGAATTTAATGAATTTTGTGAAAATAAAGGCATTGTTCATATCGTATAGTCAAGATGACTTCTTAGTAGAATAGTGTTATTAAATGTACGAATGGAAAACTTTTATAGATCACTGTATGATCTCCAATATTGGTTTATCAAAAGACTTTTAGGTAGAGGTAGTCTTTGTAGCTTACCATATCAATAATCATGCACCTTCAGCATCTATAAAATTCAAGACTCCAAAAGAAGTCTCGTTAAATACTTCTACTAATTACTTTGATTTGAAGATATTTGGATGTCCTGTATATATGAATGTAAATGATGGGAAAATTAGAACTGAGAGCTAAAAAGTGCATTTTCCTTGGGCATGCATTTGGAGTGAAGGGATGTTGTTTATGGTGCCTTGACTCACCAAAATTTGTGATTGGCAAAAATATTACATTTGATGAATCCTCTATGTTACATCTAAAAGGAGAGTCTTTCATGCCTTCTAATGTAGGTAAAGGTGACATTACATACAAGCAAGTAGAGTTTAAAGTTGTGAATCGAGATGTTTAATAGCGAATTCCTCACATTCAGTCAAATTCATCAAATATTGTAGATTCCTCTGAAGATAAAAAGGAGGATCATTCCATAGCCAAAGATAGACTAAGAAGAGAGATTTGACCGCCACAAAGATATAATAACTATGTTGCTTATGCTCTTTCGGTTGCATAGGAGACTAGTGAAAATGGTGAGCCATCTACATATTCAAAAGCAGTTTTAGGTGTTAACTCATCTAGGTTGTTGGTTACAAGGAATGATAAAATAAAATCACTTCGTAAGAATGACACATGGGTTCTTTTGAAGTTACCTTTAGAAAAGGGAATCATTGGTTGCAACTAGGTCTTCAAAATGAAAGAAGGTATAGCAGGGGTCGAAGATGCAAGGTATAAAGTATGTTTGGTCGCAAAAGGCTTTAGTCACTTTAATGATGTTTTCTCACCTATTGTTAAACATAGTTCTATACATGTCTTGCTTGCTTTGGTGGCCATGTATGATTTAGAGTTAGAGTAACTTGATGTTGAGACAGCTTTCTTACACAATGAGCTTGAGGAGCAAATATACATGAAGTAGCCTTAAGGTTTTGAAGTTGAAGGTAGGGAAGATCGTGTTTGTTTGTTGAAGAAATCCTTGTATAGATTAAAGTAGTCTCCAAGACAATGGTATAAAAGATTTAATTCCTTTATGTTAGGTCATGGTTACTTTGAAGCATGCATGATAGTTGCGTTTACTTTTGGAAGTTAGATGATGACTCATTCATTTACTTGTTGCTATATGTTGATGACATGCTCATTGCTGCCAAGAATTTATTAGAGATTCACACTTTGAAAACACTTTTAAATGGTGAATTTGAGATGAAAGACTTAGGATTGACAAAGAAGATTCTTGGTATGGAAATTAGGAGGAATTGTGAAAGTGGTAAGTTATATTTGACCTTAAAGAATTATGTTAAGAAGATTTTGGAATGATTTGGTATGAAAAATGCCAAATTTGTCAGTACTCCTAGTGCAGGTCATTTTAGATTATCCACTACTTAGTCACTAATGACAGATGAAGAGAAAAGGTCTATGGAAAGAGTTCCATATTTAAGTGTTGTCAACAATCTTATGTATGCAATGGTTTGCACACATTTAGATACTTCATAAGTAGTTAGTGTGGCTAACAGGTATATGTCTTCTCCAAGCAAATCATATTGGGAGGCTGTGAAATGGATTCTTAGATACTTGCGAGGAACTTCAAACACATGTTTGGAGTTTGGTAAAAATTTAGATGTATTGGCTGGTTTTGTTAATTCTGACTATGTTGCTAATCATGATAGAAGAAGATCTCTTATATGCTATGTATTTTGTGTTAGTGGTTCTACTGTTAGTTGGAAAGCTACTTTGCAACATGTTGCTTTGTCTAATACTGAGGTAGAATGCATGGCAATGACTGAGGCAATCAAAGAAGCCTTATGGTTGAAAGGCTTGTATGGTGAGCTTATTCTATGTCAAGATGTTGTGACCATCCATTATGACAGTCAAAGTGCAATACACTTGACTAAGGATCAAATTATCCTGAGAGAATGAAGCATATTGATGTGAGGTATCACTTCATTTAGGAGACAATTGTCGAGAGGAAGGTTTCAAACCAAAAAATTAGTACTAGAAATAATCCTGTAGGTATGTTTACAAAGCCTCTTCCAATTGTTAAGTTCAAGTAGTGCTTGGACTTAATTGGTGTGTTATGATGATTTAGGAGTTTAAGAAGAAGGTGAAGCATTGTTACTATGGTTGCATGTAAGACTTAAGCTAAGGTGGAGATTTGTTAAGGTAGCTAAAGTCCCACATCGAGAAAGTTTGTTAAGATTGGTGGCCAAAATCCCATACCAGGAATGTGAGCATGGTTGGCAGATTGTATTCCTTATAAATAAGGAGTAGTATAACATGTTGTGATGTAAGAGAATAAAGGGAAAATTAAAGGAGTTAAAACTCTATGAGATTTTAGTCTATTATTTGGGCTTTTGTTAATTGGGCTTATAAGTTCCTTTTGTATTCTCCACTTTTGTAATATTTTCTCCTACTTTTGCCTGTAGATGTAGGTCAAATTGATTAAACCACATAAATTTGGTGTTTCTTATTTTTAGTTAATTTTTCTTTACTTTGTTATTTTCTTTAAGGGCTATAATCTGAAGCTTATTCCCTAACATATTCCTTGTATCTTCTTTTGATTAGAAGGAGTTTTAAGTTTCTGTTGTAAATGCTTATAAGTAATTTCATTAGTTAAAGAACTAAGGAATCTTTCATTCCTTTTAATCTTTTTCTAAATTAGATCAATTTCTCTATATTGAAGAATGGAAGTAAATTTAAAGCTAATAAGCTTTTTATTAATCTCTACATTTATGTGTTATCATCTATTTTCTTTATTGGGTATAGCATGTGTAAGAAATGATTTCCTAATATGAAATCTTGTGATAAAATTTTAATCATCACGAAAGGAATTTCTAAACATATACCATCATTACAAATAATGACTTATGATAGTTTGTATTTATTAACAAGCTTACTCTAACCAACAATGTTTAGAGTATTAAAGCCAAACCTAATGAAGTATCTATTATAAGTTGTAGTTGAAACTTAAGTCATGTTTTCATTTTTAGCTCATGCAAGCTATGGTTAGGGGTTGACTGCTTTTGGTGTAAACCACTGACAATGATTTTATGATGTGGATAAACTTCACTGAAGTTGGCACTCTAGTAGTAAAAATAAAGAAATTATTACCAATGAAAATCTAAAGGATATTTATCTTTTGAATTGGAAATTACCATCATCATCATTATCACTTATATATATCAAATGATACTTTGTTTATCTAAATCTAATTATATTATTAAAACAATTGAAGAAACTTTACCCTTATCTTAAGCTTATAATCCCTTTTTTTTTTTCTTGCTATCCCAAGAACTTATCTCAAGGAAATATAAATTTCCCCATATTGACATGATTCAAGTAGCTTTGAAGCTAGCCACAAGATTAAGTTTAAATGACTCTACCATAATTTATGTAAAGAGTAATAGAATCTAGACTAACTAATGGATCTACTTCTTTTTCTTGTTACCCCAACTTTACCCTTTCTCTTTGATCCTAATCTCATGCATGCATTGTGTTTAGATAATGAACATAAGGCCAAAATAGTGAAGAAGTTGCATGAGAAGGAGTGGAAACAAATTGCAAAATGAACATAGCAATATGCATCCCATGCCAACAAAGGGAGAAAGAAGGTGGTATTTAAACCTAGTGATTGAGTTTGGGTGCTTATGCACAAGGAAAGGTTCTTGGCTTAGAGGCATTCAAAGTTGTAACTTAGAGGAGGTGGTCCATTTCAAGTGGTGGCATGAATTAATGACAATGCCTATAAGTTGGACCTTTTTAGTAAGTATAATGTGAGTGCAACATTTAATGTTTATAATCTTTCTCCTTTTGATGCAAGTAATGATTTAAGGATTAATCCTTTTAAGGAGAGGGGAAATGATGAGATCCATGGAGAAGTTAATGCATAGAGGGCTTTTAAGAATCCATTCAAGAAGGGCCAATAAAATGTTCATGAGCCAAAAGGATGAAAGTAGCACTTAGCAAGCTAATTGATGAAATTTGTTCCAAAAAAAAAAGAAGCTAATTCAAGCTTAAAGGATGGAAAAACATATCTTAATGTGGTCTAAGACCTTATTAATTTGATTAGAATACTTAGTGAGTTAAGGTTACAATAAACTTTACTCCTAAATAGGTGCTTATTATAAAATAGAGCAACTTCCAAAAATATGTTTCTAATGCATGTCATGCAGCAAGATGATGCAAATCAAGTTTCCTAGAAAGAAAAATTTTTGGCAAGATTACCAAGGCTACCTAGCAATAAGCTAAGATATAAATTGCAAGCTTAGTATAATGGCCAAATTCTTTATTGTCAATTAGCCTATGTTGAACTGGTAAGCTTTGTCTAGAATGAAGGACTACAAATCTAATGCATAGTTAAAGCTCCAAAAATAGATCAAGTGGGAATAAAAGGAGACTCAAAAGGAGTTGGGATCTTTTTGTGCCCCATTTAATGATAACCTCTATCATAAAGAAAAGACCAAAAGAAAGCATAGGCCCAATACCAAATCAAAAAAATCCATTTTACTCAAAATCTAAGCCCAACCAACACCAATAATCTTTTAAGCCCAGAACAACTTTCGAGCCCAAACCTAATAAGCCAAAACAAACAAAAGCCCAAACATCCAAATATGATTGTTATAACTATGGTAAGCTTGGTCATGTGTCTAGATACTGTGAACTTCACAAAAAACTCCAAGCCTTTGAACTACTTGATAATGTTCAAGCCCAACTATTGGCATTGTTGGTTGAAACCTCAGAAGCTAATACTTTTGAACTATCTTTTGAGGATGAAGCTAGTCTCCATGTTGATGAACTCGAATTTGAAACAAGGTTAAAAGAGAAAGAGGTAAGAGTCCTAATGCATGCTCAAGTGCAAATCCTCGAGATACTTAATACATTAAAAAATGATCAACTTAAAGCCTAGTTTCAACAAAAGCTCCTTTCAAATCCAAACTCATTACTTCAGTCCATCCATGCTCCTTATAATCTTAAGGATGCTCTAAAAAGGTTTGATCAACCCCAAACCAAGCTTTCTCTTAACCATGGACTAATCAACACATAGGCATAGTGAGAGAGATTAAAAGTTAGGTCAAAGAGTTACCTTATCTTGACATAAGCAATCCTAGACAACCCAAAATAGTTAAGACTAATGTGTCTAAACTAGGATATGGAGGGATTTTGAAACAAGTAAAGGTTCAACATGAACAACTTGTTCATTTCACATCCAAGCATTGGAATGATTGTTAAAGGAGATATTCCTCCATTAAAATGGAAAATTTGGCAATTGTTTTATAAATTTCAAAATTTTAGCATGATTTGCTAAATCAAAAATTCTTATTATGCATTGGTTGTCAAGTAGCAAAATCTATTTTACAAAAAGATGTTCAAAATATTGCATTAAAATAGATTTTTGCATGATGGCAAGCAATTTTAATTGTTTCTAATTTTGAAATTAAACATATTCAAAATTCTTCAAATTGAATACCAAAATTTTTTACAAGAAAGTTCTTAAAGGGAACAGGAACCTTAATCTCAAAATAAGCCCAAAATGCTTAAGAAAGCCTAATAAGAAAGGACCCAATCACAAACAACCCAACTAAAAGCATGGGTTGACATGTTCAACTTCAAAAGCCAAAGCTCAAACCCGTCATGATCCAAAAACATCCTAAGCCCATGAAAGTAAGCCAATGATGACTATTTTAAGCCTTTAGCCTTAAGCATGTGCAATATTGAAGCATTAAGCCCAAAAACCCAAAACTTCTGAAATCTTGGTTTGATACAATGAATATAATGAATATAAATGTGTTTGTTTTATAAAAAATGAAGAGATGAAAAGATGATTACATCATCTGGAAATTAAACCATTCAATATCGATAATGAAAGCTAATCAAGATCAGTGACTTTTTTGTTTAATAGAATTAAATGGATTTTGAGCACTAAAGGTGTACAAATGTGCTTCTTCCAATGAATACAATGTTTTATGTTGATACAAAATTTAATTTCTTCATCATTTTGTGTAAATGAGTCGTTATAACAAAGGAAGAAGAGTTGTTAGTTAGAACTAAAGTAATGGTGCTATTATTTAGGGTTTAAGACACTTAATACATATAAGAAAAGCTAATTAAGACCATTCATACATTTTGTTAATGAAATTCAATGGGTTTAAAGTACTAAAGATATGGAAACAAGCTTGTTGGAGTGAATATAGTTGTTGTTAGATGGCAAGCTATTAAGAACAACAATTTAGTACCTAACTTACCTACAACATCATCCAATAGTAGCTTAAGAACTTTGTTTCTTAGTTTGAAAAAATGCTTTAAGGCATGCCATGCAAATGTACCTCTTTAAAGAACAATTTAACTACATTGTTTGCATCATCAATTTTATGGCATGGGATGAAGTGTGCCATCTTTGAAAACTTGTCAATAACAGCAAATATAGAATCCCTACCCCATTTCAATCATGCTAGCTTTAGCATAAAGTCCATAGATAAATCAATCAAGGGTTGGTTAGGTATGGTTAAAGGAGTGTAAAAGCCATAAGGTAAAACTCTAGATTTGGCCTATTTGCATGTTATGCACTTCTTACACACCTTATCAACAAACTAGTTTCATGTATGGCCAAAAGAAATGTTCATCAAAGACATCTAGAGCTTTTTTAACTCTGAAATGACCTATTAGACCATCTCCCATGTGCTTCTCTCATAACCAACTCCCTCAAGGATCTTATAGGCACATGCAATCAATTTTCCCTAAATAAGGAACTCATAGGCACAACCAACTCCCTTAAGGAACTCACAGGCACATGGCCAAAGGTAGTGCACACATATCCTTATCATAAGTGGGATAACTAAGGGTTGCTCCACTTAGCTTTTCATCAAAGTAGGCAATTGGTCAAATTCTTACATTAAAATAGCTCCAATGCCAATACCTAAAGCATCACACACAATCTAAAAGGTATTAGCAAATTTAGGCAAAATAAGTAAGGGTTCAAAACTAAATTTTTCCTTGATTAAATTAAAAGCCTTGTCTTGATTAC
Organism: Rhizophora apiculata; assembly: GCA_037832385.1. Lineage (NCBI taxonomy): Eukaryota > Viridiplantae > Streptophyta > Magnoliopsida > Malpighiales > Rhizophoraceae > Rhizophora > Rhizophora apiculata. The sequence continues at coordinate 7,334,761 of CM075425.1, forward strand.
TACTCCACTTAAATCCCATATTCTTTTAAACAATCTAAACCCACTTAGATCATTGGTACTCTAAACCCATTGAATTCCGTGAAGGAAATGAGTCATTCATCTTGATTAGCTTTCTTTATAGACATTGAATGGTTTAATTCTCCAACAATGAGACTGCATCTTCATTTTTTGATAACAAGGCTTCTCTTTTCATTACAAAGAGTCATTTATATAAAATGTTATTGTAATTAACTTTTGTGCCAAGAGCAAACATTGTACTTGTTACAATAAGATCATTGGTACATCTTTAGTACTCTTAACCCATTAAATTCCATCAAGTAAATGAGTCATTGATCTTGATTAGCTTTCCTTAAAGGTATTAAATGGTATAATTCTTGAACAATGTGATTGTCTCTTCATTTTATGACAACAAGGACATCTATATTCATTATATTCATTACAACAAAGCACATCTATAAAACTTTGGCACTCTAAACCCATTGAAATCCTTCAAACAAGGTTTGATTGATCTTCATTAGCTTTTTTTATAGCTATCTAATGTTTGAATTCCTAAATCATAACTCTTCAATTCTTTTTAGGTAACAAGGCTCCTTCCTTTATTGTAAGGATTATTCACACAAAATGATGGTGAGATTAACATTTTTGCCTTCACAAAACATTATATTCATTGGAATAGGCAAGTTTGGACACTTTTGGTACCTTAACCTATTGAATTCCATTAATTAAATGAGTCATCAAGTATTAAATAGTTTAATTTTTGAACAATGAGACTACTACATTTTTTGATAAATGGTTTTTCTTTTCATTATAAGGACTCATTGACACAAAATGATCTCATAACTAACTTTTGTTTCAACAACTACCATTCTATTCATTGTAAGAAACTCCTTTCTACATCTTTACTACTCTAAAAATATTGAATTCCATAAAAAAAAAAAGGTTTGATTGGTTTAGATTAGCTTTTTTGATATATATGAGTATCTCAATTATTGAATAATGAGATTTTGTCTTCATTTCTAACTAACAAGGCTCCTTCATTCATTGTAGGGACTCATTTACACAAAATGATGGTGAAATTAACTTTTTGGTCTACACAAAATGTTTATTCATTGGAATAAGCATGTCTTTAAACCTTTGGTACTCTGAATTGATTGAATTTCATCAAGCAGGTGAGTTATTAATCTTGATTAGCTTTCCATATAGGTATCGAATGGTTTAATGTCTGAATGACTGGACCGTCTCTTCATTTATTGATAACAAGACTTCTCTTTTAATTGTAAGGACACATTCATGCAAAATGATCTTGTAATTAACTTTTATGTGAAAAACAAACATTATATTCATTGCAACAATCCTTTGAATTCCATTAAAAAAAGATATGATTGGTCTAGATTACCTTATCTTGTAAGCATTAAGTGTTTCAATTCCTGAATAAGGAGACTATCTCATATTTTTTTATAACAAGACATTTTTTTTCATTACAATGACTCATTCATGCAAAATAATCTCATGACTAACTTTTATGTTAATAGTAAATATTATATTCATTCTGACAAGCTCATTTGTTCATTTCTGGCACTTTAAATCCATTGAATTCCATTAAAAAAGAGTGTGATTAGTCTAGATTACATTTTCTTATATGTGTTAATTGTTTTAGTTCCTAAATAATGAGACTATATATTCTTTTTCTTTTTTTTGACCATAAGACTTTTCTTTTCATTTCAAGGACTTGTGCACGCAATATGATCCTTTAATTAACTTATGTATTGATATCAAAATTTATATTCATTGAACCCAGCTTGTTTATACATCATTGGTACTGTCAATCCATTGAATTTCATCATGTAAATGAGTCATTGATAAGGAATTGAACCCTAACTCCACCACGAAAGCTGGCTCTATAATCGACACACATCCTCTAAGATCCATCTTTCTTTGGCACAAGCAACACTAGCATTGGACATGGACTCATGCTCTCCCTTACATGTCCCTTCCTCATCAACTCATCAACTTGCCTCTGAAGCTCCTTTGTCTCCTCAGGATTACTTCTATACGTTGGCTTATTGGGAATGGGAGCTCCAAGAATAAGATCAATGTGATGTTCAATCCCTCTCCTTAGTGGTAAACCATCTGGGATCTCCTTAGGGAATACATCATTATAATCCTACAACAAAGATGAAATAGCACTAGGCAAAGATGAATCAAGGTTAGTGTTAGAGAAATAAGAATCCTTGTAAAGGATTAAGATCATTTGTTGGCTAGCTTAGAAGGCAACCCTAACATCTGCTCCTTTTGCAAACACACTCACTTGTTTTCATTCATCTTCACTCTTGTGAACCTGACCACTCTGGTACTTAGCACTCTCAAATGTGTTTACCTTATTTTTCTCTCCTTCACTTTCTTTTCTCTCGACTCTCTTTTTCTTTTTGCTCCTCCTCTTTTGCTCACTTTCATAAGGTCTCACTTAGTCTTCATACACTTGTTTTCAAGTCAATGGAACAAGTGTAAATGGTTTTCCATCCATGGTGAAAAAATAGCGGTTCTTATAACCATCATGCAAAACTTTTCTATCAAATTACCAAGGACGTCCCAATAACAAATGCCTGGCCTGCATAGGTACAATATCACAAAACAACTCATCCTTATATCTACCAATGGAAAATGGAACCACAACTTGTTTAGTCACTTTCGCCACTCCACTATCATTCAACCATTGCAAATTATATGGCCTAGGGTGTTTGGTTGTAGGCAAGTTCAATTTTTCCACCAACTTTGTACTCCCTACATGAGTGTAACTACCTCCATCGATGATCAAGCAATAGAGTCTATCTTAAACCAAACATTGAGCATGGAAAATATTTTTCCGTTGCATCTCAACATCATCCTCCTCCTTAACCTGCACACTAAGGGCTCTCCTTGCTATTAAAAGCCTTCCACCATGCTCTAGATACTCTATCCCTTCATCAACATCACTAGCATCCTCTAATGATGGCATTTGGTCTTCATCACTAGCATCATTGCCAGACACATAGTCACCATTCTCCTTAAGGTATATGGTTCTCTAGTTAGGACATTGTGAAGCCACATGACCCCTACCCAGACATCTAAAGCATTTGATGTCTCTAGTTTTTCCTTGGGTACCCTTAAGTTTTTCTTCAAATTTGCTCCTTTCTAGGCTACCCCCACTAGTCTTGGGTTTATGTGAATTAGTTTTAAGCTTAGAAGTCATCTTTTCTTCCTTCTTCCCCTAGTTTGACTTCCAAAAGGATGAACCTAAGTTCTAATTATTTTTAGAAGTGCTCCTTCCCTTAAGTTGCCTCTCAACTTTCATGGCAATGTGTACCATATCTTCAAGCTCTACATAGTGTTGCAGTTCTACCACATCAGTTATGCTTCTACTCAACCCTTAAAGGAACCTAACCATGGTTGCCTCCCTATCCTCCAGTACATTTGCCCTAACCATAGCAATTTCCATCTCCTTATGGTACTCTTCCACACTCTTGGAACCTTGCGTGAGGTTTTGCAACTTGTTATACAAATCCTTATAATAAGAATTGGGAACAAATCTCCTTCTTATCATAGTCTTCAACTCATTCCAAGTTTCTACGGTTCTCGCAAAATTTTTTCTCCTAATGGTAACTTGCTGGTCCCACCATACTACAACATGATTAGTGAACTCTACCACAGCTAACTTCACTTTCTTCCACTCAGAGAAGTTGTGGCACTCATATATTAATTCTACCCTTTGTTCCTAATCCAAATATACATCAAGGTCAGCTTTCCCTTAAAAAGAAGGTATTTTCATTTTAATACTACTAAGATTTTTGTCTACTCCTTCCTCCACTCTATTTCTATTATCCCAACCTCCATTGTACCTATCATAAACATTTTCATTGCCTCTTACTCCTCTACCATTCCTATTACCACATCCTCCTTTAAATACACCTCTGAAGTTTCTACTAGCATTATCACCATCGTCATAATAATCATCACCATCTTCACCAAAGTCATGTTCAAATTGCTCCTTCATGACCCTCCCAGTTGGCTTCCTAGGATTGACACTCGATTCCCCTTCTATTTTATCCATCCTATCTCGAACTTCCCAAAACATTTGGTCAATCCTATCAAACTTCTGCTCTAAGGATTTTATAAGTAATTTAAAATCTGGAATAACTACTTCCTCCTCCATATGGGAAACGACCTTTTTTAGCATTAGACATTAGATATGCAAGATTGTCAGTAAATAAAGAATATACCTCATAAAACTCACTCCCTTGCGTGTTTGCTCTCCACTCAACTATAGTAGTCCTCAACTCTTGTGTTTCACATAATGAATTGCAAGACTCTAAAAGCTCTTTCAATAGTTCCAAGCAAACTAAATTTAGAACAAACAAAACTTGACTATATCAATCCTAGACCTACCTCTTCAGAGAAGTGACATGATCAAGAAGATGGGCAATAAAGCAAATAGAATGTCAAGGAATTTAATGATATGAGCAGTGCAATCGGACAACAATCAATTATCGAATATAATTGAGTAAATGACCAATTGAGCAATGAAGCCAGGTTTTTTTTGGTTAACTAATGGATATTTCTATAGAAGGAACGAATAACAGAAAGGCAACCCAAGAAATACACGATTTGTTTTTTTTTTGATTAACTAATGGGTATTTCTGTAGAAGAAACAAATATCAGAAAGGAAACCTAAGAAATACATGATTTTGTTTTTTTTTCTTCTTTACTTTTATTTTCTTTGCTTTTTCTTTTTGATTATTCAACCAACAATGAAGAATACATGAAATAGATGATAACAAAAGTATAACTAACCTGAGTTAGGGCTGAGGCTCTGATACCAAATGATACAAACTTTGATTATATGTAAACAGAACCTAACACCAATATTGGTGTAGGATTGTTCTAAAAAAGGTTAAGGGATTTGGAATTCTGACCCTATGATTATAAACAACCAAGAACCAGAATTATAAGATTCAGGCGCCACTCCTAACAACAACTTTGAAGAAGATAAGTCTATTGAACCAACACACTCAAGTATGAAAGTTCAGAATTAGTTCTCAAAGAACCTGAGAAAATAGCTCATACATTCATGAAAAATCTGGTTGCCCTCTAGCCACCCTTTTTGCCCTTTTTATATGCTAGCCCCCAAAAACTCTAACTAATAAGATGGGCTTATTAAGGAAATTCGTTCAACCCACTACATAACAATATAACCCATGAAAATAATCCATTTAAATGCCTAAACATGGGCTCCCAAATCCAACTTCCTTCCCAAGGCCATGGTTCTCAAATTCCTCCACAGATGACATATTTGCAAGCCCTGGTGAAGCTTTCATCATCCTTAACTCGTACCTAGCAACTTCCTGATAGTAAATGTCACACAACGAGTTGTTAAGAGTTTCCTTTATTTTCTTTGACCTTGCCCTTGTCATTAGTCCTCTAAGGTTTTGCAAAGCATCAACTCCCTTGTTGATTTGAGTTGGTACAATATGGCTTCCATCATTCCCGCTCTCCTCAAAATGATTTGTCCTTAAATTAGCACCTACATCATCAAAGAGAAAAGGAGAAAGGTCAGAAACATTTAATGTTGCATTCATATTATACTCACCTAGCAAATCAAGTTTATATGCATTATCGTTGACTCTTGCCACCACTTGAAACGGACCATCTCCCCTTGGTTGCAACTTTGATTTCCTTTGCATAGGAAATCTATCCTTCCACAAATGTACCCAAACCCAATCACTAGGTTCAAAAGTGATATGCCTACGACCTTTGTTGGCTTGTGTTTCATATTGTTTGGTTTTTCTCTCAATGTTAAGCCTAGCTTTCTCATGAAATTGCCTAACCACTTTGGCCTTCTTTTTCCCATCTAAATTAACCTTGTCCTATATAGGCAATGGTACTAAATCCAAAGGAGATAATGGATTAAAACCATAAACAAGCTTGAAAGGAAAATAACCTATAGCACTATGAACATCAGGATTATAGGCAAACTCCATAAAAGGCAAACATTCTTCCCAGGTTCTAGAGTTCTTACCAATAACAGCACGTAGTAATGTACCAAGAGTTTGATTTACTGCCTTAGTCTATCCATTAGTTTGTGGATGGCAAGTTGTAGAAAACAACAACCTTGTTCCAAGCTTACCCAACCATAGGGCAAAACCCTAGACTTAGCTTGTCTACAAGTAATACACTTGGCACAGACTCTTTTAACATCTCTTTTCATATGTGGCCAAAAGAAATGTTTATTTAAAACATCAAAAGTCTTTTGAATGTCAAAGTGTCCCATTAAACCACCCCCATGAGCTTCTTTCACAAGTAATATTCTCATAGACCCTTAAGGAATACAAAGCTTATTTACTCTAAACAAATACCCCTTATGTCTATAGAACTTACCAAAGGTAGCTTTCTCACATGCAGCATATATGTTACTAAAGTCAACATCATTAGCATACAAATCAATAATGTGCTCAAACCCCAGCAACCTAACGCTCAAAGTGCTAATCAATGTGTACCGACGTGACAATGTGTTAGCAATAACATTTTCCTTACCTGATTTGTATTGAATTACATAAGGAAAAGTTTTAATAAACTTAACCCATTTTGCATGTCTCCTATTCAACTTACCTTGCCCCTTCAAGTATTTTAAAGACTCATGATCAATATGAATTACAAACTCCTTGGGCCAAAGGTAATGCTGCCATGTTTCTAAAGTCTTAACAAATGCATACATTTTTTTATCATAAGTTGGATAATTCAATGTTCCCCCACTCAACTTCTCACTAAAGAATGCAATAGGTCATTTCTCTTGCATGAGAACTCCCCCAATCCCAATGCCCAATGCATCACATTCAATTTCAAAGATCTTAGAAAAATCAGGCAAAGCAAGAAGTGGTGCATTACACAACTTAGACTTAAGCAAATCAAAGGCATCTTGTTGTTCCTTACTCCACTTGAAACCCACACTCTTTTTAATCACCTTAATCAATGCTGCAGCTATGGTACTAAAATCCTTAATGAACCTCCTACAAAAGCTAGCCAAACCATGGAAACTCCTCACATCACTCACACTCTTAGGTGTAGGCCATTCTTGAATTGCCTTAATCTTCTCTTTATCAACCTTTATGCCATAAGCAAACACAACATAACTTAAGAAAATGATATGATCCTTGCAAAAATCACATTTCTTCAAATTGGCATACAATTCCTCTTTCCTCAAAACATCAATCACACAATGCAAATGTTCAACATGCTCTTCTAAATTCTTACTGTATACTAATATGTCATCAAAATAAGCCACAAAAAACTTTCCTAAGAAAGGTCTCAAAACATGATTCATTAATCTTATAAAAGTACTAGGTGCATTAGTCAAACCGAAGGGCATAACTAACCATTCATACAAACCATGCTTGGTCCCGAATGCAGTTTTCCATTCATCTCCTTCCCTCATCCTAATTTGATGATACCCACTCTTAAGGTCAATTTTAGAGAAGTAACAAGCACCATGTAATTCATCTAGCATATCATCAAGCCTAGGTATAGGATGTCGATACTTAACTATTATTTTGTTGATAAGGGATTGAACCCTAACTCCACCACGAAAGCTAGCTCAAGAGTGGAGGTTTGACCCAACCTTTATAAACAGCCTAAAGACCCCTTTAGAAATCGATGTGGGACACATCATGCCCAACCCCTTTAAATTGCACGTCCACATGCTACCTCAGTTGATGATCGGCATGGTGGTAGGGAACCTTTGTACATGCGCCCACTCGACCCATTGAGGTTTGGCTTTGATATGACTTGCTAAGGGATTAAACCCTAACTCCACCACGAAAGCTAGCTCAAGAGTGGAAGTTTAACCCAACCCCTATAAACAGCCCAAAGACCCCCTAAGAACAGATGTGGGACACATCAGTCATTGATCTTAATTTGCTTTCATTATATGTATTGAATGGTTTGTTCCCCATCAATGAGACTAACTCTTCTTTTTTTGACAAAAAGGCTTCCTTTTTCATTACAAAGAGTCCTTCACACAAAATGTTCTCATAATTAAACTATTGTAACAAGATCAAACATTATACTCATAGCAATAAGATCATTGGTACATCTTTGGTACTTAAACCCATTCAATTCCATCAAGTAAATTAGTCCTTGATCTTGATTAGCTTTCCTTATAAAATAATGAATGGTATAATTCCCGAACAATGTGATCATCCCTTCATTTTTTGATAACAAGGATGTTAATATTTAATATATTCATTGCAAAAAACATGTATATATAACTTTCATACTCTAAACCAATTAAAATCCTTCAAAGGTTAAATAGATCTTTATTAGCTTTTCTTATAGCAATTTAAGGTTTTAATTCTTGAATATTGAGACCTCTTCATTTTTAGCTAATGAGGCTCCTTCCTTCATTACAAGGACTTATTTGCACAAAATGATGGTGAAATTAACCATTTTATCTTCACACAACAATATATTCATTGAAACAAACATGTTTGGACACATTTGATACTCTAAACCTATTGAATTCCATCAATTAAATTTGTCATTGATCTTAATTAGCTTTCTTTATAGGTATTAAATGGTTTAATTCTTGAACAATGATACCACCTCTTCATTTTTTGATAACAAGGTTTCTTTTTTCATTGTAGTGACTCATTAACACAAAATGATCTTGCAACTAACTTTGGTGTCAACAACAACCATTATATACATTGCATGAAACTCATTTCTACATCTTTGCTACTCTTAATCCATTGAATTCCATCAAACAATGCTTTGATTTATCTTTATTTTCTTTTTATATACATCTTGAATGTTTTAATTCCATAAAAATGATTCATTTCTAGCTAATGAGGCTCCTTCCAACATTGTAAGGACTCATTCACACAAAAGAAAGGTTAAATTAATATTAAAGTCTATACAAAACATTCTATTCATTGTATCAAACACGTTTTTGCACCTTTGGTACTCTGAATCCATTAAATTTCATCAAACAAATGAATCTTGATTTTGATTAGCTTTCCTTAAAGGTATTAAATGGTTTAATTCCTAAACAATGAGACTGTCATATCACTTTAGTAAGACTTGTCTTTTCCTTGCAAGAACTCATTCACACAAAATGATCTTATAATTAATTTTTATGTTAACAACAAACAATATTCATTGCAATAAGCTTGTTCATACATCTTTGGTACTCTAAATCCATTGAATTCCATCAATAAAAGGTGTGGTTGTCTCTTCATTTTTTGATAACAATGGCATATATATTCATTATATTCATTGCCAAAAATACATCTATACAACTTTGGTACTTTAAACCCATTGAAATCCTTTAAACAAAGGCTAGATTGATCTTCATTAGCTTTCTTACAACAATGTTTCAATTCTTGAATAATGAGACGCTCTTTTCATTTTTAGCTAACAAGTCTCCTTTTTCATTGCAAGGATATTTACATAAAATAATGGTGAAATTGACCTTTTTGCATTCACAAAACATTATATTCATTGCAACATGCATGTTCAGACACTTTTGGTACTCTATCCCTATTCAATTTCATAAATCAAATGAGTCATTGATCTTGATTAACTTTCCTCATAGGTATAGAATGGTTTAATTCCCAAACAATGAGACTATCTCTTCATTTTTTGATAACAAGGTTTCTCTTTTTGTTGCAAGGATTCATTCACATAAAATGATCTTGTAACTAACTTTTATGTCAACAACAACCATTGTATTTGTTACAAGAGACTCATTTGTGCATCTTTGCTACTTTAAATCCATTAAATTCCATCAAACCATTTCTAACTTAAAGGTTTCATTGGTTTAAATTAGCTTTTCCTATGTGTAAGACTATTTTAATTCTCCAATAATGTGATTGTCTCTTCATATCTAACTAGCAAGTATCCTTCCTTTTTTGTAAGGACTCATTTACACAAAATGATGGTGAAAATACTTTTGTACCTACTAAAAATATTCTATTCATTGGAGCAAGTATGTTTGTATACATTTAGTACTCTAAATCCATTGAATTATAGTAAGTAAATGAGTCATTGATCAAGATTTGCTTTCCTTATAGGTATTGAATGGTTTAATTCTCAAACAATGAGATTGCCTCTTCATTTTTTGTTAATAAGGCTTCTTTTTTCATTGTAAGGACTTATTCACACAAAATGATCCCATAATTAACTTTTTTATCAATAGCAAAAAATATATTCCCTACAAGAAGCTCATTTCTACTTTTGCAGTATTCTAAATTCAGTGAATTTCATCAAAAAATTGGTTTCAATTGTCTTGATTAGTTTTTTTACATGTATTAAATGTCTAAATTGAAGAATAATGAGACTATCTCTTCATTTCTAGCCAACAATGTTGCTTCCGTTGTTGCAAGGACTCATTTACACAAATGATGGTGAAATTAATTTTTATGTCTACATAAAACATTATATTCATTAAAACAAGCATGTTTGCACACCTTTAGTACTCTAAACTTATTGAATTCTGTCAAGTAAGTGAGTTATTGATCTTGATACACTTTCCATTTGAATATTAAAGAGTTTAATTCTTAAACAATGAGATCGCCTCTTCTTTTCTGGATGATAAGTCTTCTCCTTTCATTACAAGTTCTTGTTTATAGAAGATCTTGTAAGTAACATTTATGTTAGTGGGAAACATTATATTCTTTACAACAAGCTCATTTGCACATCTTTGGTTCTCTAAACCATTAAATTCCATCAAAAAAAGCTTTGATTGATATCAATTATTTTTCTTATTCATATTAAAGGTTTAAAATCCTAAAGAGTGGTCATTCACTTCATTTCTAGCTATTAAGGTTCCTTCATTTGAGGCTAGGCAAAATCTCCTATAAATTGGACTAAGAGTCCAAAAAATGAGGCAAAATTTTCTTCTTCTCACCACTTTTGGAATATCTTGTGAATAAAGCTCTTACTTCTATAAGTTCTTTTATCTTTCAATGATTTAGTTTAATTAATTGTTGATTTAGTATTGTTGCTTGTATGTTGTTAAAGATGTATTACTTGCTTCTTTGTTTACTTGCACAAAAGAAATGGCAGCAAAGCCTTAAGGGTATTAGGTGACTAATTTAAACTTATGATTGAAACCTAAATCACATTGCCATTTTTTCCTTATGTAGTTAGGGTTGGCATTTAGAACATTTGGTGCAAATTTGATGACAGTGATATCATGAGTTAGTGGATCACCAAAAATCATGATGACTTTTTCATTGTAATAGTAATAGTAGTTTAAGTAATAAAAATAAAGAAATTATTGTAAGCAAACATTTAGATAATAATTATTTACAAAATTGGACTTTGGTATTATTTGTAGTAAGCTCATTTGTACAACTTTGGTATTCTAAAGTCATTGAATTCCATCAAAAACAAGTCTAATTGGTCTAAATTACCTTTTCTTATATGTATTAAGTGTTTTAATGTCTAAATAATGAGATTGTCTCTTTATGTCTAGCCAACAAGGCTCCTTCCTTTGTTACAAGGACTCATTTACACAAAATTATGGTGAAATTAATTTTTGTGTTCACACAAAGCATTATATTCATTGGAGAAAGCATGTTTGCACACCTTTGGCACTCTAAACTTGTTGAATTCCACCAAGTAAATGAATCATTGATCTTAGTTCACTTTTTTTACAAATATTAAAGGATTTAATTCTCAAACAATAAGATTGTCTCTTCATTTTTTGATAACAAGGCTTCTCTTTTCATTGAAACAACTTATTCACAAAATGTGATCTCATTATTAACTTTTATGTTAGTAGTAAACATTATATTCTTTGCAACATGCTAGTTTATACATCATTGATACTCTCAATCCATTGAATTCCTTCTAGCAAAGCTTTAATTGAACTCAATTAGCTTTTGAATATTTCAAATCTGGAATAATGAGTCCTTCTCTTTAATTTTAGCTAACAAGACTCCTTCCTTTGTTTCAAGGACTCATTTACCCAAAATGATGGTGAAATTGACTTTTCTTCTTCATAAAACATTCTATTCATTAGAACAAATATGCATTATGTCTATGGTACTTTAAATACATTAAATTCCATCAAGCAATTAAGTCATTAATGTTGATTAGCTTTCATTGTTGGTATTTAATGGTTTAATTCCTGAGTAATGATACCATCTTTGCATTTTTTGATAACAAGACTTCTCTTTTGTTGCAAGAAATCATTCATACAAAATGATCTATAACTAACTTTTGTGTCAACAATAAATGATATATTTTTTGCTACAATCTCATTTATACAACTTTGGTACTCTAAATCCATTGAATTCTACAAAAAAAAAAAATTAATTGGTCTAAGTTACCTTTTCTTATGTGTATTAAATGTTTCAATTCCAAAATAATGAGATAGCCTCTTCATTTCTTGCCAATAAGGCTCCTTCCATCGTTGTAAGGACTCATTTACACAAAATAATGGTGAAATTAATAATTTTGTTTACGTGAAATATTTTATTCATTGGAATAAACACTTTTGCACACCTTTGGTACTTTAAACCTATTGAATTCCATCGAGTCAAGGGGTTATTGATCTTGATTAGCTTTCTTCACAAATATTGACTGATTTAATTCTCAAATAATGAGACTACCTTTCCATTGTTTGATAACAAAGCTTCTCTTATTGAAAGACAATTGAGACCTTCATTGAAAATGGAATTATTATGCCCATAAATCAAGCAAGTAAGTTGCCTCTAAATTTCCTAATGAAATTAGGGACAATTAGTAGTTGTAATGCTTTTAGATGTTTGTATTGTCTTTCAAAATTTTATAAAGAGTTAGCTTATGATGATAAACCCTTATTTGAAAGGCTTAAAAGGAATCCTTTAAATTTTCATATACCATTTGTACACCTTTGGTACTTTGTACCTATTAAATTCTATCAACTAAAATGAGTCATGGATCTTTTTTAGCATTCCTTATAGGTACTAAGTGGTTTAATTCCTAAACAATGAGACTGGCTCTTCAACTTTTCATAACAGGACTTCTTTTTTCATTAGAAGGACAAATTTACATAAAATGATGGAAAAATTAACATTTGTACATCTTTGGTACTCTAAATTCATTAAATTTCATCAAAAATGAAAAAAGGTGTATTTGGTCTAGATTACCTTTCAAAATATCTATTGATTGTTTCAATTCCTAAATGAGACCATCTCTTCATTTCTAGCTAACAAGGCTCCTTCCTTCATTGCAAGGACTCATTCACACAAAATGATCTCAAAGTTAACTTTCATGTCCACAATAAATATTATATTTATTGCAATAGGCTTGTTTGTACACCTTTGGTACACTAAATCCATTAAATTCCATCAAATAAAATGAATCATTGATCAATTACAAGTATTGAATGGTTTAATTTTTAATCTAATTTTTCATAACAAGAATTTTCTTATCATTGGAAGGACAAATTTATACAAAATGATGATGAAATTAACATTTATGTCTACACAAAACATTATAATCATAGCAAAAAGCTTGTTTGTAAACTTTTGGTACTCTACATCTATTGAATTCCATAAAAAATGGGTGTGATTGGTCTAGATTACCATTTTTGTTCCATATTTTATTTAAATAAGTACTTACAATGAAGAGATGTTCTCATTATTTATGGATTGAAGCACTTAATATGTATAAAGCATGTTTGTGTCTTCTCAAAACATTATTTTCATTGGAACAAATAACGTTTGCACACCTTTCCTTATAGGTATTGATTGTTTAATTCTTGAACAATGAGATTATCTATTCAATTTTTCATAACAAGATTTCTCATTTTATTTTGAGGAGAAATTTACACTAAATGATGATGAAATCAACATTTGTGTTTACATAAAATATTATATTCATTGCTACAAGCTCATTTGTACATCTTCAGTACTCTAAATGCATTGAATTTCATCAAAAAAAAAAAAAGGAGCAGTGATTGGAGTAGATTACCTTTTCAAATATATATTTAGTGTTTTAATTATTGAACGAAACAATCTCTTCTTTTCTAGCTAACAAGGCTCCTTCCTTTGTTGCAAGGGCTTATTCAGATAAAATGATCTCATAATTAACTTTTGTGTTAAAAACAAACATTATATTCATTGCAACAAGGTTGTTTATACATCTTTGGCACACTAAATCCATTGAATTCCATCAAAAAATGGTGAGATTGGTCTAAAGTACCATTTCTTATACATATTATGTGTAAATAAGTGCTTGCAACGAAAGAAGGAGCTTTGTTAGCTAGAAATGAAGAGTTAGTCTCATTATTTAGGAATTGAAACACTTAATACATATAAGCATGCTTGTGACTACACAAAACCTTATAAGCATGCCTATTTAAACACCTTTGGTACTCTATATCCACTGAATTCCATCATGTAAAATGATTCATTGATCTTTATTAGCTTTCCTAACAAGTATTGAATGGTTTAATTTCTAAGCAATGAGATTGCATCTTCAATTTTTCATAACAAGACTTCTTTTATCATTGGAAAGACAAATTTACAAAAGATGATGATGAAATTAATGATTTTGTCTACTTAGCATTATATCCATTGCAACAAGCTCATTTGTGAATTTTTTGTACTCTAAATTCATTAAATTTCATCAAAAAAAAAAAAAACAAGAAGGTGTGATTGGTGTAGAGTATCTTTTCAAATATGTATTTGGTGTTTCAATTCCTAAATGAGAGAATCACTTCATTTCTAGCTAACAAGGCTCTTTTTTTCATTGCAAGGACTCATTCACACAAATGGTCTCATAATTAACTTCTATGTCCATAACAAATATTATATTCATTGCAAATAAACTCATTTGTACATCTTTAGAACACTAAATCCATTGAATTTCATCAAAAAATGGTGTGATTGGTCTAAATGATAATTTCTTTTACATATTTTATCTAAATGAGTGGAACAAGGAGTTTCTTAGTTAATAATAAAGAGACAATCTCATTATTTAGGAATTGAAATACTCAATATGTCTAACCATATTTGTGCCTACACAAAACGTCATAATCATTGGAACAAGCACATTTGCACACCTTTGGTACTCAATACACATTGAATTCCATCACATAAAATGAGTTGTTGATTTTTGTTAGCATTCCTTTCAAGTATTGAATGGTTTAATTCCTAAACAATGAAATTGCCTCTTTAATTTTTCAGAACAAGACTTCTCTTATGATTGAAAGGACAAATTTACACAAAGTGATGATGAAATTGACATTTGTTTCAACACAAAACATTATATTCATTGAACCTAGCTCGTTTGTACATCTTTGGTGAATTTAATCAAAGATTAGTGTGATTGGTTGAGATCATCATTTCTTATACATATTTTTATGTAAATGAGTGCTTCCATCTAATGAAGAAGCCATGTTAGTTTGAAATGAAGTAACATGATAATTTTTCATGGAATCAAAATAGTTGATATGAATAAGCACATTCGTGTTTACACAAAACATTATATTCATTGGAACAAGCACATTTGTGCAACTTTGATACCTTATACCCATTAAATTCCATAAAGTAAAATGAGTCATATGTCTTTATTATCTGTCTTTATAGGTATTGAATTGTTTAATTCCTAGACAATGAGACTATCTCTTCAATTTTTCATGACAAGAGTCTACTTTTTATTAGAAAAATAAATTTACACAAAAAGATAGTTAAATTAACTTTTGTGTCTACATTAAACACTATATTCAATGCAACAAGCTCATTTCTTCCTCTTTAGTACTCTAAATCCATGGAATTTCATCAAAAAAAAATTGAGATTGATCTAAATAAACATTTCTCATATGTATTTTTTATAAATGAGTGCTTATAATGAATAGCGAAGCTTTGTTATCTAGAAATAAAAGAGACAATCTCATTATTTAGGAATTGAAACACTCAATGCCTATATGCATGTTTGTGTCTACCCAAAATACTATGTTCATTGGAATAAGCATGTTTTCACACCTTTTGTACTTTGTACTTATTGAATTCCATCAAGTGAAATGAGTCATTGATCTTTATTACCTTTCCTTATAGGCATTGAATTGTTTAATTCCTAAACAATGAGATCGTCTCTCCAATTTATCATGATAAGACCTCACTTTTCATTAGAAGGAAAATTTTACACAAAATGATAGTGAAATTAACATTTGTGTCTACACAAAACATTACATTCATTGCAACAAGCTTATTGGTACCTCATGGGTCCTTTAAATCTATTGAATTTTATTAATGAAAGGTTTCATTGGTTTTGATTATCTTTTCAAATACATATTCACTA
This sequence comes from Rhizophora apiculata, assembly GCA_037832385.1. NCBI lineage: Eukaryota > Viridiplantae > Streptophyta > Magnoliopsida > Malpighiales > Rhizophoraceae > Rhizophora > Rhizophora apiculata. The sequence continues at coordinate 7,351,084 of CM075425.1, forward strand.
TTTCACATAAAAAGATCTCTTAATTAACTTTGGTGTCAACAACATACATTATATTCATTGCAATAAGCTCATTTATACATCCTTGGTACACTATATCCAATGAATTCTATTAAAAAAATGGTGTGATTGGTCTAAATTACCATTTCTTATATATTTTGTGTAAATGAGTGCTTGCAATGAAAGAAGGAGCTTTAGGAGTTTGAAATGAAAAGACAATCTCATTATTTGGGAATTGAAACACTCATTACCTAAAAGCACATTTGTGTTTACACAAAACATTACAATCATTGGAACAAGTACACATACAAAACTTTGGTACTTCATACCCATTGAATTCCATCAAGTAAAATGAGTGATTGTTCATTGGTTGTTTTTCTTATAGGTATTAACTAGTTTGATTCCTAAATAATGAGACAGTCTCTTCAATTTTACATAATAAGACTTGATTTTTTTTTTTCGGAGGACAAATTTATAAAAAATGATGGTGAAATTAACATTTGTGTTAACACAAAATATTATATTCATTACAATAAGCTCATTTGTACATCTTTAGAACTCAAAATCCATTGAATTACATCAAAAAAATGGTGTGATTGACCTGTATTACAATTTTTTTTACATATTTTGTGTAAATGAGTGCTTGCAACAAAAGAAGGAGTTATGTTAATTTGAAATGAAGAAATATTCTTATTATTTGGGAATTGAAACACTCAATATATTCAAGCACATTTGTGTCTACACAAAACATTATATTCATTGGAAGAAGTATAATTGTACACCTTTGGTAATATGTCACCATTAAATTCCATCAAGTGAAGTGATTCATTGATCTTTATTAGTTTTCCTTATAGGGATTGAATGGTTTAATTTCTAAATAATGAGATTCATTAAATTGTTTAATTTCTAAACAATGATTCAAGAAATAAACCATTCAATAGGTTCAAAGTACCCAAGGTGTGCAATTGAATTCAATGGGTTTAGAGTATCAAAGGTTTGAAAATGTGCTTATTCCAATGAATATAATGTTTTGTGTAGATACAAAAGTTAATGTCACTAACATTTTGTATAAATGAGTCTTTGCACTAAGGGAAGGAGCCTTGTTGATTAGAAATGGAGAGATGATTCCATTATTTAGTAATTGAAACACTCATTATGTACAAGAAAAGGTAATCTAGATCAATAACAATTTTTTTTTACATGGTTTGAATGTTTCATTACCTAAAATTTATTGATCTTGATTATGTTTTCTAACAAGGTTTGAATGATTAATTATTTGAAAGATCATACATTCTCTTCATTCTTTACTAGCAATGCTTCTCTTTTTGTTGCAAGGCTCATCCATACAAAATGAACATGAAATTAACTCTTTTTTACACCGACTTTTAGATTCAATGTGACAACCACATCAATACACCTTTGGTAGACTAAATTGAATGAATTCCATACACCAAAGGAGTTAATGATCTTGATTAACCTTTTTAGTATGGTTTGAATGGTTAATTGTGTGAAAGATGAGACCACCACTTCATTTCTTGCTAACAAGTCTAGTCCTTTTGTTGCTAGGACTCATTAAGACAAATGATCATGAAATGAATCATTTTGTCTACACCAAAAATTCTTTGTGATATGCACATGAACACCTTTAGCAATCTATCCATTCAAGTCTATCAAACAAAAGATTCATTGATCTTGATTAGCCATTCTTCTAAGGATTGAATGGTTCAATCTTGAAGGTTATAGCCTATACTTCATTTCATGCAAATATGATGTTCTATTCCCCTTAAAAGGTGGCAAACCATTTCATACTTTAGGAAAAACATCACCAAATTCTTGCAAAAGAGAAACAACTGTTGTTCCCATAGCCTTGTATGGGTTGTAATTATTGTCAACTAGGTTTAAGTGTGCAAGAAAGTAAAGCCACACATAGAGGGGCAAGAACGTAAAAGCCACATAGAAGGGTAAGACAGTAAATTCGCCACAAGTAAGCCCTATTAGGGTGTCATGGAGGAGTATATAAAGGCCATTGGAAGACAATAAGAAAGAATCGGCAACTGAGCAAAACGGACAGAAAACCTAGACAATCAGCCAACCAAAGAGGGAAGCCATTGGAAGAGAGAGAAAAATTATATGCGGCAAAATCAGAGTGGACGGCGAAGGTGAGGAACAACACACCACCGGCACACCAGCGGTCGGCGGTGAACAAAAAAATCTGATTCGGCCAACCAAGAGCGATACACGGCAGAACAGGGGCTGGACGGGAAAAACAAATCCAACTAGACGGCGAGGAGACCAAAACGTGCGACGGTTTGATCTGGCTAGATGGTGAGAGATCCGGCTGGATGGTGTGAGACTAGAACATGCGACAGCTTGATCTAGCTGGACGGTGAGAGATCCGACTGGATGGCATGAGACCAGAACATGCGACGGCTTGATCTGGCTGGACGGTGAGAGATCTGGCTGGACAACATAAGACCAAAACGTGCGACAGCTTGATCTAGCTGGATGGTGAGAGAGATCCAACTGGACGATGAGAGATCTGGCTGGACGGTGAGACAGATCAGGTTGGATGGTGAGAGAGACCAGAACGTACATTGGCATGAGACCAGAAACGTGCGTGAGGCATGAGACTAGCAAAGGGTGCAAACCAGAAATATGCGTAAGACGTGGAACGACAAACCAAAAACGTGAGGCGAGCCGTGAGACAAGGAGACGGGTGAGACCGTGAGATGGTGAAAGCAAGAGTTGTGTAAGACAACTTAGAGAAGGAATTCAGTGAAGTATCAGAAAGAACTCAACATATTTCCAGATTTCTTCAAGAGAGGTTAGAGAGCGTTGCGGTGAACTTCTAAATGGCAGTGGAGCAGCCTTTCAATTCAACAAAGGCAAGACAAGCTAGAAGAAGGGTAGACACAGTAAGTGACACTCTTTGTATTGTACTTACTTAGTATTTGCAATAGTGAAAGGAACAGAGGATTAAGACATCCATTGTAACTGGAATTCTCAAGTATAGTGGATAGTCTTGGTAGGGGAGAGTCCCTACCACCGTAGATGTACATCACGTTGACGGAACCACATAAATCTCATGTGTCCTTATTTTGCTTTACATTCTATGTTTTGAATTGAGTTATGAACGCAGCTAAAGTATCAGCCAACCCATAACCTAATGAAGGCTTAAATAAGAACATCCGAATTGTCTATTAGGCAAGGTGTCTAAAAGGTGACTTTAGGGATTATTATGATTAGTAGGTAGCCATAAATCTACCTTAGTCAAGTCTGAGAAAGAATTTGCTTTTAAAAAGAGGTTGAAATAGTTCACTTACCTGCGAATTGCTAATTTTGGTGATACTGATTCACCCCCCTCTTAGTATCACAAACTAGTAGATCCTAGGGAAAAGTCAGGAACTTCAATTGGTATCAGAGCACTGGTTCACCAGTTTAAAGCTTAACAGCTTGGTGTACTAGTTTGAAGGGATCTAGAAGTTTGACTTGTTCAGCATACTGAGAAATAGAAACTGGTACCAGCACTAGCACCACTTACAGCAAGAAGGTTTTAATTTTCAACGGAACTAACTATCATATGTGGAGAGTAAGAATGCAAGTGGTATTTGCAACTATGGGCATGAACGTGGTGAAATGTGTACAAGAGGGTTTTGTGGCTTCGGAAGAAGGTAAAGACCCAACCCCAGAGGAGTTAAGGCAGTTTGAGATAAATGGGAAGGCCTCAACTGTCATCATTTCAGCATTGATAGATGCTGAGTATGCTAAAGTTATAGACTGCAAATCTGCCAAGGAGATATGGGACAGATTGCAAAAAGTCTATAAAGGTGATGACAGAATGAAGGAGGCTAAGCTTTAAGTGTTCAAGGAGAGATGAATCTCTCAGAATGCAGAAGAATGAGACAGTTCAAGAGTTCTTCACCAGGGTTATTGACACTGTAAACGACCTGAGAAGTCATGGGAAGAACAAGAAGGACTCATCAATTGTGAAGAAAAATCTGAGAATTCTGCCTGAGAGGTTTGCCTCAAAGGTGGCAGCCATAGAGGAGAGTAGAGATCTCAATTCTATGTCTCTGCATGATCTTCAGTGCAATCTCATTACATATGAGATGAGAATAAAGTCAACTGAGAGCTCCTCAACGTCAAAGATATCAAAGGAGGCAGCTTTTAAAGCTATGAAACACTTAGAGATAAAAGAAGAGGAAGAATCATCTAGTGAGGATGATGATGATGAGGAGGAAGAAAGTAAAGGTGAAGTATTGGCTTACTTCACAAGGAAATTCAAAAAGGGGTATAAGAAGGGAAAAGGATAGTTTTCCTTAAGATGTTATCATTATGGGCAGACTGAACACTTTGCTTCTCAGTGCAAAGTGAAACTTGATGAAGATGAGGATGGTGATGATGAGCAGAATTCAAGATGGAGAAGATCATCATTCAAATCAAAGAAGTTTAGTAAGAAGATTGCCAACCCACAAAGGAAGATGAGAGGCTCATTCAAGAGTTATGTGAGTCAGACAAAAGAAGCTGATGAGGAGGAAGATGAAGACTCATCAGATGAGTATGGCTGAAGAGCTCAACCTCTGAAGAGGAAGAGGAAGTTGATGAAGAAAAGCCAAAAGCAGCTTCAAAAGAGATAATCAGAAGGGGCAGAACCATAAGAAGGTTGGAGGCCCATATAAAACAAGTTGAAGCAAAGTCTGAGGAAGCTGAGAGTCAAAAGGATGAAATAAGGGCTGAGCATATTGACTTGAAGAAAAGATTTGAGGAACAGATCAAAATATGTGAAGACCTTACAGTAGAGCTTGGCTTAAGGGCTTCAAAAATCGAAGAAATGGAGAAAGAGTTGTTGAAACTTCAGCAACAACTCAAAAGTAGCAAAGACAACTTGCAGAAGTTTAAAATGATAGGAAAAACAAGTTCTAAAAAAGGAGAAAAGAATGTAGAGAAAGTGCAGCAATCTAAGGCTGTATTGGCTAAAGAAAATAAGAATGTGCCATAGAAGTTGAAAGAGAAGGTTGTGACTCAGAAGAAGATAGCTAAGAATAAAGAAGATTTGAAGAAGCAACCTAAGATGGCAAACAAGAAGGAAGAAAAGAAAGTTAGCCAGCAGAGGGCTACAGCTGAACAGAAGAAGGAGAAGAAAGTGGCTGAAATGAAAGTCACACAAGCAAAGAAGCCAGCTACTTTGCCTATACAGCAAGTGATGAATAGGAGAAGACAAGCTGTGATAAGACCCAAGAAGAGGTAGTTTCAAGGTCATTGCCTTTATTGTGGAGTTTGGGGTCATAAGGTGAGTAACTGCTGGTGGAGAAGGCCAGTATATGTCTCCAACTTGAGAAGATACGATGCTGCATATAAGGGGAGACAATACAGAATTCAAAAGAGAACACCTGTCGTGAGTTCTTACACATACTGTAAAAGGCAAGGACACGTTGACAAGGATTGTTGGTGGAAGCCCAAACCAGTAGTTTCAAAGAACAAGTTTGCTATATTAACAGACTTGGAATAGTGTGAAAGGTGCGAGTAGGATGGCCATAATGCCAAGAGATGCATGACACTTCTCCCTGAGCAAGAGAAGGCACTCAATGGCACAGTGGAAACAAGCGGTGTAGTCAAAGCTGAGAAAAAGGAGAAAGCTACTTCCAGCCAGTTCAAAAGAAGGAATATAAAGCTAAAAGGGAGGTGGCTAATATAGTTGAAATTGCACTCAAAGCTAATTGCAAGGATAAGTAGTGGATCCTTGATAGTGGATGCACTTTGCACACGACGGGAGATAAGAATAAATTATCAAAGCTAAACAAATCAAGAGAAGGCAGAGTCAAGTTTGGCAATGATGATTCACTTAACATCAATGGTTAGGGGTCAATAAAGATTGGAAGAGAAAAGCTGAAAGATGTTCTGCATGTTGAAGGACTCAGATATAATTTAGCATCTATCAGTCAGCTATGCAACGAAGACCATAAGGTAATATTCACAAAAACAAGTTGCCAGGTAAAGAGTAAAGAAGGCAATACTGTTGCAGCCAGGAAGAGAATAACTAGAAATTTATATGTGATTGATGAGGACAAGACAAGCAGCTGTTTACTCACTAAAGAAAAAGAAAATCAACTCTGACATAGGAGGTTGGGACACTTATCACAAAAGAACATGAGGAAACTGACCACTACTCATGCAATCAGAGATATTCTTGACCTCAGGAGAGAGAGAGAGTATGTTTGCTCAGCATGCTATAAAGGAAAACATGTCAGAAAGTAGTATAAGACCAAAGAGTTTAGTTCTGAAGCAGTGCTTGACATTGTGCATACTGATTTGTGTGGGCCAATGAGAACAAAAAGGTTGAATGGTGAGAGGTACTTCGTCTTGTTTATTGATGATTATTCCAGAAGGACCTGCATCATGCACCTCAAACACAAGTCAGAAATTCTGAATTGCTTCAAGAGATACAAAAAATTGGCTAAAAATGAGAGTGGAAGGAAGATCAAAGTATTTAGATCAGATCAAGACACTGAATTTACAAATGAAGCTTTTGAAGATTACCTTGAGAGGCATGGTATTCACCATCAGATGGCAACAACGAGAACACCTCAACAAAACGGGGTCGTAGAGAGTAAGAATAGAGCTGTGGTTGAAATGGCAAGAACTCTACTACTGGAATCCAAGCTTCACACAAGATTTTGGACAGAAGCAACATTTACAGCCGTGCACCTACTGAACAGTGTTCTACTAAGGCCTAATACTGATAAGACTCCATATGAACTATGGAGTGGGAAGAAGACAACAGCCAAGTATCTCAGAGTCTTTAGCAGCCCATGTTTTGTGAAGAACAAGGAGCAAAACTTGGGAAAATTCAACGCTAGGTCTGATGAAGGCATCTTTGTGGGATATTCAGCAAAGACAAAAGGTTACAGAGTTTTCCTGTATAAGCTAGGAAAAGTGATCACTTCCAATGATGTGAAAATAGATGAGAACTGGAAAACAATGCAGAATGAAGAAGTTGAGGACAATGAAGAAGATGACTTCAATGTAGATGAAGAATTAGACCAACCTGAAGAAAAGGAACAAGAAGTAAGTTCAGGCTAGGAGAAGAGTGAGTCTGAAGATAAAGAAAGAGATCCTCTTGCAACTAAGACGGTGTAAGGAAGAAGGACAAAGAAAACATGGACCAGTGCTCATCAAGGAGATTAGATCATAGGTAACCCATCAGCAGGAGTTACAACAAGAAGAAGAATTGTGGGAGCTACTGCTCTACTCTCACAAGTTGAACCTAAATCTGTTGAAGAGGCTATTCAAGACAAAGCCTGCGTCAAAGCTATCAATGAGGAGTTGGATCAAATTGAGAAGAATGATACATGGGAGCTGGTTCCAAGACCCACTAATAAGAATGTCATAGGAACAAAGTGGGTGTTTAGGAATAAACACAATGAAGATGGCAAAGTGGTGAGGAACAAGGCCAAGCTGGTTTGCAAAGGCTACACTCAGATAGAAGGGGTAGATGTTGATGAAACTTTTGCACCAGTAGCAAGGTTAGAAACTATTAGAATGTTCTTAGCTTTGGCAGCACACAAGAGGTATAAAGTTATCAGATGGATGTGAAATTCACCTTTGTGAATGGGCTCCTGAAAGAAGAAGTGTATATTGAATAACCCGATGGAGTACAAATCAGTGAGGATGAGACACATATGTGCAAGTTGAAGAAAGCCTTGTATGGTCTCAAGCAAGCTCCAAGAACATGGTACAGTAGGTTAGATGCATACCTGAGAAGGTTGAACTTTAAAAGAGGAACGGTTGATAATAACTTATATGTGTTCAACTCAGAGAAAGGCCAGCTGATAACCATAGTATATGTAGATGACATCATCTTTGGAGGGGATCACTCTGAGCTATGCCAAGATTTTGCATAGAAGATGAATGAGGAATTTGAGATGTCATTGATTGGAGAAATGATGTACTTTCTTGGATTACAGATAAAGCAGTGTGAAGAAGATATCTTTATTTCTCAGACGAAATATGCCAAAGAGATGCTAAAAAGGTTTGGTATGAAGGATAGCAGATCTGTCAGTACCCCTATGACAGTGGGCTGCAAGTTAACAAAAGATTAGGAGGGAAGGAATACAAGCCCTACAGAGTACAGGAAGATTCCTTACGGCATCAAAGCCTGATCTTATGCAAGTTATGTGCGCTGCCAGCAGATTCCAAGCTGATCCTAAGGAGTCTCATGTGTTGGCAGTGAAAAGAATCCTAAGGTACCTCAAAGGAACACTGAAAATGGGCTTGTGGTATCTAGCCATGGATTCTGTTAAACTACAAGCATACACTGATGCAGACTAGGCAGGAAATATAAATGATAGAAAATCAACCAGCGGCTACAGTTTTTACTTGGGTTCAAAGTGTGTTGCATGGTTAAGTAGAAAGCAAAACAGTGTTGCTTTAAGCACAGCTGAGGCTAAGTATATGGCTACTTGTACAGTATGTACACAAGTGATATGGATGCTAAGACAATTGGCAGACTTGGGTGTTGAAATGAAGTTACCAGTGGTGTACTTTGTGATAATCAAAGTGCTATTGATCTCAGTAAGAATCCGATTCAACATTTGAGGAGCAAGCATATTGACATCTGGTATCACTTCATCAAAGATCAAGTGAAACAGGGTACAATTCAGTTGGAGTATGTTAGCACTAAAGATCAAATTTCAGATATTCTAACTAAACCTCTATCTATACAAATGCCTCCTCAAGCCTGAAGTTCAGGTGAATCCTTCATCTCCATTTTGCGAGTTTTTTAGATTTGTAATTGGTTGGTAAAGGGGGAGAGAAGCAACAGTGTAGGGGGAGCTATTAAGAAAGGGGGAGTACATATTTAGGGGGAGTTGAAACTGTTGCATAGTGGTTTTTATTATAAGTGTTGCCAACAATTACAAAGGGGGAGATTGTTGTTCCCACAGCCTTGTATGGGTTGTAATTGTTGTCAACTAGGTTTAAGTGTGCAAGAAAGTAAAGCCACATAGAGGGGTAAGAACATAAAAGCCACATGGAACGGCAAGACAGTAAATTCACTGCAAGTAAGCCCTATTGGGGTGTCATTAAGGAGTATATAAAGGCCATTGGAAGACAACAAAAAAGAATCGGCAACTGAGCAAAACAGACAGAAAATCTAAACTAGCCAACCAAAGAGAGAAGCCTTTGGAAGAGAAAGAAAAATTATATACGGCAAAATCGGAGTGGATGGCAAAGGTGAGGAACAGCACACCACCGGCAAGAGAGAGAAACCCGTGAGGAACGGCACACCACTGGCACACCAGTGGTCGGTGTAGGAACAGCACACCACTGACAAGAGTGAGAAACCCGTAAGGAATGGCACACCACTAGCACACCAGTGGTCGGCGGTGAACGGAAAAACCCGATTTGGTCAACCAAGAGGGGTACATGGCAGAACGGGGGCTGGACGGGAAAAACAAATCTGGCTGGACAGCGAGGAGACCAGAACATGTGGCGGCTTGATCTGGCTAGATGGTGAGAGATCCAGCTGGACGGCGTGAGACCAAAACGTGCAACGGCTTGATCTGGCTAGACGGTGAGAGATCCGGCTGGACAGTGTGAGACCAGAACGTGCGATGGCTTGATCTGGTTGAACGGTGAGAGATCCAGCTGGACGGCGTGAGACCAGAATGTGTGACAGCTCAATCTGGCTGGATGGTGAGAGATCCGGCTGGACAGCGTGAGACCAAAACGTGCAACGGCTTGATCTGGCTGAACGGTGAGAGATCCAGCTGGACGGCGTGAGGCCAAAATGTGCGACAGCTTAATTTGGCTGGATGGTGAGAGATCCGGCTGGACGGCATGAGACCAGAACGTGCGACGACTTGATCTAGCTGGATGGTGAGAGATTCGGCTGGACGGCATGAGACCAGAACATGTGACGGCTTGATCTGGCTGGACGGTGAGAGAGATCTGACTAGACGGTGAGAGATCCAGTTGGACAGTGAGAGAGATCCGGCTGGACGATGAGACAAATCCGACTAGACAGTGAGAGAGACCAGAACGTGCATCGGCGTGAGACCAGGAAAGGGTGCAAACCAGAAATGTGCATGAGACGTGGAACGGCAAACCAGAAATGTGAGGTGAGCCATGAAACAAGGAGACGAGTGAGACCGTGAGACGGTGAAAGCAGGAGCTATGTGAGACAACTTAGAGAAGGAATTCGGCAAAGTATTGGAAAGAACTCAACGTATTTCTAGATTTCTTCAAGAGTGGTTAAAGAGCGTTGTGGTGAACTTCTAAGCGGCAGTGGAGCAGCCTTTCAATTCAACAAAGGCAAGATAAGTTAGAAGAAGGGTAGACACAGTAAATGACACTCTTTGTATTGTACTTAGTATTTGCAATAGTGAAAGGAGAAGAGGATTAAGACATCCATTGTAACTGGAATTCTCAAGTATAGTGAATAGTCTCGGTAAGGGAGAGTCCCTACCACCGTGGATGTACGTCACATTGACCGAACCACGTAAATCTCATGTGTCATTATTTTGCTTTATGTTCTATGTTTTGAATTGAGTTGTGAATGCAACTAAAGTATCAGCCAACCCATAACCTAACGAAGGTCTAAACAAGAACATCCAAATTGTCTATTAGGCAAGGTGTCTAAAAGGTGACTTTGATGATTATTGTGATTAGTAGGTAGCAATAGATCTATCTTAGTCGAGTCTGAGAAAGAATTAGCTTTTAAGAAGAGGTTAAAATTGTTCACTTACCTGTGAATAGTGAATTGTAGTGATACTGATTCACCCCCTCTCAATATCACAAACTAGTAGTCTTAGGGAGAAGTCAGGAACTTCAACAACACTAGGCAAAGAGGGATTAAGCTCATTTGTACTAAAATAAGTTCTTTAGTTCTTGAAAGAACTAAAGGAAAAAATTCTCATTTTTATTTTTAGTAATGTTTTGCCATTTTTAACAATGAAATCAAGCCTATTTATAAGCTAATTTAACAACCTTAAAACCCTAAAAATAAAGACAATGATAAACTCCTAACATATAAGAACACTCCTATTTTATTATAGACTCCTATTTTATTATAAATTCTTATTAAGGACTAGATTTTATTGTAACCTTGGCCCATCAAGTCCTCCAATCAAATTAATAAAGCTTGAATTATCTTCTTTGGCCTAAATTTCTTTAATCATTTTTAAGAGTTCAAACAATGAAAAAGGCACTTAGTAGACTAATTGAAGAAATTTGGGCCAAAGAGATAATTTAAGCTTGAAGGGAAGCGAAGCATATCTTAATGTGAGTTGATTGAATAATTTTGAGCCAAAAAAAGCTAATTCAAGCCTAAATGGTGGCAAATCATATCTTGTTGTGGGTTGAGGCTTTATTAATTTTATAAGTATATTGAACGGGCCTATGTTAAGTGATCATAAGAGTTTCTACAATTACTCCTAAAAAATAGGAGTAGGGTTTCTACAACAACTCCTAAAAGACGGAGTAGATTTTTTGTCAACCTATTTAGGTTGTTTGTCCTTATCTCAAAGGTTTCTCTATGATTGTTAATTCTTCCTATAAATATGTTTAATTTCATTGTTAAAGGAGGCAAAACATTTGGTGGAATAAAAGTGAGAATTTTTCCCTTCATTTCTTTTAAGAACTAAAGAACTTATTAAGAACTAGCTCTTTTTATGACATTCAACCCAACTTATTAATCCCAAATTCATTCTTTTCTAAAGTGTGGTCTCCATGTCCTTCTCCCATACCTTTGGTTCATGTTTCTTTAAACATTGGGTTTAAATCTTGTATGATTGAAATTTAATTTAGCTTTTTCAGGCTCTTATTTGATTCCTTATGCATGTTAGGTCCCTAAGCCATGTTGTTTGGGTTCACATCACCTAAGGATCCGTTGAGCATTCAAAGAAACAATTATTCCTTGATCAAGGATAGTGGTGTTATTCCTTGATCAAAAACTTGGAAAGGCTTAATCAAATTAAGAAAGAGATTTCCAAGGATTACCTTTTACTTTTAGATTTTTGACAAGAACAAAGGAGGTATGGATGCTGATACCTTGTTGGCAAATTCAGACACCAAACAGCTTGTAGTTGACTTATGGCTTATGATTGTTGGCAGACTATAGGCTTTCCAACATTTTTCTAAACAATCAGGGATTGTTTGTTGGTTATTATCAAGGAGAGGTTCACCACTTGGAAAATGTTGTTGTGGTCAGCTAGAGTGAGTATGGAATCCCACCAGCCTTGGAGCTATCTTAACAATCCTGCAACATGGATCTTAGCAATGGCTTGGTTAGAGGTTGGTGAAATTAACTTTTATATCTACACAAAACATTCTATTGATTAGAATAAGCACATATGTATACTTTTGGTATTTTGAATCCAATGAATTCCATTAAGTAAAAGAGTTGTTGATCTTGAATAGTTTTCTTTATAGGTATTTGATGGTTTTATTCCCAAACAATAAGATTGTTTTTACATTTCTTGATCACAAGACTTCTCTTTTGTTGCAAGGGCTCATTCCCTCAAAATGATCATGTAACTAACTTTTGTGCCATTAATAATCCTTATATTCATTGCAACAAGTTTGTTTGTACATCTTTAGTATTCTAAATCCATTTAATTACATCAAAGAAAGGTGTGATTGGTCTCAATTACCATTTCTTATATATATTGAGTGCTTTGATTCTTGAATAATGAGACCTTCTTTCCATTTCGAGCTAACAAGGCCTTTTCTTTTATTGCAAGGCCTTATTTGTTCTTGTTGGTTACTTTTGTTCTTGTTGCCTTTTGTCTTCTAAACTTTGATGGTTCTCTATTAGGTATTATAGGAACAAGCCTATGTTCTGGTCCAATTTATTTCAATTGTTTTCCAAATTTCATAGTTTCTTTGCATCAAAGGAATATTCTTGATGTACTTATCTTACAAATTAAGCTTAATAACAATCAATTTGCTGAAGGATCAATTCCACTAAGTCTAATATATAGGATACATTATAAGGCTATGAAAATAGTGTTCAACACCAAAGCCCTCCATCATGGAGCCTGTGGAGAAATAGTTCTGTGGAAAATTGACATGCATAGAGCTAACCTCCAAACACTTTGGTATATCAAATGGCATAAGGTAAATCTACTTGACACCCCAAAACTTGAAAATGTTTTTGCCTTCAAGCCTCCTTTGTGAACACCCTAGAAGGTTCTAGAGGAGCCTAGTAAAACCTTGAAGGATAAAGAGGTTACTAGAACTCTAATACATTCCATAACATTTCAGAATTCTCTTAATTAGGTAGAATTGTAAAGATCTTTGTAGAATTACCTAGAACCTTGATTGTAGTCATTAGATTAAATTAATCACAACCATCCATTTATGAGGTTAAGTTGTATATAAAGGGGATTAGCCCCAAGGGTGGAAGACATCCAATTTGCTTGTATTTTCTCTCAAGTATTATAGAGTGCTTCCTTTCTCTAATTGCTTTCTCTTGGGTTTCCATTGTGCTCCACTCTCTCTTCACCATCCAAGGGAGGAAGGCTGACTTAGCTTCTACGAAGGGCGTAGGGAAAAGCTAGCTGTTGCATGGTCATGCGTAGGAACTAGTACGTCCGTGACAGGTGGTATCAGAACCAGGTTGTGAGGCATAATGTCGAGCACTATGGAGGAGAATGTGGTAAGGGAGCACCAAGGGATGGAGAGGGGACGTGACACCTCTCCCACTCAAGGTGGAAACAAGAAGGAGTGTGGACATAGCAAGACTCGTTCCACCACAACTCTTGGCACTTTGGAAGAGAAGACCAACATCCTTGAACAGGTACTGGCTGAGATGGGAGTACGTATTGAACATGTCGAGCATAACTTTGAGGCTTTGGAGTCTCACACATTGGAAGAGCTTGACAAAGTCAAAGGGGACATCCAAGGGTCTCTTTCCAACAATGAAGGGTGTCACGGGGGTGAGCACGTCTTCAAGACCACGGTCATACAGACCCTTGAAAGCTTGCAAACTCAAATGACCTCTTTAGAGACTGTCCTAGAAGAGATGTGCCAAGACGTAGCCATATGCAAGAGGGTCGTGGCTAACGATGGTAGCTCAAGGGGAGCCCCTAAGGTGGAGGCTCCCAAGCCCAAGGAGTTCTTAGGCAAGAGGGATGCCCAGGAGGTGGAAAATTTCCTTTGGTAGATGGAGAGATACTTTGAGTGTCTCAAGATGACAGATGAGCGAGACAAGGTAAACATGGTGACACTTTATCTTGCTGATATAGCAACCTTATGGTGGCGCAAGAAGCATGCAGATATGCAAAGAGGCCTTTGCACTATAGAGACATGGGAAGACTTTAAAAAGGAGCTCAAGAGATAGTTCTTCCCTAAAAACGTGGTCTATGGTGTATGCAAGTAGCTGAGGGAGCTGAGACACAAGTCCTCTATCCCTAACTATATTAGGGATTTCACAACGTTGTTGCTAAAAATCCTTAACCTTGGAGCAGAAGATGCATTGTTCTACTTCGTAGATGGGCTCCAAAATTGGGCCAAGCAAGAGGTGCAACGACAAGGGGCAAAAGACATTGATGAGGCCATTGCAATTGCAGAGTCCCTAACAGAGTATCAAAGGGGAGAGCCCTCCAAGAATAAGAATTCTAGGGGTAACTCCACCAAAGGTGGGGGAGAAAGAGACAGAGACAAAGGTAGCTACAATCCAACCACCCGACGAGACTATGAGGAGAAAAAACAATCCTTCACACCTAGAGGAGGGTGCTTTGTGTGCAAGGGACCGCACCTTATGAAAAACTGTCCAAAACTGGGTTCGTTGGCAGTTATGATCGAGCAACAAGAGGCATAACCAATTGATGTTCCGATGGAGCAGATCGGTTCCCTATAATTGCTTAATGCCCTCAAGGTCAAACAAGATTTCCCAACCATGAAGGGTAAGGGGCTAATGTTTTTGGTTGTGTAGATAAATGGACAACATGCCTAAGTCATGATTGACACAGGCGCAACTCACAACTTCATCACTGAGATGGAAGCCAAACGACTTGGTCTAAATATAACCAATGGTGGGGGTTGGCTCAAGACTATCAATGCAGGTGTTAAGTCCTTAAATGGTGTGGCTCCAAGAGTGCAAATGAGCCTTGGTCCTTGGAATGGCATAGTTGACTTCTCTGTGGCACCTATGAATGATTTCCAGATTATACTTGGCATGGACTTTCTTCGCAAGGTACAAGTTGTTCCTATGCCATACCTAAACTCCGTGTGTGTGCTTAAGAAGGAGGCCCCATGCATGGTTTCTACCACCTCGAAGGCAAGCAATAAGAAAATCCTATCTGTAATGCAAGCAATAAAGGGTTTTAAGCAAGGAGAAATCATGTATTTGGCAACGATGGTGACCGATGAACCCTCAAGCCCTCAAGAGGCAAACCTGCCCCAGAAGATTAAAGACGTTCTCAAGGAAAACAAGGATGTGATGCCACCTAAGCTGCCTAAACAACTTCCACCAAGGAGAGAGGTTGACCATAAGATCGAGTTGGAGCCAGGGTCCAAGCCACCCACTATGACCTCCTATTGCATGGCACCTGCTGAGCTTGAAGAGTTGAAGAGGCAGCTAGTTAGCTTACTTGATGCGGGTCAGATTCAACCTTCAAAGGCCCCATACGGTGCCCTAGTCTTATTCCAGAGGAAGCATGACGGTTCATTACATATGTGCGTCGACTACAGGGTGCTCAACAAGATTATAGTAAAGAATTGGTACCCTCTTCCTTTTATTCCTAATTTGTTTGATAGATTAAGACAAGCCAAGTGGATTACTAAGGTGGACTTGTGTTCTAGGTACTACCAAGTTCATATCGCAAAAGGAGATGACTTAAAAACCACCTGTGTTACCCGCTATGGTTCCTTCAAGTGGCCGGTAATGCCCTTTGGGCTGACCAACGCCCCTACCACTTTCTCCACTCTCATGAATCAGATCTTTAGGCCATTCTTGGACCAGTTTATAGTGGTCTACTTGGATGACATTCTTATCTATAGTGAGACGCTCGAAGACTATGTCGACCACTTACAAACCGTGTTCAAACTTCTGCGAGAAAACGAGCTTTACATCAAGAAAGAGAAGTGCACTTTTGCAGCATGGGAAGTACACTTCCTTGGTCATGTGGTAGGGAATGAACAAATTCAAATGGATTAGGAAAAGGTACGAGCCATCCAAGATTGGGAGCCGCCAAAGAATGTGTCCGAGCTACAATCATTCCTTAGTCTAGCCAACTACTATAGGCGGTTCATCAAGGGGTACTCAGCATGTACGGCTGTGTTAATCGACTTACTAAAGAAGAACCAGTCGTGGGATTGGACAACCTGATAGCAAATGGCCTTTGAAGGGTTGAAGGACGTGGTAAGTAGAGAGCCTGTCCTTGTTCTCCCCAAGTTCACAAAGATGTTCAAAGTCCACACTGATACTTCTAACTTTGCTATTGGAGGGGTCTTGATGCAAGAAGGGCATCCTGTGGCTTATGAGAGTAGAAAGTTAAATGACACCGAATGGAGGTACACGGTGCAAGAGAAGGAGATGACTGCCATTGTGCACTGTCTTCGTACTTGGTGTCATTATCTACTAGGCTCGCGATTTGTGATCAAGACGGACAATGTGGCGACTAGCCATTTCCAAACCCAAAAGAAGCTGACTCCAAAGTAAGCTAGGTGGCAGGATTATTTGACTGAGTTTGACTACACATTGGAATATAAGCCGAGTAAGGCCAATATGGTCGCTGATGCTCTAAGTCATAAGACAGGACTAGTGGCCATCATGCAAGCCAAAGGGGGACATCAAAGACCTAATTCGAGAAGGGCTCGAGCATGACCCCACGGCTAGACAGATTGTTAACCTTGCGGTTAAGAGGGAGACCAAAAGGTTTTGGGTTGAGGATGGCCTAATCTACACCTAACGTAGGCGACTTTATGTGCCTAAGTGGGGGAATATAAGGCGTTCCCTTATTAAAGAGTGTCACGACACCAAATGGGTTGGTCACCGAAGCATGAAGAGGACATGGGCATTGTTAGAAATGAAATACTATTGGCCACAATTAAGGGATGAAGTTAAGCTGTATGTAAGAACTTGTCTTATGTGTCAACAAGACAAGGTAGACCACAGACTACCTGGTGGTTTATTAGAGCCCTTACCAATACCTCAAAGGCCTTGGGAGACCATCACTATGGATTTCATATCTGCATTACCCAAGTCAGAAGGGTTGGGGTCAATCATAGTGGTCGTTGATCGGTTTTCAAAGTATGGGACTTTCATCTCTACCCCGACTAATTGTACGGCAGAAGAGACAGCGCGACTATTCTTTAAAAATGTGGTAAAGTATTGGGGGGTTACTGCACCATATCATAATTGATCGTGATCCTCGCTTCACTGGTCGACTATGGGACGAGTTATTCAAGCTCTTGGGGACCGAATTGCATTTCTCTACGAGTTTTCATCCTTAAACTGATGGCCAAACAGAGAGGGTGAATGCCCTTTTGGAGTGTTACCTTAGGCATTTTGTAAGTGCTAACCAACGAGATTAGGTGAAGCTTCTCGATATAGCTCAATTTTCTTACAACTTGCAAAGGAGTGAGGCAATAGGGAAGAGTCCCTTCGAGTTGGTGACTAGGCAACAACCTTTAATGCCACATACTGTGGATGCGGACTCATCAACTAGAATCCCAGGAGCCTTAAAGATGGCTAAGTCATGGAAAGAGCAAGTAGACATAGCTTGTTCCTACCTTGACAAGGCAGCTAAGACGATGAAGAAATGGGTGGATAAGAAGCAATGACAAATTGAGTTTGCTGTTGGAGACAAGGTGATGGTCAAAATCTTACCCCAACAATTCAAAGCTTTTCGTTCTATCCATAAAGGCCTAATAAGGAAGTATGAAGGGCCTTACTCAATCATTGGGAGGGTTGGTAATGTCTCTTATAAACTTGACCTACCCAAAAATTTGAAAATCCACCCAGTCTTCCATGCGAGTATGCTCAAACCATTCAAGGAAGACAAGGAAGACCCAAGCCACGGTGTCTCAAGTAGGGCTCCACCTATTATGGTAAAGTCCTATGACAAAGAGGTTGAGGAAGTACTTGGTGAATGGATTGTCTGAAAACGTGGTACACCACCAAGTAAACAATATTTGATCAAATGGAAGGGACTACCCGAGAGCAAAGCAACAAGGGAGACCAAGGAAGATTTATGGCAATTTCAACAGTTGCTTCAGGAGTACGAGGACTCAACGAGGGTGTTGAGAAATTAGGTGGGGCAGAGTGAAATGCCCTGGAAGGTTCTAGAGGAGCCTAGTAAAACCTTGAAGGATGAAGAGGTTACTAGAACTCTAGTACATTCCATAACATTCTAGAATTCTCTTGATTAGGTAGAATTGTAGAGATCTTTGTAGAATTCTCTAGAACCTTGATTGTAGTCGTTAGATTAGATTAATCATAACCGTCCATTTAGGAGGTTGAGTTGTATATAAAGGGGATCAGCCCTAAGGGTGGAAGACATTCAATTTGCTTGTATTCTCTCTCAAGTATTATAAAGTGCTTCCTTTCTCTAATTGCTTTCTCTTGGGTTTCCATTGTGCTCCACTCTCTCTTCACTATCCAAGGGAGGAAGGCTAACTTAGCTTTTACAAAGGGCGTAAGGAAAAGCTAGGTGCCATATGGTCGTGCATAGGAACTAGTATGTCTGTGACATTTGGCAATGAATGTCAACAAGATTACTTAGCATAGAGATGGCAGTGTCAACATATCTTTTGCTAGACACTCCACAAGTGCTAGATCCAAATCTAGTAAGGATGATGATGTAGAAACCCATATCTCAAATTATTTGCAACATAGCCTTTCTATGAGATAGCCATCTGGCACTTATGCTCAAATTGGTAGTATAAAAGGTGTAGATCATCGTGGATAGGTCCCTTAAGCCACTTATGCATCACCATAATAGGAATCCCCAGAGTCTCCATGTTTTGGAAAAAGATTTTATAATTAAAAAATAAATCTTAAGAAAAGAATTTTATGGCCAGCATAATGCTAAAAAAGGAGAATGGTTTTTCAAAAATTTTCAAAATGAGAAAAAACTAAAAGTCTAGTAAGATTATTATGATTGGATGACCCAAAACAAAAAATATGTTTTATTTTTTGATTGGTTTAATGAGTACTATTTTCAATGGGGATATTAGTACTTATGGCCATCTTTTATAGAGGATGATGAATTACAAATTCAAATCCAATCACAACAATGCTAGTTAATAAATGACTTAAAAATAGAGTCAGTTCATCCTCTATTATGTGAAATTCAATTCAAGGTCAAAGGCTCTTTTGTTCTTACATCACAATTTAAAGTACGTAGAGAGCATAAAGATTTTTGAACAAAAGATATACAAAAGCTTATTAAACAAAATAATTATAAAATAAAATTTTACAAACAATTGGTAACTAACTCTCAAACATGGATGCCACTATATCAAGTTTTTCAAATTCAAAAGAAATTTCAAAATTTGATGACTCTACTATAGAGTTTCAAAAATAAACTTATTTTTAAACCCTTTCAAATTTCAAATATATCATCAAATGAATTTTAGGAACCTTTTATGCTTAAATTACAGGCCCTAAAGGAATCTAAGCCTAAAGCATCAACAAGTAAAAAGGTACAAACTTTGACTATAATTAATGATGGCTCATCTCAAGCTTCTATGTCAGACATAGAATCATTTAAGGTACAACATCTCAAAGTGGAACCATTATCCTAAACTGATGGCTCTTAACCTTGCTTTTGAAGAAAAACCAACTTTTCTTCAAACAAAATATAGTTCCAATTTGATTTATGAGTGGAACATTGATGGATATTTTGAACATCTGATTCTAAATCTCCTTTAACTAATGACCACGGTGTCCAATGCATATAGGACCCATAAGCATTCCTCTAGCCATGCCATCACTAAGATCTTTGTTGCAAGATTCTTAGGATAGCTCAAAGGCTAGTTGGATTACATACTCACTCCAACTAACCATGACAACATATTCCAAGCTATCAACTGAGATGTTCATGGTGAACCTCTCCTTGATAATAACCAATAAATAATCCCTAATGTTGAGGTAAGTCTTATCTTTGCGATGACAAAGCACTTTATTAGTGATCCATTTCATATAAAGGATAAGAAAATTGAACTCTTATCCATTCTTAAATGCAAATGTTTGCAAAATTTTTGTTGGTACAAAAATATGTTTTTAATGCATGTCATACAACAAGATGATGTGAACCAAGTTTTCTACAATGAAAAGTTTTTGGTAGGATTACTAAAGCTACTTAGTGATAAGGTAAGATCTACGCTACAAGCTTAGTATAATGGCTAAATTCCTTATCATTAGTTGGCTTATGGTGAACTGATAAGCTTTGTCCAAAAAGAAGGATTGCAGATCTATGTAGATCTAATGCTCCAAAAATAGATCAAGCAAGAATGAAAGTAGACTTAGAAGGAGTTAGGAAAAGACCAAAAGAAAGAATAGGCCCAACACCAAATCAAAAAAATCCCTTTTACTTAAAATCTAAGCCCAACCAACATTAACAATCTTCTAAGCTCAAAACAACTTTTAGGCCCAAACCTAATATGCCTAAACAAACAAAAGCCAGATATCCAAATATGTCTGTTATAACTATGGTAAGCTTGATCACATGTCAAGATACTATAAACTTCATAAAAAAAAAACTCCTAGCCTATTGAATTGCTTAATACTATTCAAGCCCAACTACAGGCATTATTAGTTGAAACCTTAAAAGCTAGTATTCCTGAACTATCTTTTGAGGATAAAGCGGGTCTCCAAGTTAATGAAGTCGAAACCTCTTCTAAACTAGGGTCAGAAGAGAAAGAGGTAAGCATCCTAACACGTGCTCAAGAGAAAATCCTCAAGATACTTGATACGTTAGGAAATGATCATGCTAAAGCCTAATTTCTACAAAAGCTCCTTGAAAGCCCATCAACTTTAAATCCAAACCCATTACTTCAGTCCATCTAAGCTCCTTATAATCTTAAGGATGTTCTAAAAAGGTTTGACCAACCCTAAATCATGCCTTATCTCAACCATGGACTAATTAGCACACAACAATAGTGAGAGAGATTAAATGTCATGTCAAAGAGTTGCCCTATCTTCACATAAGCAATCCTAGCCTACCCAAAATAGTTAAAATTGATGCATTTAAACTAGGATATTGAGGGATTTTGAAATAAGTCAAGGATTAGCATGAACATGTTTGTTTCACATCCAAGCATTGGAATGACTATCAAATGTGGTATTCCCCTATTAAAAAGGAAAATTTGGCAATTATTTTATGCATTTTAAAATTTTAGCATAGTTTGCTAAATCCAAAGTTCTTGTTATGAATTACTTTTAATGTAACAAAATCTATTTTACAAAAAGATATTCAAAATATTGCATCCAAATATTTTTGATTGATGGCAAGCAATTTTAAGTGTTTTTTATTTTGAAATTGAACATATTTGAGCTTCTTCAAACTACTTACTAGATTTTCTTATAAGAAAATTTTTACAGGGAACATGAACCTCAACCTCAAAACAAGCCTAAAATGTCGAAGAAATCCAAGAAGAAAGCCCAAGCAAAGAAAGCCCAACAGCAAATCACAAACAACCCAACCAAAAGCATGGCTTGACATGCTCAGCTTAGAAAGCCAAAGCTCAAACCCTTCAAGTTCTCAAAACATTCCAAGTCCATGAAAGCAAGCCACTGATGACTCTTTTGAGTCTTCAACCTCAAGCATGCCTAATATTGAAGCCTTAAGCCCAAAAACCCAAAAACGTATGAAAACCAAGTTTAATGTAATGAATATAATACATAAAATGTGCTTGATATAAGAAAAATCAAGAGTTGAAGAGATGATCACATTATTAAGAATTAAACCATTCAATATCAATAATGAAAGTTAATTAAGATCAAGGACTCCTTTATTTAACATAATTCAATGGATTTAAAGCACTAAAGGTGTACAAATGTGCTTCTTCTAAAGAATACAATGTTTTATGCAGACACAAAATTTAATTTCTTCACCATTTTGTGTAAATGAGTCATTGTAACAAAGAAAGTAGAGTTTTTAGTTAGAACTAAAGTTATGGTGCCATTATTTAGGGCTTAAGACACTTATTACATATAACAAAAGCCAATCAAGGCCACTCATACCTTTTCTTAATGAAATTCAATAGATTTAGAGTATCAAAGATGTAGAAACAAGCTTGTTAGAGTGAATATAGTGGTTGTTGGATGGCAAGCAATTGAGAACAAAAATTTAGTACCTAACTTATCCATAACATCTTCCAAAAGTAGCTTAAGAACTTTGTTTCTTGGTTTGAAATAACGCTTTTAGGCATGCCATGCAAATGTACCTCTCTAAAGAACAATTTAACTACAATATTTGCATCATTAATTTTATGGAATGGGATGAAGTGTGTCATCATTGAAAACTTGTAGATAACAAAAAATATAGAATCCCTAGCCATTTTAATCGTGGTAGCTTTAGCATAAAGTCCATAGATGAATCAACCCAGTGTTAGTTAGGTATGGGTAAAGGAGTGTAAAAGCCATAGAGTAAAATGCCTCTTGAACATTTTAATTCTTGAATATTGAGACCTTCCTTTCATTTCTAGCTAATGAGGCTCCTTCCAAAGTTGTAAGGATTCATTCACACAAAAATAAATGGTTAAATTAATATTTGAGTCTATACAAAACATTTTATTCATTGGATCAAGCATATTTATGCACCTTTTGCACTCTGAATCCATTAAATTCCATTAGAGAAATGAATCATTGATCTTAATTAGCTTTCCTTGTAGGTATTAAATAGTTTAATTCTTGAATAATGAGATTGTCATATCATTTTAGCAAGACTTGTGTTTTACTTGTAAGAACTCATTCACACAAAATGATTTCGTAATTAACGTTTTTGTCAACAACAAACAATATTCATTACAACAAGCTTATTTGTACATCTTTAGTACTCTAAATCCATTGAATTCCATTAACAAAAGTTATGGTTGTCTCTTCATTTTTTTTTTTTTGATAATAATGACATCTATATTCATTATATTCACTGTAACAAACACATCTATACAACTTTGGTACTCTGAGCCCACTAAAATCCTTCAATCAAAGGCTAGATTGATTTTCATTAGCTTTTCTTATAGCTATGTTTCAATTCTTGAATAATGAGACATTCTCTTCATTTTTAGCTAACAAGGCTCTTTCTTTCATTACAAGGACATATTTACACAAAATGATGCTGGAATTAACGTTTTTGCTTTCAAAAAACATTATATTCATTGGAACATGCATGTTTGGACACTTTTGGTACTTTATGCCTATTGAATTCCATAAATTAAAGTGATTATAACTCTTTAGTACAAGTAATTAAATCACGTTTAAGTGAAAGACCTATAAGATTCTTATGTTTTCCCAATTTTATGTTATCATTATTAGATGCAAATTTAAGGCATGCTTTGTGCCTAGATATTAAAATAGAAGGATTTGATAAAATGTTTACCTTCGAAAATTTGGTTCTTATATATAGAATTCATTATAAGGTTATGAATACCACAGTTCCTATTATAAAAGAAATACCTTATAAACATGCTAATAAAGGAAGTACCATTTTGTTTCTAACTAATAGATCTAAAACATATGTTATCGTTCCTTTAACTATAACATGGGATCAAGTAAAATTACTTGAAAAATGGACTTTAGAAAAGGTAGTCAAACTTGTTAAACAAGTTGATTGACAATTAAAAGAAGTTATTAAATATTAAGTTGAAGATGATGAAATGGGATTTGCTCCATAAAGAAATGTGAGGTTAAACCTCAGAAAGATCTTAAAGATTTAAAACTGAGAAGATATTCTACTTCTTCAATTTCACTAATAGAGTTAGATGGAATTAGAAGAATAAGAGAAAAAGTTAATCAACCATAATATAAAGTTAACTTTCTTCCCTCTACTTCTACTTTTATGGTTGATGAGCCATTACATCATGCTTCAAGACCTAGATCTCCCTTATTATCTAATATGGGTTATCATGATGAAGATTGGAGAATCTATGTACCTAAAACCTTTAATGAGGTTGAGGAAAAAAAATAAAAAGTTATTCTACTCTTCTAAAGATAAGCTAAAAAGAAAATGGTCTTTTTATGGCTTTTGCTCATGCTTAGTAAGAGCGATGGTATAAAAGTCATAAAAATATATTGTTAAGATGGGTGTTGTTGATATTTTTACATATATTCAAAAGGTTTATAAACTAGTATTGTTGCTTGTTTGCTATTGAAGTACAACTACTTACTTGTTTGTTTGCTTATGTGAAAGGAAAATTTTAGAAGAGAGGTGAGAAGAAGATGATGAAGATAAGAAGAGAAGAAGATTTTGCCTCCTTCTCTTGACTCTTGCTCTTATTTACCCAACCTTGGATTCCTTTCACATGAACTAAAGTGACTTTAATAAAGTGATTTCTTTTGTTGTTTTTCATAAAGTAACTTTGCAAAAGTAGTTTTTTTTTAAAGCAAAGAAAAGTTATGTCTTTTAGAGTCATAAAAGTCTTGGGAATCTTGCATGATATCATCCTTAATAAAATTTGTTTGACTATTGTCATCTTGCACAATTCTTGTAAGGAAGATGCTAGAGAAGCTGATGCTTAAGGTTATGATGAGCATAAATTTTTGTCTTTCCTTCCTATTCTTCTTGCTTTATTTTTTTTGGAATTTATGGTTATAATCAACATACTCATGGAGAATTAAGACAAACATTGTAATTTATGGAAGATATTATCTTTTAGTGATATCAACATATTTTGGCAACAAATGATGAATTTGAGCTATTGTAAATTTTAAAAGTGATATTTTATTTCATTGAATAATATATTAATGGTACACAAGTTATGACAATAAAACATTCATCAAATAAGAGTAAACTTCTTACAATAAAAATATAATTTAAAGTAATTTAAATCTGTTGTGTTTTTATTGAAAATATATTTATTATTAATTATTGAGATATTTGTAATTATTCTTTTAAATCTCTCATTGCATCTATTAATCCTTTTGAATGAATATAAAATTTAATTTGGCCTCATTATCTATCGAATAACTTATATATTTGTCTATCACAATCACTAGATTCTTAATTAAAATCTATAATTCTTGTAAATATTCTTTTATAATTTTTTTTTTTGACTAAGATTTATCTTATATATATAAATAGAGATCAATATCAATGAAAAAATAAGCTAAAGACTCTCCCTTTACATACATACATATATATATATATATATCACACAATTTGTGATATATGTTAGTTAATTCTACACTAAAAACGTAGTTTCTTTTTCTCTCTATCTTTGTGGCATAAGGGTCGCCCGTTGCCCTTACCAAAAATGAGATGACTCGAAAATGCTTGGTGTCACTTGTTGCAAAGAATATACAATGTAGAAAAGGGAAGGTAATAATGAATTTTGAGTGGCATTGGATACCAAAAACTTGTTGTTAATGTGACTGCGACTATGCTACTGTGTGACTAGTACTTTGTGATGAAAAGGGAGATGTGAGTGCTATGTTATATTATTATTATTATTATATATAAATAATATTTATGTGTTAAATATTAAGATTATTAATTTATTTTGATAAAAATTTAAATTTATAATTTGATAATGTAAATAAATTTTTTAAAATTATTAGACCATACAATTGGTGATGTATTTTGAGAATTTCTTTTAATTATTGTATTCATAATAATAATTAGAATTCTACGATTTTTTGCACAAGTGCAGTTAATTATAAGTTTTATGGTGAAAATGCACATGCTAGAGATGGAGTGTATGATTGATCTGTTGATTAATCACAAAAATACCATTGATTGTTTTTCCCATTCAAAAGCCCATTAGTCACACCTATACATGTTTGAAAATTATATCCTCAAACGTTAAAATATCTCATAGGGGACAAAGCACAATTGCTATTTCATTATTTGTAATTTTTTATTAGTTTCACAAGTCAATTTGGTGATATATATTGTAGTTGAAATTATTGTGTTTATAATGGTACAATTGAAATTCTTAGAGCATTTTAGGTCCTCTTTATTCAAGAAATTTATCTTTTATTTTTTCTTTGAACAAGCTCAAAATTGTGGAAAATATAAAAGTGATACTTAACTATGAAACATAATTTGTATAAATTTTCACAAATTTTCCTTTAAAAAGCAATGAAAATTTTAAAATTATTGAGGTATGATCTCATGCAAAATTTAAAAATAATTAAAAAAACAAAACTAAATATACTAATTTTCAAATAATTTATTAATGAAATTTCATTAATATAATTAAAGAAAATTGATTTGCAAATTAGTTAGTAAAACTTTGAATGTATACAAATATTTTGGATAGAATGTATGATTAAGAGAACTTTAAGAAACTAAACTAATTTAAAGGCTCAAGAACCAGATTGTTCTTCATTGGGACATATATAAATAACATAAAAATGGACAATCTAGTTCTTGAGCCTTTAAATGATAAGCACACCATAATTAAGATGATTGCCCATTAAATAGACTTTGTGAGTTAGTACCCAAAATTCATGTTTTGATGAGTAGAAACCATCGATTTAAGCAAATGACATTTAATTAGAGAAACCTACACAAAGTGAAGAGAAATGGCGACTACTAATTTGCTTGTTTCACATTCGCATAATAGTTTAAAATCGCTTCAAGAAGTCCATTTTAAGTTTTGGACTGGTTAGAAAATTGACATACATGCAAAACATTAAAGAAATCTAAGGAAGGTAACCATATAAAGAAAATGGATGAAAGAGAAAGGAGGAATTATATTATGGTTCAAAAGTAAGTTGGTTTAATGAGATATTGCGAAGTTGCACTCAGCCTATTTTGTTGTTAATTTTTTTTCCTTCAGCCACTTTCATGTAACAAATATGGTAAAGTTAAAAATTTACATAATAAATATATGATTATGATGATATTATTAATTATAATTATGTATCAAAAAAATTAAAATTTTTAACTAATATATATAATTATTTTGTGTATAAACTTATATCAAATTAATTTTATTTATATAATAGTCATAATTTTTAATAAATTTGAATAATAAACTAACAATTAATTTTTTTTTTGAGTCCATACTTTTTTATAAAGTGAAATTATAAGAAGATTTGCAATGAGTTGTACTTGGAGGTATGTGATTTTGTGAAAATTAAAGAGAAAAAAAGTTTAAGAAATTTTTAATTTAATTCTTTTTGAAATAAAATCAAATTAACTCATTTATTTTAATAATTTATTTTAATTAAATTTTTTTATTTAAATATACTTTTTTAAAATTTTTAAAAATTTAAATAATTTATTATATAAATTATATAAAAAATTAAAATTTAAATAATAATATAATTTATTTAAAAAATTATTTAAATTAAATATTTAATATTATTTTACATATTTTTTATAATAATTTAAACAATTTTCTTAATTTTTAGTGGTTGTCCTAAATGACTTTACTATGTGACAAAGAAGTCAATAACGCAGGCCCAGGTAGTACAGAAACAACTTTGCTTCATTTGCCCATGTCCATCAAAGGCGAGTGTCTCATCATGCCATGATCGTAGGAGGAAGGAACCACATTAAAAATGGTGGGGACTTTGATAAATTAATTTATACATAATTTAATTAAATTTTTTATATACATAATTTTTTTACACATTAAATAAATTTAATAATAAAATAATTTTATTTTTTATCTTAAATATTAATATATTATAATTAAAATTAAAAATAAATATTAAATAATATTTATATATATATTAAAATATTAATAAAAAATAAAAATTTATTTTTAAATTTTAATTTTTATAAATTTATTATAAATCAAAATATTATTGATATATTTTAATAAATCAACTTGAAAATAAAAAGAATATCAACCGGCTATAGATGAATAGATTCCTTGAAATTCATATCTTTTGGTAACCCAAAACTTAAGAGGTTGTCTTGCGTGGTTAGATGTTAATGTCCCTTTGTTGATCCGAAGATAGAAAAAGACCTATTAATCTAGTAGTCAATTATGCTAATTGGGCTCCATTGGGTGAACATGCTTCGACGTTGTGGAGCATTTTGCTACCCAATAAACCCTTTAGGAATCTAAGCTTGGAAGCTCTGGAAACTTGACAGAGAGTGCTGTTTCATGTTTCTATTTGGGCACAGCCCATCAAATGCTTTACACTGGAACCAAAAGTTAATTCTAATGCCAATTTAGTCCGGTCTTAAAATCAAATAATGCAGTTGAAATACAAGACCATTTTCTTCAAAAAGAAGAAAAAAAATTGTGGCTGATCTGTTTCTCTCATGCACCAAGGATTCGAGTTCCGTTCTCCTAAGCAGGCAAGTATTTCTACTCTATATAAAATTAGAAATGCATGGGGATTCACATTCTGCCTAAACAGACTGGTCATGATTTGCATTCTTTTTCTCCAAGAAAGAAAACATCTCTAGGTCGTGGTTGTATTGTCTTTCTCCGTTAATCTTCAAGAAATTCAAGAAAAGCATTCTTTGTTTCTTTGCCACTGCCGCGGAGGATGACAGATGCCCTGTTGCAATTCGCGGAGGAAGAGTTCTTGAAGAACGACTTCGAGAAAGCGTATAGACTTGCCAAGCTGGCCATGCAACTCGACCCCTTCTACGGTGGCGAGGGTTTTCTTGACAGGTATGTTGCTGCCTACCGTGTCCACCATGCGGCCGCCAAGAGTAGGAAGGAAACGGGACTCACTGATTGGTACGAGGTTTTGGGCATTCCTCATGACTCCCCCGAGAAGGCCGTCAATCGCCGTTTTGTCAAGATGGGGAAACTCATCGATCCTGATAATCACTACTCTGCCGCTGCCAAGGGTGCCTACGTTCTCATCAGCAGAGCCGTGGAGGTTTTGGATGACCCCAAGATTAGGGCTTCCAGTCACTGGAAGCGACTTGTTTTACCCAGGCTTTTGGTGTTGAGTTAATTGACATAAAAGTAGCCCTTGTTTAACGTATGACCCAAATAATGGATGACTTAACGTGATGGTCTGTTAAGTATAACGGTGGTTTTGGGTTAATGAGTTTGAAATCCCTTACTCTCCCTTCTGATAGATAACCATTATAGATAGGGAGAATCTCTCTATTTTCAGGATAACGGCTGCTGGAAAATGGATGAATATATATATATTCATTATGGACATTTTCTGGACTCTCTCAACCATCAGAGAAAAGCGTAAAGAACAGAAAGGGAAGAGTAGGAGAAAAGGTAGGAGGAGAGAAGATGAGAGAAAAGGAAAGGAAAGTGTACAGGAGCAGAAAAGAGAAGTTTTCTCATCTCTACTACCGGATATCAGAATAATGGAGAACGGTATGTTGTTCTGATTTCCTATTTCTTTTGGTTTTGTTACAGTTTTATTACTAGTATTCGTATCAAGATAACGATCCTGCATGATAGAGACAAGAAAAGTCTAACAATTTGGTATCAGAGCCAGGTTAACGAATACTGCAATTTATTTTGCTTTTAGTTATTTGCGCCGAATTATTTTTTGTTTTATTTTGCGGCAAACGGAAAAGCGTCTGTTCAATTTATTTTTCATGTATTATTGTTTGCTGTACTTAACGGATGATGACGGCCGGCGTTGAAAGGGGAAACGCCGGCCATGTAAATTTGCACTGCTGAAGCCACTGGCATCAAAAAAAAAAAAAGGGCCGGCCACGAGGACTGTACACCGTTGGAACCCGAACGGTTCTGGGTCTGGCGGATCGGCTCCGATGAAGGCTGTGTCTCTGTCGTCAGTGGGAGACCCGAATCGGTCCGGTCTGGTGGGCATGACGGAACAGTCTCCCTGTGAGGCTGATGCTCCGGGTCGGGCGTGGGACTGGTGGATGGCTGCCGTCGGAGATCCGACCCAAACAGGTTGGTTCACCCACGTTCGCCTGGTCGGAGGCGACGTCCGGGAAGAGCCGACGCACAGGGGTTGGCTGCCGACGGTGACTCCCTTCAGACGGCAGAATGGGGCCTCACTTCCGGGCATGGCCGTCGGTCCCTGGTCGGAGGCGGGTCCCTGTCGATTCGTCAGAGACGCCGATCGGAGGCAGCACGCAGGCAGTGCCTGCGGTAGGTGGTGTTGCCACCGTCGGCTCCGATCGGAGGCAACACGCAGGCAGCGCCTGCAGCAGGTGGTGTTGCCACCGTCGGTTTCCGATCGGAGGCAACACGCAAGCAGCGCCTGCAGTAGGTGGTGTTGCCACCGTCGGTCCCTGGTCGGAGGCAGCACGCGGGCCGTGCATGGTCCCTGGTCGGAGGCAGCACGCAGGCCGTGCGTGGTCTCTGGTCGGAGGCAGCCTGCAGTACGGTGGTGTTGCCACCGTCGGTTTCTGGTCGGAGGCAGCACGCGGGCTGTGCCGACAGAGGAAAAAAAAAAAAATTAAAATAACCTATTAAAAAAAAAAAAAAGGGTTTATTAAAGTCACATCAACGTGAATCAAATATTGAAAGCCTGTTGGTCACCAAAGTGACCTGGCCTGAAAGGATTTGAATTGTTGATCGTGAATTTTCAATTGTTCATTTTTGATGCTAATATTATATATATGAACAATTGTGGTTATTAATTATAAGGTTAGGAGATCATCCAAAGATGGATCATTGCCTATAATTAATGACACTGAAAGGGGATTGATCGATGTTTAGAGCAAACATGATTGCATATCTAAAGATAACATTCATGTTAACTCTAATATGATTGATTAACCTATTAAAGCATATTTAAATTAGCATTATTATTGATTACAGTTATGTGTTTGAGGATCACCTAAAGGTGAACTTAAATATATAGTCAAAGTTTATAATGCATGTGTCTGAATCCTTTAGAGTTTACTCAAAGCATTAACATGTAAATTTGGATTATGTTTGCAGCTTCTAATAACGTTTTCGCCTTGGGCAATGCAATGATCAAATTCAATGGGCTGAACTATGCAGAATGGTCTGAGCATATTCAGTTTCATTTAGGTGTTTTGGGCTTGGACTTAGCAGTCATTTCGGAAGAAAAGCCTGCAGCCATAACTGGGACCAGTACAGAATCTGATAAGTCTTTTCATGAGACTTGGGTACGGTCCAATAGGCTGAGTTTGAATTTGATGCGAATGACGATGGCTGAAAATGTCAAGCCCTCAATGCCCAAGACGAAAAATGCAAGGGAATTTATGATGAGAATTAAGGAATACTCTCAATCAAACATAGCTGATAAATCCATTGTAGGAACCCTGATGAGTGAGCTGACGACCAAGAAATTTGATTGGTCACGGCCTATTCATGATCATGTGACCAGCATGGCTAATCTAGCAGCAAAGTTGAGAACGATGGGTATGGATGTGAGTGAATCCTTTTTGGTTCAATTCATCATCAACTCACTGCCTCCTGAATTTGGCCAGTTCCAAGTGAACTATAACACTATTAAAGAGAAATGGAACTTTCAGGAAATTAAGGCCATGTTAGTTCAGGAGGAAGGGAGATTAAAGAAGATGAAGGATCACTCCATTCATCTCACTGTTCGTAATGATGCTAGTGGTAGCAAGTCTAAACCACATCACAAAAATAAGAAGAAGGACAATGCCTCCATAAAAGTTACTGGAGGTCAGATCCAAAAGGATCAGAAGTGCTTCTTCTGCAAAAGGATGGGTCACTTCAAGAAGGATTGCCCAAAAAGAAAGGCTTGGTTCGAAAAGAAAGGTATGTACTGTATATCAGTATGTTTTAAATCAAATATAATTGAAGTGCCTAATAATATTTGGTGGTTAGACTCTGGAGCTACTATTCATGTGTCACATATTATGCAGGGATTCCTTTCAATCCAGCCCATAATAGGAACTAAGAAGTTCCTCTATATGGGAAACAGAATGAAGGCACGAATAGAAGGAATTAGGACATACAGATTGATCTTGGACACCAAGTGTCATCTGGATCTAGAAAAGTGTCTCTATGTTCCTGAATGTGCTAGAAATTTGGTTTCTGTTGCAAAGTTGGATGAAGTGGGATTTAATCTTAAGATTGGAAATTGTGCATTTTCATTGTATAGACATTTGTACTATTATGGATCTAGTACTTTGGTTGATGATTTGTACCGCTTTAATCTTGACGCTATGTATGCTGATTCTCTATTTCTTGTTGAGCATGGTATTGGTAACAAACGTAATATGCATGATGATTGTTCTGCTTTCTTATGGCATCAAAGATTGGGTCATATATCCAAAGAAAGGATATTGAGGTTGGTGAAAAGTGACATCCTGCCTCAATTGGATTTTACTGATTCGGATGTGTGTGTTGATTGTATAAAAGGGGAAACAAACAAGACACACATCGAAGTACCCAGCCATGAGAAGTAGTGCGCCTTTAGAATTGATACACACTGATATTTATGGCCCCTTTGACATTCCTACATGGGGTGGTGAAAAATATTTCATCACATTCATAGATGACTACTCACGGTATTGTTACTTATATCTACTGCATGAAAAGTCCCGGTCAGTAAATGCCCTGGAGGTGTTTATTGATGAAGTGGAAAGGCAGTTAGATAGAAAGGTAAAAGTGATTAAGTCAGACAGGGGTGGTGAATATTATGGAAAATTCAATGAAAGTGGACAATGTCCTGGTCCATTTGCAAAATTTCTTGAAAGTCGAGGCATATGTGCATAGTACACAATGCTTAGTACATCACAACAGAATGGTGTAGTGGAAAGGCGGAATCGCACACTTATGGATATGGTTAGGAGCATGTTGAGTAACAGTACTGTACCTTTATCCTTGTGGATGCATGCATTAAGAACTGCTACATATCTGCTGAATAGGGTTCCCAGTAAGGCTGTCCCTAAGACTCCTTACGAGTTATGGACAGGCAGGAAACCCAGTTTGAGACACCTCCATGTTTGGGGTTGTTCAGCAGAAGTAAGGATATATAATCCACATGAAGGAAAGCTTGATGCAAGGACCATTAGTGGTCACTTCATTGGCTATCCTGAAAAGTGTAAAGGATATAGGTTCTATTGCCCTAACCATAGCACAAGAATAGTTGAGTCTGGTAATGCTCGATTCATTGAAATGGCCGGTTCAGTGGGAGTGGGGAGTCACGAAAGGTGGATATTAGAGAATTACAAAATGAAAAATTCATAGTGAGTACTCCTACTCAAGGTGGTATCCCCACACCCAGTGTTTCTACTCAAATTGTTGTTCCTTTTGTTGCATCACAGTCACGTGACATGCAAGGGCAACAAATTGATACTCGAAACACGCAAAGTGAACGCATAAGAGATGAACCAAGTGACAATGTGCAATGTACAAATGAACAAGTGATACCACAAGAAATGGCATTACGGAGGTCTACGAGACAGAAAAGGTCAGCTGTATCTAATGATTATGTGGTTTACTCACTTGAGCATGAGTCGGAATTGAGCATTGATAAAGATCCAGTCTCATTTCAACAAGCCATGGAATGTAATGATTCTGAAAAGTGGCTCAATGCCATGAAGGAAGAGATGAAATCGATGGATGTAAACCAAGTCTGGGAACTAGTAGAGTTACCTAAAGGATCAAAACGAGTTGGCTGTAAGTGGGTCTTCAAGACCAAGCGAAACTCGAAAGGTAATATCGAAAGGTATAAAGCCAGACTGGTTGCCAAAGGTTTCACTCAAAGGGATGGTATTGACTATAAGGAGACTTTCTCTCCAGTCTCTAAGAAAGACTCCTTGAGAATTATTATGGCTTTGGTGGCTTATAATGATCTAGAGCTTCACCAAATGGATGTAAAGACTGCCTTTTTGAATGGTGACTTAGAAGAGGAAGTGTGTATGGACCAACCTGAAGGTTTCACCACCACCGGGCAGGAAAATTTGGTGTGTAAATTAAAGAAATCGATATACGGACTGAAACAGGCTTCCCGACAATGGTATCTTAAGTTCAATGATACCATTACGTCATACGGCTTTGTAAAGAACACCGTTGATCGGTGTATCTATATGAAGATTAGTGGGAGCAAGTTCATTATATTAGTCCTATATGTCGATGACATTCTTTTGGCCGCTAATGACATGGGTTTGTTACATGATGTCAAGAAATTTCTCTCTGAAACTTTTGAAATGAAAGATATGAATGAGGCATTTTATGTGATTGGAATAGAGATTTTCCGTGATAGATCACAAGGATTGTTGGGATTGTCTCAGAAAGGGTATATCAATAAAGTATTAGAGAGATTTAGAATGGAAAATTGCTCTACAGGAATAGTTCCAATTCAGAAAGGGGACAAGTTCAGTGAATTGCAATGTCTAAAGAATGATTTGGAACATAAAACAATGGAATCAATTCCCTATGCCTCACTGGTTGGAAGCCTGATGTATGCGCAAACATGCACTCGGCCAGACATTAGTTTCGCTGTTGGAATGTTAGGCCGATATCAAAGCAATCCTGGAATAGATCATTGGAAAGCCAGAAAGAAAGTGCTTAGGTACTTGCAAGGCACCAAAGATTATATGCTTACTTATAAGAGATCAAGTCATCTTGAAATAGTAGGCTACTCGGATTCAGATTATGCTGGATGTGTAGACTCGAGGAAATCTACATTTGGTTACTTGTTCCTCCTAGCTGGAGGAGCAGTTTCCTGGAAAAGTGGGAAGCAGTCTGTCATTGCTACTTCTACTATGGAGGCTGAATTTATAGCATGCTTTGAGGCTACTATTTATGCATTATGGTTGCGGAATTTTATCTCAAGGCTCAGTTTGGTCGACAGTATAGAAAAGCCGTTGAGAATTTACTGTGATAATTCCGCAGCTGTTTTTTTCTCTAAGAATGATAGGTATTCTAAAGGTGCGAAACATATGGATTTGAAATACCTATCTGTTAAAGAAGAAGTGCAAAATCACAGAGTGTCTATTGAGCACATTGGCACTGAGTTGATGATAGCGGACCCGTTAACTAAAGGTTTGCCACCGAAAACATTCACTGGACATGTTGATCGGATGGGCATATTGGACAGGTCCTCATTCTCTTGAAAGTCAATATTTTGTACTGCTCATATCATTGAGACACTCTTGAATTCAATTAAGGTCATGGTTTTGCTTGTGCTCTGTTATCTCTGTTTAGTTGTATACAGTTATAGTCTGTGAGATAACTAATGGCATATATGGACATGACAATTTAAAGTTTCAATGTTTCTCAGTAAGGTTATTCTGAATTATCATGATTATGTGATACATGGAAGGAATCATGTCACTGAAAGATATGTGACCGCCATAATCCAATCGTTTTAATTCAATCAAGTATTGTGATTTGATAATCTTTAAGGATTGTGCACACTTGTTTGTTGTTGATTCATCAAATCATAACAAGGGCCAAGTGGGAGATTGTTGAGTTAATTGACATAAAAGTGGCCCTTGTTTAACGTATGACCCAAATAATGGATGGCTTAACGTGATGGTCTGTTAAGCATAACGGTGGTTTTGGGTTAATGGGTTTGAAATCCCTTCGCTCTCCCTTCTGACAGATAACCGTTACAGATAGGGAGAATCTCTTTATTTTCAGGGTAACAGCTGCTGGAAAATGGATGAATATATATATATTCATTATGGACATTTTCTGGGCTCTCTCAACCATCAGAGAAAAGCGTAAAGAATAGAAAGGGAAGAGTAGGAGAAAAGGTAGGAGGAGAGAAGATAGGAGAAAAGGAAAGGAAAGTGTACAGGAGCAGAAAAAAGAAGTTTTCTCATCTCTACTACCGGATATCAGAATAATGGAGAATGGTATGTTGTTCTGATTTCCTATTCCTTTTAGTTTTGTTATAGTTTTATTGCTAGTATTCGTATCAAGATAACGATCCTGCATGATAGAGACAAGAAAAGTCTAACATTTGGGTGCAAAAAGCTGCGCAGTTTCCCAATCTAACGCTGAAAACTGCCGTGGTGCTTCTGTTTTCACCATGCCAAACATGGTTGGTTGAAGATGTGGAGGGTCTATATATATCGTAATCTCTTTAATTCTTTTTGTGCACAATTGTAATTTTTTTGCAGTAGATTGATGAATAGAATTGAAGATCATTGTATTTTTCCTTTTTTGTTTGGTCATCAAGATCACTTTATTTTTAATAGTTTATGAGGTGCACTATGCAGGGTAACTCAATTATCGGATTTGTATTTTTAAAATATTACATTCAAGCATTAAACATCTTTTCTTGAAATTAATTTTGGATTTTGAACTATTCTTTATATTTTCACATGGGATTGAATTAGCACGTATCAAATTTTCTTTTGTAAGTATGCCCGTGGCTCATAAATATTTATGTGCTTTTAAGGCAGGCGCATCTCCAAATTCTGGCAGACAAAATTAGCAATGTTTACTTTCGTTTATCTTCTGTCAAACACAGGAGAAAAGTACCCTTGTGTTTGTTACAAAATGTCTCGGTATATTGGGTTTAATTTGCTTTGTTTTTGCAACCACAGTTATTAAATTCGGTCCAACATTAACTCGAGCAGTTGACTAGGTTATTGGATTATTGATTTAATTAGTGAGTCAATAGTTGGTTCAAATGAATCAATGTCTATGGTCATTTTTTTCTTATTAAACATAATAGCATAAAAAGAAAAATTTATGAACACTGAAGAGAAACAAAAAAAGACTATTACATACTTTTTAAGTGTTATAACTTCTCCAATTTTTGTTATATTACTAGAAGGAATAAGAAAACTAAATTACCAACAAAATGTAATCCAAATTGTGGAAGTTCAAATTTTAAGTTTAAAAAATTTTAAATTTACAAATAATCAAATATAATAAAAGAAATCAATTTATTTAACATTAAGAATTTCAAATTTGAAAATTTTGGAAAATTTCTTGAATTTCACTCTCCTAATTAAAAGTATTAGCATCATCACTCCTAAATCCATTTCTTATTGCTTGATTTGTAGGTCTATATTATTAATGTCAATCTCTATATCTTAAATGTTCAAATCAAGTTTACATCAAAATATAATAAATATTAATAGTAATATAAGAAATTACAAAGAAAATTAGAAAATTATAATGCCCAAATAAAGAATAAATAATATTTTAATTAGTACCATTATTAGAATTGTTTTGGATACTACATGTTGTCATCTCTTAACAAAATGTCTCTAATCCATCTAAGTTCAAAATTGGTGGTTTCATCTTAATATCCAATCTTTATATGCACCAAATTCTTCAAAGTTAATAGTGTTATAAATTTTACTTTTGAAAAGATTTTTACATTATAATTAATCATTGTAATTAATAAATTTTATTAAGAAAAATAATAAACAAAATAGACAAAATTACTAATTTCCTAAAATTTTAAGATAATTATTTTTATTACAACCATAAATTATAATGAGTATAAACAAGATCATTAAGTATTTGGTGCTTCAATTTATTACATTTTTTTGTGTGTATATGCTCAAAAATACTCCAATTGCATTCACAATTCAAAACACGATAAGTTTGACTTATAACTCAAATGACCGATCTTTTCAAATTAGGTGCCCTATTTCTATAAGTAGACCACCATTCATTTATAGTTGCAATTATTAATATAAATAACTTATTTAATAAAAAAAAGTCGTAAAAGAAGGTAATGAATTAAGAAAATTACAAGAAGGCATAATGTTATGATCAATTTTAACAAAATTATGTTTAAAGTCTCTTTTTACATTGGTGAAAATCTTCATTTCACTTATTAGTTTATGTGTCCATGACTTATTTTCGTAAGATTACCTCTTTAGAACATCCATAAATGAAGAAACAACTAAAGGATGTATCTTAATCAATGTAGTATCATATTGACATTTAGAATATAACCAAAACTAGTAGCATGAAGATTCTTACGTAACTAGTGGTCTTGTTGAGTATCAATTATGTTCAAAAAAGCTTAAAGTTTTGTCTTCTTCTTTTAAAATCTTCTCACAATTTCTACTCTAGTTACATGAATAACCTTATATTAATATGCCATCATAGGCCTCTCATCACTATCAATCACTTATAAATCACAAATCAAAGACTCAATAATATGCATAATGAATGCACATCCTCTCCAAAATCTAGAGTCAACAAACTTATTTCCTTTGACTTCTCTTGCATATGCACATGTAGTCTAATCATTAGATGTCACCATAGCCCTTAGTGCATCCTTTTGAGTTAAGACACTTTGTAGGAAAACAAATCAAGTTCGGGTAGGATGAAATATTTCTCTTCCATTAGTAAACTTTCTCATCAAGTGAAAAGGATAATGATGATTATAAAAGCTTGGTAAACAAGGCAACTAACCTTAATCATGTTGCTTATATCATGGAGAATCAAATTAATACAATGGGTTGCATAAGGAGACCAAAATAATGTCTTGAATTTGCTCTCCACCAATCTGCTAGCAACTACATAATTGGACACATGGTTAGTCACCTTATGGATAACATTTTCAACACAAACAAATAATATAACTGCTCTTAACAATTTGTACAATGTTTGAACCATCTTTTGTTGCTTTTGAAGCATCAATTGACTTTGAAAAAATAATTCCTTTGGGATAATAAAACAAGAAATTTATCAAAGTTTTATGAGTTTGATCTATCCACCCATCAACCATTAATGTATAGTTGGTCTTACTCCATATGAATTGATAGCTTTTCACAATTTTTTTTTTACCTCTTCAATATTCTTGGACAACAAACAACCACAATAATCATAAAAAGATGGTGCCTCATAACCTAGTCCGATACTAGCTATGGCATCAATAGCTGGTTGATAGTAAATTGAATTCACAACATTGAAAGGTATGGAAGCATCTATCATCCATCTAGATACACCAATATCACACCTTTCTATTCTATCTTTGTTTTACAACACACTTTTCAAAGTTGGTTCAGCATTAAGGCTTGTCCTCAACATAAAAAAGACTTATTTTCTCCTAACTTATGAACTCATTTTTTCCATAGCTTGTACTAGCTTTCCGTTTCCTTTATAGTTAGAATGAGAAGATGGAATTGTAGGTCATTAAACTTTCTTGAATATCAACATCAAGATATGATATTGTTACTCTTCATAAGTCTTGTATCTTAGGTTAAAAAGATTTAACTCATGCAATGTTTCTTGTGCTTTCCTTTTCTTTGAAGAATAATCCTTACAATTATGCTTCATTTGATGTTAAACATCAAGTTACACCTTCCAACAATAATCTACTTCCCTTTTTATTCTTGTTAAATGCTACTTAACTTGATTAATACCTCCCCCCAAAAAAGATCATTGTGTAGTACAAGCACATCAATTTTTTCCTTTCACTACATACTGTTTTATCAACCTCCTTATAGTTGCCTTATGCTAAATCCTTTTTTTTTTGTTTGTCTAATATTGCTTCTTATAGTTCTTGCAATAGATAGTTTTAGAAGGACCAACATTTGATGGAGTGAAAGCTTTAGCAGAGGGTAAGGTGTTATCATCTCTTGTTGAAGACATTTGGCAACAAGAATAAAAACATAAATAATAATAAACTTCATAAGATTAGTAAAAGGCCCTAGTTAAGCACTAAGAATACTGCTTAACTTGATTAATACCTTGCCTTGAAAAGATCTTTGTGTAGTACAAATGCATCAATTTTTTCCTTCCACTACTTGCACTTTCATAGTCTTTTTTACAATGGCCCCATGCTAAATCAATTTTCTATTTAAAATTCTTCACATAGTTCTTGTAAGAGATGCATTTTCAAAAGAACCAACATTTAATGTAGTTAAAGCTTTTGTAGTAGGTGAGGTGTTATCATCTCTTATTGAAGACAGTAGACAACAAGAATACAAATATAAACTGTAATAAATTTCATAAGACTAGCAAAAGGCCTAAGAATTGTGGAAGAGAAAAAAAGAATCATCAAGTATTTTTGATTAATTGCATTGGTGCCAAGCTAGGCAATAAAAATATAGTGAAATGATGAAAAAAAGAAAAAAAAAAGGTTAATAATTATCATGTTAATCAAGTATCCTACTTTTCCCTATTAAGATTCTAGAAAAAGTTGATTGAGTTTTTCGTATAGTTCTTGTAGGAGTTGTACTTTCTAAAGAACCAACATTCGATGGAGTGAAAGCTTTAATAGTAGGCAAGGTGTTATCATCTCTTGTTGAAGACATCAAACAACAAGAATACAAATATAAACAATAATAAATTTTATAAGACTAGAAAGAGGCCCTAGCTAGCTACTAAGAATAGTGGAAGAGCAAAAAGGAATTATCAAGTATTTTTGATTAATTGATTTGGTGCCATTCTAGGCAATAAAAATGTAGTGAATTGTTTAAGGAAAAAAAGAAACAAAAAGAGCAAGGTTGGCAATGATCATGTTAATCAAGTATCCTAAGTTTCCCTATTAAGACCTTAGAAAAAGCTAATTAAGTTTTTCCTTTCAATTTGAATTTTCCCTTATGCTCTATGTTTCTATAAAACTTCTATAAATTGCTTCTAAAGGCCAAAAAGAGTTAGCTAAATCATTGGGTCTTAACATGATATCCATAGGCACACCTATAACAACATAAACTTGTGTATGTAGTCCATATGCCCTCAATTAGTGGACAAAAGGAAAGATGTGAAACAAAAGAAGCCAACTTATAGGTATTTTAGAATAATGAAAAGATATTAATCATTCTGATTAAATAACTTAAGTCAACAAGATATCTAGCTTCTTCATTGGCTGAGATGACATTGTTTGATGTGTTTAATCCAAAGTTTGCAAAGTGATTAAAGAAGAAAAATTATCTCATGTCCAAACTAATAGAGATAGGGAATTGATAGTATCATACTTAGAATTTTGGAAGAACAAGAATATTAAGGAAGGAAACTGAAGTTCCCAACTTCACCCTAGGATCTACTAGTTTGTGATACTGAAAGGAGGGTGAATCAGTATCACCCTCTTGAAAAACTCTGAAAATTTAAGCCAAAGTACTCTACCTCTTTAATACTTTAGCTCTTGTCAATATACTAGTGGGTGAACAACTTCAAACTCTTTTTAGAAATGAACTCTTTTTTAAATTCAATTAAGGTAGATCTATTATTACCTACTAATCACAATAGTCCCCAAAGTTATCTTTCAGACACCTTGCTTATTAAATAGATTGGTTGTTCTTGATTGGGTCTTCTTTTAGGTTATAGGTTTGATGATTCTTTAGCTTTGTTCACAACTCAATTCAGAATGTAAATTCAAAGCAAGGACACAAGAGATTTACGTGGTTCAGCCAATGTGACCTACTCCACGGTGGTAGGGATTCTTCCCCTACCAAGACAATCCATTATACTTGAGAATACCAGTGTGGTATCCCCTATGATTACAATGTAGTTACAATGGATGTCTTAATCTTTTACTCCTTTTACTATTGCAAATACAAAGCAATCACAATACAAAGAGTGTGACTTACTGTGTCTACCCTTCTTCTAGCTTGTCTTGCCTCTGCATGATTTGAATAGGCTGCTTAACTATCGCTTGGAAGATCACCAACACTCTTTAACCTCTTTTGAAGAAATTTAGAAATTCGTTGAGTTCTCTCTAAGTTTCACAAAATGTCTTTACTAGATTGTCTCACATGCACACCTTCAAAAGAGATAAATCTTGGTTTATATACTACCCTCTATGGAAACCCTATTAGGGTTTACTGTAGCTGCGGCAGACTTCCTTTCTTGCTCCTCCATATGGCTTCATACTACTAGTCCATTCAAGATTCAGCATTATCCTCCTTTTTAATTTATTTTTCTTGCTCTTTTCTTTCTATTGAAATCTCATCCTTTGAATGCTTGAATGAATGGTCAGGATTGTCCATGAACAGTTAAAAATGTATAGAAGAAACTACCCTCGTAATTGCCCATCTTTTGGAAATGCTAAGTTAAAATTCTGTAACCTTCCCTTCTTCCGGACTCCCTGTCTGTCCGTAATCCCAGAATTATTCCGCTCCTCCAGAATCATCCTGGACTTAGTCTCAGGACAGACTTACAGACTTGCAGATTTAACTTCTTATAAACTTATAATCTGTATACAACCCTGTCACATTGTCACACTATGACTTAAGCAATGCTAAACTCCCTCTACAAGTTCACTCCAAGGAGATCACTTTATGAGGTTATTTGACATGCTAGTCTTATCCTGTAATTCCTGATATATGAGCCACTTCTGCTTGCACACTTAAATCTGGTTGACAACAATTACAACCCATACAAGACTGTGGGAACAACAATCTCCCCCTTTGTAATAGTTAGCAACACTCACAACAAAAACTATTATGTAGTAGTCCTTCGTAATCTTCTTAGAGTAATAATCCAGAAGTAGATGAATTACAACTCCCCCTAAATATGCACTCCCCCTGCACTGTTGCTTCTCTCCCCCTTTGCCAACCAATTACAAATTTGAAAAACCTGTAAAGTAGAGATGGAGGACTCACCTAAACTTCAGGCTTGAGGAGACATTTGCACAGATAGACTCATTCTATGCTTTTCAAATAGCTCTGTGGACAGAGGTTTAGTTAGAATATCTGAGATTTGATCTTTAGTGCCAACATACTCCAACTGAATTGTGCCCTCTTCTACTTAATTCTTGATAAAGTGATACCGGATGTCAATATGCTTGCTCCTTGAATGTTGAACTAGATTCTTGCTGAGATCAATTGCACTTTGATTATCACAAAGTACACTTACTGGTAACTTCACTTCAACACCCAAATCTGCCAATTGTCTTTGCATCCATATCACCTAAGTACATGCTGCACAATCAGCCATATACTTAGCCTCAGTTGTGCTCAAAGTAACACTGTTTTACTTTCTACTTAACCATGCAACACACTTTGAACCCAAGTAAAAGCTGCAGCCGCTGGTTGATTTTCTGTCATCTGTACTTCCTGCCTAGTTTGCATCAGTGTATGCTTGTAGTTTTACAAAATCCATGGCAAGATACCATAAACACATTTCCAATGTCCCTTTGAGGTATCTTAGGATTCTTTTCACTGCCAATACATGAGATTCCTTAGGATCAGCTTAGAATCTGTTGGCAATGCACACAGCTTGCATGAGATCAGGCCTTGATGCTGTAAGGCACAAAAGGCTCCCTATCATCTTCTTGTATTCTATAGGACTTGTACTCCTTCCTTCTTGATCTTTTGTTAACATGTAACCCACTATTATAAGGGTACTGACAGGTCTGCTATCCTCCATGTCAAACTTTTTCAGCATCTCTTTAGCATATTTTGTCTGAGAAATAAAAATACCTTCTTCACACTGTTTTATCTATAATCCAAGAAAGTAAGTCATTTCTCCAACCAATGACATCTCAAATTCCTCACTCATCTTCTATGCAAATTCTTGGCATAACTCAGAGTGATCCCCTCCAAAGATGATGTCATCTACATATACTATAGTTATCAGTTGGTCTTTCTCTGAGTTGAACACATATAGGTTATTATCAATTGTTCCTCTTCTGAAGTTCAACCTTCTCAAATATGCATTCAACCTACTGTACCATGCTTTTGGGGCTTATTTAAGGCCACACAAGGCTTTTTTCAACTTGCACACGTGTGTCTCATCCTCACTGATTTGTACTCCATCGGGTTGTTCAATATACACTTCTTCTTTCAGGAGCCCATTCAGAAAGGCTGATTTCACATCCATCTGATAAACTTTATACCTCTTATATGCTGCCAAAGCTAAGAACATTCTAATAATTTCTAGCCTTGCTACTGGTGCAAAAGTTTCATCAACATCTACTCCTTCTATCTGAGTGTAGCCTTTGCAAACTAGCCTAGCCTTGTTCCTCACCACCTTGCCATCTTCATTGTGTTTATTTCTAAACACCCATTTTGTTCCTATGACATTCTTGTTAGTGGGTCTTGGAACCAGCTCCCATGTATCATTCTTCTTGATT
Organism: Rhizophora apiculata; assembly: GCA_037832385.1. Classification (NCBI taxonomy): domain Eukaryota; kingdom Viridiplantae; phylum Streptophyta; class Magnoliopsida; order Malpighiales; family Rhizophoraceae; genus Rhizophora; species Rhizophora apiculata. The sequence goes on from CM075425.1 coordinate 7,395,065, forward strand.
TGATTCAGCTCCTCATTGATAGCTTTGACCCAGACTTTGTCTTGTGCAACCTTCTCAACAGATTTAGGTTCAACTTGTGAGAGTAAACCAGTGGCTCCCACAATTCTTCTTGTTGTAACTCCTGTTGATGGGTCACCTATGATCTAATTTCCTTGATGAGCACTGGACCAAGTTTTCTTTATTTTTCTCTCTTGCACAATCTTAGTTGCAAGAGGATCTCTTTCTTTATATTCAAACCCACTTTTCTCTGAGTTTGAACTTACTTCTTTCCCCTTTTCTTCATGTTGGTCTGATTCTTCATCTATCTTGAAGTCATCTTCTTCACTGTCCTCAGCTTCTCCATGTTGCATTGTTTTTCAGTTTTCATCTATTCTCACATCACTGGAAGTGACCACTTTTCCCAGTTTATGCAGGAAAACTCTGTAACCTTTTGTCTTTACTGAGTATCCCACAAAGATGCCTTCCTCTGACCTAGCATGGAATTTTCCCAAGCTTTGCTCCTTGTTCTTCATAAAACATGGGATGCCAAAGATTCTGAGATACTTGGCTATTGTCTTCTTCCCCCTCCATAGCTCATATGGAGTCTTATCAGTATTGGGCCTTAGTAAAACTCTGTTCAATAGATGCACGGCTGTAAATGTTGCTTCTGTCCAAAATCTTGTGTGAAGCTTGGATTCCAACAGTAGAGTTCTTGCCATTTCAACCACAGCTCTATTTTTCCTCTCTACCACCCCATTCTGTTGAGGTGTTCTTGCTACTACCATTTGATGGTGAATTCCATGCTTCTCAAGGTAATCTTCAAAAGCTTTATTTGTGAATTTAGTGCTTTGATCTGACCTCAATACTTTAATCTTCTTTCCACTCTCTTTAGCCAATCTTTTGTATCTCTTGAAGTATTTCAAAACTTCTGACTTGTGTTTGAGGTGCATGATGTAGGTCCTTCTGGAATAATCATCAACAAATAAGATGAAGTACCTCTCACCATTCAACTCTTTTGTTCTCATCAGCCCACACAAATCAATATGTACAATGTCAAGTACTGCTTCAGAACTGAACTCTTTGGTCTTATAATGCCTTCTGGCATGTTTTCCTTTAGAGCATGCTGAGCAAACATACTCTCTCTCTCTCCTGAGGTCTGGAATGTCTTTGGTTGCATGAGTAGTGGTCAGCTTCCTTATGTTCTTCTATGTTAAGTGTCCTAGCCTCCTATACTAGAGTTGATTTTCTTCTTCTTTTGTAAGTAAACAGCTGTTTGTCTTGTCCTCATCAATCATATGTAAATTTCCAACTGTTCTTTTCTTGGCTACAACAGTATTGCCTTCTTTACTCTTTACTTGGCAACCTGTTTTTGTGAATATCACTTCATGGTCTTCATTGCATAGTTGGCTGACAGATGCTAGATTATATCTGAGTCCTTCAACGTGCAGAACATCTTTCAGCTTTCCTTTTCCAATATTTACTGTCCCTTGACCACTGATGTTGAGTGAATCATCATTGCCAAACTTGACCCTGCCTTCTCTTGACTTGTTCAGCTTTGATAATTTACTCTTATCTCCTATCATGTGTGAAGTGCATTCACTATCAAGGATCCATTGCTTATCCTTGTAGTCAGCCTTTAGTGCAATTTCAGCTATATTAGCTACCTCCTTCTTAGCTTTATATTCCTTCTTTTGAACTGGCTTTGACTATACCAATTGTTTTCACTGTGCCATTGAGTGCCTTCTCTTGCTCAGGGAAAAGTGTTATGCATCTCTTGGCATTATGGCCATTCTGCCCGCACCTTTCACACTGTTCCAAGTCTACCAATATAGCAAACTTGTTCTTTAAAACCACTGGCTTGGGCTTCCACCAACAATCCTTGTCAGTGTGTCCTTACTTTTTACAGTATGTGCAAGAACTCACGATAGGTGTTCTCCTCTGAATTTTGTATTGTCTCCCCCTATATGCAGCATCGGATCTTCTCAAGTTGGAGACATATATTGGCCTTTTCCACCAGCATTTACTTGCCTTATGACCCTAAACTTCACAATAAAAGCAATAACCTTGAAACTACCTCTTTTTGGGTCTAACCACAGCTTATTTTCTTTTGTTCATTACTTGCTATGTAGACAAGGTTGCTAGCTTCTTTGCTTGTGTGGCTTTTATTTCAGCCACCTTCTTCTCCTTCTTCTGTTTAGCCATCGCCCTTAGCTGGCTGACTTTTGTTTCTTCATTTTTGTTTGCAACCCTAGGTTGCTTCTTTAAATCTTCTTTATTTTCAGTCTTCACTGTTTCTAGCTGATCAGTCTTTTCTTTCTAAGACTTAGTAGCTATGGGTTGCTTGAAACTCCCTGGAAGATTCTAGAGGAGCCTAGTAAAACCTTAAAGGATGAAGAGGTTACTAGAACTCTAGTACATTCCATAACATTCCAGAATTCTCTTGATTAGGTAGAATTGTAGAGATCTTTGTAGAATTCTCTAGAACCTTGATTGTAGCCGTTAGATTAGATTAATCACAACCATCCATTTAGGAGGTTGAGTTGTATATAAAGGGGATTAGCCCAAAGGGTGGAAGACATGCAATTTGCTTGTATTCTCTCTCAAGTATTATAAAGTGCTTCCTTTCTCTAATTACTTTCTCTTGGGTTTCCATTGTGCTCCACTCTCTCTTCACCATCCAAGGGAGGAAGGCTGACTTAGCTTTTACGAAGGGCATAGGGAAAAGCTAGGTGCCACACGGTCGTGTGTAAGAACTAGTACGTCCGTGACAGGTGGTATCAGAGCCTGGTTATGAGGCATAATGTCGAGCACCATGGAGGAGAATGCAGTAAGGGAGCACCAAGGGATGGAGAGGGGACATGACCCCTCTCCCACTTAAGGTGGAAATAAGAAGAAGGAGTGTGGATGTAGCAAGACTCATTCTACCACAACTCTCGACACTTTGGAAGAGAAGACCAACATCCTTGAATAGGTACTGGCTGAGATAGGGGTACGTATTGAACATGTCGAGCATAACCTTAAGGCTTTGGAGTCTCATACATTAGAAGAGCTTGACAAAGTCAAAGGGGACATCCAAGAGTCTTTTTCCAACAATGAAGGGTGTCACGGGGGTGAGCACGTCTTCAAGAACACGGTCATGCAGACCCTTGAAAGCTTGCAAACTCAAGTGACCTCTTTAGAGACTGTCCTGGAAGAGATGTGCCAAGACATAGCCATATGCAAGAGGGCCATGGCTAACGATGGTGGCTCAAGGGGAGCCCCTAGGGTAGAGGCGCCCAAGCCCAAGGAGTTTTCAGGCAAGAGGGATGCCCAGGAGGTGGAAAATTTCCTTTGGTAGATGGAGAGATACTTTGAGTGTCTTAAGATGATAGACGAGTGAGACAAGGTAAACACAGCGACACTTTATCTTGCTGATACAGCAACCTTATGGTGGTGCAGGAAGCATGCAGATATGCAAAGAGGCCTTTGCACCATAAAGACGTGGGAAGACTTTAAAAAGGAGCTCAAGAGATAGTTCTTCCCTGAAAACGTGGTCTATGATGCATACAAGCAGCTGAGGGAGCTAAGACACAAGTCCTCTATCCCTGACTATGTTAGGGATTTCACAACGTTGTTGCTAAAAATCCCTAACCTTGGAGCAGAAGATGCATTGATCTACTTCGTAGATGGGCTCCAAAATTGGGCCAAGCAAGAGGTGCAATGGCGAGGGGGAAAAGACGTTGATGAGGCCATTGCAATTGCAGAGTCCCTAATAGAGTATCAAAGGGGAGAGCCCTCTAAGAATAAGAATTCTAGGGGTAACTCCACCAAAGGTGGGGGAGAAAGAGACAGAGGCAAAGGTAGCTACAATTCGACCACCTGACGGGACTATGAGGAGAAAAAACAGTCCTTCACACCTAGAGGAGGGTGTTTTGTGTGTAAGGGACTGCACCCTATGAAAAACTGTCCAAAACTGGGTTCGTTGGCAGCTATGATCAAGCAACAAGAGGCACAACCAGTTGATGTTCTGACGGAGCAGATCGGTTCCCTACAATTGCTTAATGCCCTTAAGGTCAAACAAGATTTCCTAGCCATGAGGGGTAAGGGGCTAATGTTTTTGGATGTGTAGATAAATGGACAGCATGCCCAAGTCATGATTGACACAAGCACAACTCATAACTTCATCACCGAGACAGAAGCTAAACGACTTGGTCTAAATATAACCAATGGTGGGCACTGGCTCAAGACTGTCAATGCAGGTGTTAAGCCCTTAAATGGTGTGGCTCCAGGAGTGCAAATGAGCCTTGGTCCCTGGAATGGCATAATTGACTTCTCTGTGGCACCTATGGATGATTTCCAGATTGTACTTGGCATGGACTTTCTTTGCAAAGTACAAGTTGTTCCTATGTCATACCTAAACTTTGTGTGTGTGCTTGAGAAGGAGGCCCCATGCATGGTTTCTACCACCTTGAAGGCAAGCAATAAGAAAATCCTATCTGCAATGCAAGCAATAAAGGGTTTAAGTAAGGAGAAATCATGTATTTGGCAATGATGGTGACCGATGAACCCTCAAGCCCTCAAGAGGCAGACCTACCCTAGAAGATTAAAGACGTTCTCAAGGAAAACAAGGATGTGATGTTGCCTGAGTTGCCTAAACAACTTCCACCAAGGAGAGAGGTTGACCATAAGATCGAGTTGGAGCCAGGGTCCAAGCCACCCACTATGACCCCCTATCTCATGGCACTTATTGAGCTTGAAGAGTTAAAGAGGTAGCTAGTTAGCTTACTTGATGCAGGTCAGATTCGACCTTCAAAGGCCCTATACGGTGCCCCAGTCTTATTCCAAAGGAAGCATGACGGTTCATTACATATGTGCGTCGACTACAGGGTGCTCAACAAGATTACGGTAAAGAATCAGTACCCTCTTCCTTTTATTCCTGATTTGTTTGATAGATTAGGACGAGCCAAGTGGATTACCAAGGTGGACTTGCATTCTGGGTACTACCAAGTTCGTATCACAGAAGGAGATGAGTCAAAAACCACCCGTGTTACTTGCTATGGTTCCTTTGAGTGGCTGGTAATGCCCTTTGGGCTGACCAACGCCCCTGCCACTTTCTCCACTCTCATGAATTAGATCTTTAGGCCATTCTTGGACCAATTTGTAGTGGTCTACTTGGATGACATTCTTATCTATAGTGAGACACTCGAAGACCATATCGACCACTTACAAACCATGTTCAAACTTCTGCAGAAAAATGAGCTTTACACCAAGAAAGAGAAGTGCACTTTCGCAGCACGAGAAGTACACTTCTTTGGTCATATGGTAGGGAACGAACAAATTTGAATGGATCAGGAAAAGGTACGAGCCATCCAAGATTGGGAGCCGCCAAAGAATGTGTCTGAGTTGCGATCATTCCTTGGTCTAGCCAACTACTATAGGCGGTTCATCAAGGGGTACTCAGCACGTACAACTGTGTTAACCGACTTGCTAAAGAAGAACCAGTCATGGGATTGGACAACCCGACAGCAAATGGCCTTTGAAGGGTTGAAGGACGCGATAAGTAGAGAGCCTATCCTTTTTCTCCCCAACTTCATAAAGATGTTTAAAGTCCACACCGATGCTTCTAACTTTGCTATTGGAGGGGTCCTAATGCAAGAAGGGCATCCTGTGGCTTATGAGAGTAGAAAGTTAAATGACACCGAATGGAGGTACATGGTGCAAGAGAAGGAGATGACTGCCATTGTGCACTATCTTCGTACTTGGCGTCACTATCTATTGGGGTCGCAATTTGTGATCAAGACGGATAATGTGGCACTAGCTATTTCCAAACCCAAAAGAAGCTGACTCCGAAGCAAGCTAGGTGGTAGGATTACTTGGCTGCGTTTGACTACACATTGGAATATAAGCCAGCTAAGCCCAATGCAGTCGCTAATGCTCTAAGTCATAAGATAGGACTAGCGGCCATCATGCAAGCCAAGGGGGACATCAAAGACCTAATTCGAGAAGGGCTCGAGCACGACACCATGGCTAGACAGATTGTCAACCTTGCGGTTAAGAGGGAGACCAAAAGTTTTTGGGTTGAGGATAGCCTAATCTACACCCGAGGCAGGCAACTTTATGTGCCTAAGTGGGGGAATATAATGTGTTCCCTCATTAAAGAGTGTCATGACACCAAATGGGCTAGTCACCCAGGCATGAAGAGGACACGGGCATTGTTGGAAACGAAATACTATTGGCCACAATTAAGGGATGAAGTTGAGCTGTACGTAAGAACCTGTCTTGTGTGTCAACAACACAAGGTAGACCATAGACTACCTGGTGGTTTATTAGAGCCCTTACTAACACCTCAAAGGCCTTGAGAGACCATCACTATGGATTTCATATCTGTATTACCCAAGTCAGAAGGGTTGGGGTCAATCATAGTGGTCGTTGATCAGTTTTCAAAGTATGGGACTTTCATCTCTACCCCAACTAATTGTACGACAGAAGAGGCAGCGCGACTATTCTTTAAAAATATGGTAAAGTATTGGGGGTTGCTGCGCCACATCATAACTGATCGTGATCCTCACTTCACTAGTCGACTATGGGACGAGTTATTCAAGCTCTTGGGGACCGAACTGCATTTCTCTACGAGTTTTCATCCTTAAACTAATGGCCAAACAGAGACGGTGAACGCCCTTTTGGAGTGTTACCTTAGGCATTTTGTAAGCACCAACCAATGAGATTGGGTGAAGCTTCTCAATATAGCTCAATTTTCTTACAACTTACAAAGGAGTGAGGCAATAGGGAAGAGTCCCTTCAAGTTGCTGACTGGGCAACAACCTTTAATGCCACATACTGTGGATACGGACTCATCAACTAGAAGCCCAGGAGCCTTAAAGATGGCCAAGTCATGGAAGGAGCAAGCAGACATAGCTCGTTCCTACCTTGACAAGGCAGCTAAGAGGATGAAGAAATGGGCGGACAAGAAACGATGACAAATCGAGTTTGCTGTTGGAGACAAGGTGATGGTCACAATCTTACCCCAACAATTCAAAACTTTTTGTTCTGTCCATAAAGGCCTAATAAGGAAGTATGAATGGCCTTACTTAATCATCGGGAGGGTTGGTAATGTCTGTTACAAACTTGACTTCCCCAAAAATTTGAAAATCCACCTAGTCTTCCATGCGAGTATGCTCAAACCATTCAAGGAAGACAAGGAAGACCTAAGCTGTGGTGTCTCAAGTAGGGCTCCACCTATTATGGTAAAGTCCTATGACAAAGAGGTTGAAGAAGTACGTGGCGAACGGATTGTTCGAAAACGTGGTACACCACCAAGTACATAATATTTGATCAAATGGAAGGGACTACCCGAGAGCGAAGCAACATGAGAGACCAAGGAAGATTTATGGCAATTTCGACAGTTGCTCCAGGAGTATGAGGACTTGACAAGGGCGTCAAGAAATTAGGTGGGGGAGAGTGAAATGCCCTGGAAGATTCTAGAGGAGCCTAGTAAAACCTTAAAGGATAAAGAGGTTACTAGAACTCTAGTACATTCCATAACATTCTAGAATTCTTTTGATTAGGTAGAATTGTAGAGATCTTTGTAAAATTCTCTAGAACCTTGATTGTAGCTGTTAGATTAGATTAATCACAACCATCCATTTAAGAGGTTGAGTTTTATATAAAGGGGATTAGCCCCAAGGGTGGAAGACATGCAATTTGCTTGTATTCTCTCTCAAGTATTATAGAGTGCTTCCTTTCTCTAATTGCTTTCTTTTGGGTTTCCATTGTGCTCCACTCTCTCTTTACCATCCAAGGGAGGAAGGCTGACTTAGCTTTTACGAAGGGCGTAGGGAAAAGCTAGGTGCCGCACAGTCGTGTGTAGGAACTAGTACGTCCGTGACATGCTGCTCTTTAACCACATACATCATTTTTGGCCCTGGCTTTGGTTTGATAACTGTCTTTTTTTCTTCAGCTATCTTCTCCTGAGTCACAACCTTCTCTTTCAACTTCTATGGCAAAGTCTTATTCTCTTTAGGCAGTGTAGCCTCAGATTGCTGCACTTTCTCTTCATTCTTCTTTTCTCTTGCAGAGCTTGTTTCTCCTACCACTTCAAGTTTCTGCAAATTCTCTTCACTCTTTTTGAGTTGTTGCTGGAGTCTCAGCAACTCTACCTCCATTTCTTCAATTGTTGAAGTCCTTGAGGTAAGCTCCATTGCAAGGTCTTCACATTTTTTGATATGTTCTTCAAATCTTCTCTTCAAGTCAATATGTTCAACCCTTATTTCATCTTTTTGACTTTCTGCTTCCTCAATCTTTGCTTCAACTTGTTTTATATGGGCCTTCAACCTTCTTATGGTTCTGTCCCTTCTAATTATCTCCTTTGAAGCTGCTTCTAACTCAGCTTCAAGATCTGGTTCTTCTTCATCAACCTCCTCTTCCTCTTCAGAGGTTGAACTACCATATTGAGCTGATGCCATAAAGGCATGCTCATCTAATGAGTTTACATCTTCCTCCTCATCAGCTTCTTTTGTCTGGCTCACATAACTCTTGAATGAGCCTCTCTTCTTCTTTTATGGGTTGGTAGTCTTCTTGCTGGACTTCTTTGATTTGGATGATGGTCTTCTCCATTTTGAATTCTACTCATCATCACCATCCTTATCTTCATGATCAAGTTTCACTTTGCACTGAGAAGCAAAGTGTCCAGTCTACCTACAATGATAACATCTCAAGGACAACTGTCCTTTTCCCTTCTTAGACCCCTTTTTGAATTTCCTTGTGAAGTAAGCCAACACTTCACCTTCACTTTCTTCCTCATCATCATCATCATCCTCACTGGATGATTCTTCCTCTTCTCTTATTTTCAAGTGTCTCAGAGCTTTGAAAGCTACCTCCTTTGATGGCTTTGATGTTGAGGAGCTTTCATTTGACTTTATTCTCATCTCATATGCAATGAGATTGTATTGGAGATCATGCAGTGACATAGAATTAAGATCTCTACTCTCCTCTATGGCTGCCACCTTTGAGGCAAACCTATCAGGCAGAATTCTTAGAATTTTCTTCACAATAGATGAGTCCTTCTTGTTCTTTCCATGACTTCTAAGGTCATTTACAGCATCAATAACCCTGGTGAAGAACTCTTGGACTGTCTCATTTTTCTACATTCTGAGAGATTCATATCTCTCCTTGAAAACTTGAAGCTTGGCCTCCTTTATTCTGCCATCACCTTCATAGACCTTCTGCAATCTGTCCCATATCTCCTTAGCAAATTTGTAGTCAATAACTTTAGCATATTCAACATCTGTCAATGTTGAAATGATGACATTTGAGGCCTTCCCATTGATCTCAAACTACCTTAATTCCTCTGGGGTTGGATCTTTACCTTCTTTTGGAGGCACAAAACCCTCCTGTACTGATTTCACCACATTTATGCCCATGGTTGCAAATACCACCTGCATTCTCGCTCCCCACATATGGTAGTTGGTTCCATTAAAGATTGGAACCTTCTTGCCGTAAGTAGTGCTGGTGCTGGTACTAGCATCCATTTCTCAGTATGCTGAACAAATTAAAACTTATGAAACCCTTCAAATTAGTACACCAAGCTGTTAATCTTCAAACTGGTAAACCAGGCTCTGATACTAATTGAAGTTCCCAACTTCATCTTGGGATCTATTAGTCTATGATACTGAAAAGGGGGTGAATCAGTATCACCCTCTTGAAAAACTTTGAAAATTTAAGCCAAAGTACTCTACCTCTTTAATACTTTAGCTCTTGTCAATATGCTGGTGGGTGAACAACTTCAAACTCTTCTCAGAAATGAACTCTTTTTCAAATTCAACTAAGGTAAATCTATTATTACCTACTAATCACAATAATCCCCAAAGTTACCTTTCAGACACCTTGCCTATTAAACGGATTGGTTGTTCTTGATTAGGTCTTCTTTTAGGTTATGGGTTTGATGATTCTTTATCTTTGTTCATAACTCAATTCAAAACATAGAATGTAAATTCAAAATAAGGACATAAGAGATTTATGTGGTTCGGCCAATGTGACCTACTCCACAGTGGTAGGGATTCTTCCTCTACCAAGACAATCCACTATACTTGAGAATACCAATGTGGTATCCCCTATGATTACAATGTAGTTACAATGGATGTCTTAATCTTCTACTCCTTTTACTATTACAAATACAAAGTAATCACAATACAAAGAGTGTCACTTACTGTGTCTACCCTTCTTCTAACTTGTCTTGCCTCTGCTTGATTTGAATAGGCTGCTTCACTACTACTTGGAAGATCACCAACACTCTTTAACCTCTCTTGAAGAAATCTGGAAATTCGTTGAGTTCTCTCTAAGTTTCACAGAATGTCTTCACTAGGTTGTCTCACACACACACCTTTAAAAGAGATAAATCTTGGTTTATATGCTGCCCTCTATGGAAACCCTAGCAGGGTTTACTATAGCTGCAGCAGACTTCCTTTCTTGCTCCTCCATGTGGCTTCATACTACTGGTCCATTCAAGATTCAGCATTATCCTCCTTCTTAATTTATTTTTCTTGCTCTTTTCTTTCTACTGAAATCTCATCCTTTGAATGCTTGAATGAACGGCCAGGATTGTCTATGAACAGTTTAAAATATACAGAAGAAACTGCCCCCGTAATTGCCCATATTCTAGAAATGCTAAGTTGAAATTTTGTAACCTTCCCTTCTTCCGAACTCCCTGTCTGTTTGTAATCCTGGAATTATTCCGCTCCTCTGAAATCGCTCTTGGACTTAGTCTCAAGACAGGCTTATGGACTTGCAGATTTAACTTCTTATGAACTTATTATCCGTATACAACCTTGTCACACTGTCACACTAAGACTTAAGCAATGCTAAACTCCTTCTACAAGTTCACTCCAAGGAGATCACTTTACAAGGTTATTTGACATGCTAGTCTTATCCTGTAATTCCTGAGATATGAGCTACTTTTGCTTGCACACTTAAATCTGGTTGATAACAATTACAACCCATACAAGGCTGTGGGAACAACAGAAACCAAAAAATTCCAAGATGTAAATAGAAACAAAACATGTGACAACAAACTTTAATGAAAAGTTTTTTTCTTAACAACTTGAAAGAAAAACAATAAAGATAAAGGAAACTAAAAAATAGATATCCAACCTTTTAGTCTTATGAAAAAAGAAAGACCTATATAATACTATGCAAATACTCACATTACCTTCATAGAAATTTTGTATCATAAGTAAAAACACATTCAATTCTCCACATATATGGTACTTCTTCAAGGACTAATTTGATATTTTAGTAATACACTATTTTTTCTAACTTGAATTCTCATGTGAGCTTTGAAAAGTTTACTGAGACACATTGGCAAATTGAATGGGTTGCATAATAAATAGTTTTCATTTTTGTAAAATATTATTTGAGCAAAGAATAGAAAGACAAGCATCTTTAGAAAGATAATGGAAAAGTATAAAAAATGGAAAAACATAAAAGAACTTCAGACAAAGAAATGAATTTGAGAAAATATGCATTTAACTTGAAACAAATAACTAAGCTTTGCTTGGACTCATAAATGCTAAAGAAATGGGAAGATTATGCAAGACTACCTCCAATTGTACAACTCGTAACTTATTAACATTCTAAATGGACCAAGGAAAAAGAAAACAAGTTTTTATTGACTAGCACTAAAGGCTTAATTTTTTTGGAATATTACAAAACAAAAGAAAAACAAGCACTATGAAGATAAATAAGGTCCAATAAAGCTAACAAGTTTAAAAGTTTGGTAATCCTACAATAGGAGGTGAGGGGATGATACTCCATTAGATATCCCATAAGTAATGTTTTGAAGTTCCTTTACATCAATTCATCTTATTTGAGACAAGTAATAGTAAAACTCCCCATCCACTATGCTTTTCCTTTTCATTTTTCATTTTATAAGAACTCTTGCTTTTGTTTACTCAAGAATTAAATTTGCCCATGATTAACAAATTTTGTCCTTTTTTTAATCATGTTTATTGGTAGATAAGAACCTACATTAAACATGAGATCATAGTTTTTTTTAATTCAAATAATAAGCATTTCAAGGATGAAAAAGATGGCACATAGATCAAACAAAAGAAATTCAAGCCAATATATCTTAATCATGGCTATTAACAAAAGTATGATCATAAAGTTCAAACACAGCCTAGGAAAATTAATGTTTACCTTAAACATTATCAAAGATGATTAGAGTTAGAGTTTAAGATGATCAAACTCATAAGTGGACTTTGAAAGAGCAAGCAACAAAAAGTGAAACCATATTGAAGATGATGAAAAGTTGGATTGAGAGGTTGCCAAAATGCTAAGTCTTTTGCTTTGGATCATGTTTGGGAGATAGGAGAATTCTAGCCAACACAAATTAAAAATGATGTCATTTAGCCAATAAAGACTTATTTTAGTTTATCTAATTTTCTTAATCATCTGAGTTTCAAAAAATTGGTTGGATCAATTAGCCTTTTTGGGATCAAAGTACCAAGTGGATTTTATGCTAACTTGCCCCAGTCCAATGTTTGGTTTGCTAATTCATTAGTCCAATTAGTTGGGCTAAGGTTTGATTAGATTGATAATGTACTTTGTCTCTTATGTGTTTATATATAGAAGTTTATGAAACATATCCAATATTGTTAATGAAGTTAGCTTTTAATACTCATATACAATGTGTTCTAAGAAAAGACATGAATTGAACCTATGAGGTAAATTATGAAAGTAAACCATGGCTAGCTAGAATCCACTTAATCCATAGAATAAAGGAGTCAATTTTGATTTACTTTCTTACCTACATAGGATGGTTTAGTACTTGAAAGAAGACACTAGCACTTCATGTGCATAATAAGTCTTATCCTTTCATTTCAATAAGTAATTGAATTAAAGAAATTATGAAATTAGCTTAAATATCTACACTAATTACTCATTTCATGGTGACATTTATGCTATCATGTATTGGTAGTTAGAATCCCATGAAGTCCATCCAATAAAGAAATTATTACTCTTAATTAGTTTTTTTTAGTAAGGATGAATCATTTCCTACTTGAACCATGAAATTGTTTCTTAATTCCTTGACAATAGGGCATTTAATATAGGTTGTCTACATCCATTTAAGTCTATTGAAAAAGGATGCTATTATTATTGGTAATCTTTCTTTACCACAAATAATCATTCTTTGCTTAAAACTTAAGATATTACCTAATACCTTGGTAAAAAGGCTTCTCCTTTTGTTTCCAAGGTTCATTCACATAAATGATCATGAAATTAATATCATTGTTTATAGCAAACATCATTTTTTTTTTTTTTGTGACATGCACATCAATACATTTTGGATAGTCTAAATCCATTGAATTACATCAAATAAAGGAGTCATTCATCTTGATTAACTTTTCTTACCAAGATAGAATGCTTAATTACCTAAAACACTAGATTGATGCTTCATTTCTAGAAAATAACACCTCTTAATGGGAATTAAGTTAGCATGTATATTGATTAATTGTTCATACATAGAGGTCTAATAACATGAGCTAAAGCTAAAAGGATGAAAGAAGCTTTAAATGGGCTTAATGAAGTTATTTGAATTGAAAACAATGCATAACAAAAGGATTGAGCCTTAGAGGAACACCATGACTTAATAAACTTCATACAAGTTCAATGACAACTTATTTGAGGAGTTTAGGATGAAATTTAGATTGGGCTACATACCTTGTTTCTTTGGAAGGGATTATTTTATAATTATAATGAATTGAATAAAGTCTTAATTTAAGCCTAATCCTTTATTTAGTAGTTTATTAGGTAAGATCATTGTTTTCTATTCTATTTTGGATTTACTATTATGTTTTAAACTCTATATATAGACATATTCCCCTCTTTTGTGGGATGGTTTATTGATTTTTAATAAATTTAAAAGACCTTTTTATTTAGTTCATTTGAGAACTTTAAAACTTATTGAGGTTACCCTTGTGGC